>OY720445.1:68042741-68181529 GCA_963082915.1 Dolichopus griseipennis
CCAATTGCGTAGTGGTAAAGACGCCGCCTTTCATGTGGAAGGTCTCGGGTTCAAACCCCGGTCAGATCATATCAAATAAAAAAATATCGTAAAATTGTATAACTATATCGTAATAGTTTATATCGTAATATAAAATAAGATTTAATAAAAATATATAAATAATTCTTGTGTAAGATTATAGATGGCGTACAAAGTTAACATTTGTGCATTCATATTTCATAGCTTTATATAATAGCTACAGCCGAGTAATCAGCGGCTTAGTGAATATTATGATTAAAGAAACTGAAGCCTAGTTTTAAATAAACTTGGAGAATGCCCTATACTCCTTAAAGGAGTGGAAAAGGAATAAAAAAAAAAAAAATTTCAATTAACATAAAACATTTATATTAATACTACAGTTAGTTAACTTCTTTGAAAAATAGATAACTTCTTTAATAGAACTTTATTTTACTTTACATTAATCAAACTTATCTTTAACTAATCAAACTAATTATCAATTTGATAAGTGTTTTTTTTTTGTACCAAAACTTATATATTTTTTTAAAATAAAGTTTTAATTAATGAAATACTCACTTATAAAAAAAAGGTTACTATTCGATTATTTGATAAGTTCTTATCATCATAAAGGATTTTTTAATAATAAAGTGAAATCCACTTGAATTTAATAAATATATATAAATATACATATTACGATTAATTTGCCGAATATTTATCATAATTCTAATTTTAATAAAATCTAGTATGTGACTAATCTATTTTTATCATATATCTAGTACGGTTTAAAAATGGGGTTGGTTGGATATAAGTAGTTCCAAATAAGAGGTGTGTCAATTTCTACTTATACCCAACACTTTATTGTAACTTTTAAACATTATAGTCTCTTTAGTTTTGTATAGTTATTAATTCTATTAATAAATTCTTTATTTCGATATACATATACATATATATATATATATATATAATAATAAGTTATAAGTAATAGTAATTATATATATATATATTTTTATTCAAATGATAAGTAATAAATCAGAATTTAAATTCCCAATTTTTTTTAAAAATTATTCTCATATAAGTATGTAATCATGTTGACCAAGTTCTTTACAAATTATTTAAAAAAAAAAAACACTTCTCCCACAAAGAACACTCAAAAAAATTTGAATAAGAATAAAGTAGCATTAAATATTATTTTAATTTTTTTTTAAATATTATGTAACTATATATATATATATATATATCAACCACATTATATAAATTTACATTATAAAATTTATAATTCCTTCGGGTGCAATGTTTTAATTAATTATTGGTATCAAATGTTTTTTTTTTTTTTTTTTATTTATTTGTACAGTTATTTTTTTTGTGTTATTGTATTAATTAATTTTTTTTTTAACACTGAAGCAAATATATATATATATATGTATATATATAAGTATAATAAAAAATTATCATAAAATAAACAATGTACTATATAATTTCAAACAAATATAATTAAAATATGGTAATATATATATACATATTATGTATATAAACTTTGTAGTTTAAAACGCACTATACAGAGTAGCATTTAGTGAGAGAACAAATGAGGGGTATACTACACAACATTTATAGATGTGTTTCCCACTTTAACTTCATAATATCATCAGCTGCATCTATAAATCATAAATGACAGAATAAATTGATAATCTGATAAAAACCCTGGGCCCTATTGCACCAATAACTTATTACTAATGAAATAATCAAATTATCAAAATTTTTATTGCACCAACACCGTATTTGACAGCAAACATATGAAGTTTGATTAGTAAAAAACACTCACTTATCAAAAAAATGATTATTTCAGTAGTGATTAGTGTTGGTGGAATAGGGCCCCGGTTTATATATTTTTGTAAAAAAACACTAATCTGTCACTATTTTAACTGTCAAATACTGTCACTTATCATTTTCATTTTGTTTTTCTCTTATTTAATCAATCAATTCTTAAACTTTTATCATTTTTATACCTATTCTACTTTAATCTGAATGATAGTAGCTCAGTGGTTAGAGTTTCGGCTTTCAATCAAAAAGGTTGAAATCCTGGTCAGATCATATCTAATAAAACAACATAATTTATAATTGATAATTTAATAGTTTATATCATAATATAATTAATTTAATTTAATTGTCACACTTAAAAATGAAAGGCAGATTCACTCACTTATAAAATTGTATGTGGCAGGGGACTGTACATAAATAAATTAATATTCTACTTTAAGAGTTCCTATTAAGAATTAGTTTATGGAACTATAGGGTGGTGTTGCCTAATTTCGAACATGTCCTATAATCGAACACTTTTTAAAAAAACAAGTATAATAAGAACATTTAACTTATTTTAAAAACGGTTTTTTTTTTAATTTATTTGTTGAAGTTTCCCCTACTCTTTACAAAAAAAATCAGAACAAAAAATAAGTTAATTATCTCACAAATCGCTAAAACTTGAAACTGGTTTTTAAACACTGCGTTTTTCATTGAAATTGCTAATAAAAAAAGAGTTTTAAGGGTTGCAGAAAATAGTGTTTTTTTAAGAAATCTGTAAGCAAATTGTTTAAAAATTTATATATTCATGCAAAGGAATATTCATTTATTGAATTTTCTTAAAAATTAAAGGAAAATATTAAAAATTTGTTTATATTTTTGACCTGTTCGAACAAAGGAAACTAAAATACACAAATTTCTTATTTCGAACATGGCGTTCGAATTTAGGCAATCCAAATTGGTTTTAGATTCCCTTATTCGAACACAACGTTTTCTTCAGATTTTAAGTTTTTACACAACAATTTTTTAAACAAAATGAAAATGTTTCAGCAATATAGCGAGGATTCTTTGAAGGTTGCTTTCGGTAAAATCAGGGAAGGGTTTTTGAACGTTAGGGACGCCAGTAAACTCTTTCATATTCCGGTAACAAAGATAAGAAAATGAAAATGGACTATACAGTTCTGACTCAGAGCGAAGAAAAATGAATTGTAGAATAACTTGTGAATTTGGCTAAATGCGGCTTTCAGCGGGAGCGTTCGAAATCTCGTTTTCTTGCAAAATTTTTTAAAACTATCGCGAAAAAATGGAAAAACAATTTAAATAATTTATTGTTGACTTATTATGTATGAAGAGAAATTAGAAGGGGTTTTAAAGTTGGGTACAAAATCTGGTTTCAAATAATCAGTTTGCTCGGGTTTGGGGGGCGGGAGTCCCCCATTATATTAAATGCTTTGATGCTTATATTTGAAAATTTCAGTGAGATTTTGGAATTGCATACAAAATGAGGATTCCAATAATTTATTTAATTATATTATATTATTTGCTGACTCTTTAATCTTAATTTTTGATTCTAGTTTTGGATGCGAAATCTAGCAATAATTAAATTAGCGGGGTTTCGGGCTGACCGATTTTTCTAGCCAATTTCTTTTTTAATTTTATATGTATTTTAGAAATCTAGTTTTTCTATACATATATAGGTATACCGAGAACTTTTAACACCTATGTAAAGTCCATCAGGGTTGATTACGAAATCAGGATGTTGCCTTCTTCCAGAATATTTATTTAATTTGTTGGATTCTGAATTAGAAGCGATTAGAGTTCAATTCAAAAATATAGGAAATATGTACCCTTTTCTTTAAAAATTAAGTAAAAAGTTAAAAAAAGAAATCAAAAATCAAAAATTTTGCTTTTAAAAATATTATTTATGAAATTTTTATTTGATATGTTTTTTGGTAGATTTACTTTATTTTTTTGAGTTTCTTTTTCGTTCAAATCATTTTACTAAAAAAAAAAATTATTTGGTTGTAAAACTCGTTATTTTGATACGCGAGTTTTAGAAAAGCGAGATTTCGTAACCAACCCACTTTTCACAAAAGCCAGAAGAGCTCCAAGATGTGGTCCAAAAGACTAAGGGAGAAGAAAAGAATTACCCCTTTTACCAACGGCAGGCCAGGCAAAAATGATATTTTTAGGAAATATCATAAGGCATAAGGAAATATTCAACCGTAATCCAGAAACTTTTACAAAGGCGTGTAATAAAACGGAAGAAAACATTAGGAAATAGTTTAATGATCCAGAAAACTATTAAATTAAATTAAGTTATTTAATCTTTGTATTTATAAACTTTGAATTCATAAGAAATAACAATATTTAAAATGAAAACATGGTATTTTTAATAGTAATTCTTTAAAAAAATTTGTGTTCGAACAAAGGAATATCTGCTTTCGAAAATAGGCAACTGGTGTTCGATTATAGGCAAATTTGCGTTTTTTTAGTAATTTTTAAATAAAATTATTAATAATTTGTATAATTTAATTTAATTTAATTAGTTCGAAAGGTTATTAAATTTACTTTCGATTGATATATAAAACTAGTTATTCGGTCAATATACACATTATTTATGACTAATTAAAGTCGCAAGTATCGTTAAGTGTTCGATTATAGGGAACTTAACCCTATCATGGAACTGTTTTATTTTTTTCATAATATCAATTGAAAAGTCTGCCCTTTTAAACTACTTATCATTTGTCAAATTAAAATTATTCAACATTTTTTTTAATTTTTATTAACACAGTTCTATATTTTTTCTCAAAATCCTACACACTGATTACTTTAACATCCTACACACTGTAATATAGATTACTTTATAGATTACACATAGGATAAGTACGACTCTGTATATATTTAATTCATATCATACAAACTTAACAAGTAAGTAGTAATCCCCCAATATTACATTCAAGTAATCCCCTGTAGAATATAATAAAATACCACAATATTATATATAAATTAAATTTTATTAAAAAAAAGAAAAAAAACCCTTTTTTTGGCATATATTTTTTTCTGCATGTTAATTATATATTTTTTTATAAATATACATATACACGTATCTTTTAATACATATTTGTGTATACATAAAATAATTTATAGATTGTTATCTTTTTACGCAGGGTTTTTGTTTTTTAACGATCTGTAACCACACATATTCCACTATTAAATTTTTTTTTATAATGTATATATGCCATACAATGTATTTTTTGTATCTTAAGATACTTATCTGACCTATTCAGATTTATGTTTTATTTTACTTTGTTGTTCCATTCATTCTGACAGTTCTCTTTATTTTATACATTAACAAAATGACAGTATTTTGCTAAAAAAAATTTTTTGACTGATTTGCTTTAGTTTACTTGACTACATATTTAATACTAATTATAATACTATATAAGTTTCAAATCAACAGGGCACAGTTGCTGCTTCCCTAAAGAAGGGAATATTTGAAAAAAAAAAAACAATTTTTATTTGGTAGGTTGGTTTTTGGTATAGTTAGTAATTCGTGTAAAATAAAAATTAAGATTTCCTATTTTAATTTAAATTCAAATCAAATTTTATAAATCAGTTATTACTTACTTACTTACTTACTTTACTATATATACACCTACGGTAGTAGATTGTAACAAAACACAATGCGTTTTATTGCGTACAAGTTTGTTTTTATGGTTTTGTTGTTTTTCTGGGATTTTTAATTAAAACAAGAGCCCTTTAATACTTTACTCATATCATGTAAAACTTAAAGTTGTATTGAAGAAGAAGAAAAAGAAATTAGAAGAGAAGAATTTAATGTATGAGAAAGATTTAAAATCTTGTAAGAGAGACAATTCTAGAAAGAGAGTATAGTTTAAGGATAGAAAAACTGGAGATTAAATGTCATACGAAAATTTGATACTTATATTAACCCAATTTATGTTTCAAATCAATACTTAATGTAAAATAGGTATTATTTTTTCTCATTTTCCACTCTATAGGGCTTCTACAAACCTTCCAAACCACATCAAACTTTATTTTGGTCTGTTAATGTCTTTCTGTTAAAGACTTCTGTCCATGTTTTTAACGCCTCTTTGTATTTCTTTTTCTTTAGTTCTTCTATTCCAAGTATTTTTGGGGCTGCTTCAATCTACTTTTTCCCTGGGGGTTTAATTCTAATACCTATTTGGCAATAGAGCCTCTTCTTAGTATGTGTCATATTCATCTCTATTTTTTTTTTTTTGTTTTATATTTATCCGAATAGGTTCTTGTTGCTTTAATAGCCATAGCTCTTCAGAAGTTAAATGAATTATTCGGCATTTTTATAAGGGTTTTTTATATATTAAGAGCTGTAAATGATTTCATTACTTTTATATTCCACGTCGTATTCTTGGTTCCTACACTTTGTTTTCTAAACTTTTCATTCTAATTTTAAGTTCTAGATTCTAGAGGAACCAAAAAGTTATATTAGTGTTTAATGAAGAGTCTCTTATGACTAAATTTTAAAATTCTTTGAAGACCTTAAACTTACACTTACAATTTAGCTTTATCACATGTTTTTTTTACTATCACTTTTAAATGCCACACCGAACTTAGAACCTGGGGAATGAAATCTCTGTTATATTAAAGAGGTCTAAATGAGTAATAAAGCTCCAAAATATATTAAATTAAATCTAGAAGTTTTTTTACGCTTCCTAAAACCTCCACAACTTCCTAAGATATAAAACTTTGATGTGTCATTGCTCAAGCAAGTGAGCTTCATTCGACTTCGAGCTTTAAATCTCAATACTATTATTAAAATTTATAATTCAAACTATTTTATGAGCCTTTTTCATATACCATATTTAGTTTTTGAGTTTTTTAAGTATCTTTATATGGTTCATGAAGATGGGAATCTCTTATATTCTTTTTACAAACTCTCTTTTCTTACCCGGTTTCGCAATCTCCATTTAGCACAAAATAAAACTAAGAGTAGTTTTGTTTTAAAATTTAATTCAATATTTTCTTACACATATATTTATTCTTTTATACTAGTATAGTAAATTTATGCCATTGAGGAAATATTAATAAAAAAACATAATTTAAAATTTTAAGACTATAAATTTGACTGTTTTTTGTTTTTTAATTTTTATTTTTATATAAAAAAGTCTAACCATATTTTCCCTTTAATTTTTTTAAATTGATCCGAAGATAATCAACCATTCGTGTTCATACTTTGTATATTAAAGTTAGTATCAATTTCAAAATTATTACCGGTCTTACTATCTTTTATATACATATACTTATATACATATACATCTATATACATATATCTTCTTAATTCTCATTCACAAGATCGTTCATTCTCTATATATTACATTTTTTTAAAAAAATTATTTTTAAAATAAAATCCAACCAAAATTCGTTCGAGTCGTTTTAATTATCGTGTTTAATTCGGGTTTCATATATTTATATAAACTTTGCGAAATCTTTATTATATACTGAATTTTGTCGTTGGTTTTAGTAATTATTTAATATTTAATTTTTGTTCGTTTTTTGTTTTTTTTTTTTTATTCATAACCCGAACCGAACTTAGAATTCGTTTTTTTTTTTAAAAAAAGGTAAAGTATAAATTTGCATAATTTTGTCATTTAACCGAATCATATCACAAAAAAAACTAAAAAAAAGTTTTTTTTAAAGGTGATTTTAATAAAATATTAATTTTTTTTTTATATTTATTTTGAATATTTTTGCTATCTTTTTTTTTTCTACGCTTATTTTTTTTTTTGTACAATTAAGTACTTATTCCACAGAATATCAAACTTTGATTACTTAGTAGTGACTTAATTATGTAATTTATATACTGACAGCGATGTTGTTACATTCATCAAGCTATAACGACTGAGGTGGGCCGGTCACATACAATGTATTCCAGATTCTCGCATTCCAAAGAAGGTATTGAATGAGAAAATAGTTAGAAAAAGTCCAGTAGGGAAACCGAGAAATCGATGAATTGATGATGTCGAGTTAGACGCTGTGTCAATGCTACAAAATTGGATAACAGCTGCCCAAGATCAAGTGAATTGGAAGAGAATGATTAAGAAGCCAAGATTCGACAACGGACTGTAGCACCATGAAATAAGAAGAAGAAGAAGAAGAAAAATTAATTATCCAAAAGTACTTATTTATTCAAGTATTTATTGTAGATTAATTTATACAAGTTAGTCATATATACTAAGGATATAGGCTTTAAATTAACGGTAGTTTAAACCGCTTGAGATACTGTATTTTTAGATCTTTAACGGAAGAGTAATTAGTCGTTGTCTTCTCGAATTCAAATTTAGTTTTTTAGTTAGTAATTTAGTGACTTGTACTTATAGTGATTAATTTTTAAAATACCGACGGTAATCAAATATTTTGAATTTAATTGAATTTACTTAACTATGAGTTTTCTAAAATATTTTTCAAATATAAAATTTCATAGAGAAAGTAATCGAATATCTTTGATAAAAAGGAATTGGCTTTTAAATTACTGAATAAGTACTTTCGAACAATTATTGAAACTCTTAAATTTAATTAAACTATTTTTTATTAATTTTTCTAAATATTCTGATTATATTTTAAATTTTAATAAGTTTAATTTATATTCAAACTCCAGCACTTAAATTCAATAAAACCTAAATGTAAAGTTTAAAAACCACTGTAATTTTATAGAATTTAATAATTTTTCAAAAAAATAAACAAGATAGAGAATAGAAAAAATATTTAATAAAGATACAATAAATTTTTTTTTTATTTATTTTTGGTGGTTTTAGAAATTATGATAATTCAATAAATTATAAACATTCATATATATTTATATATATATTTATATATTAAATTTATAAAAGGTAGTATATATATTTTTTTAAATTAACAAAAAAAAGATTCACAACAATAGGCTTAAAATTTTAAATTTGAAAAGAACTTAAAAATGATGTCCTTGGTAACAAATAATATTTAAAAAAATAAAAATATAAAAATTTAATTAACTAACCATAAAAATATTAATCGATATTAGAATTTTAATGTTAATTCAAATAATATATTAGTTATAATATATATAATAATAAATTAAAAAAGGTACATTAGTTTGAATATTTAAAATGAACATTACTTATCTTAGTTAAAGTTGTGAAAATAGTTTTTCTCATATTATGATTATTTGAGAAAATGCGGGATTAGTGATTATAAATTAGTTATGAAATCTATAACGTTTTTTTGAAACTTGTCGGGATTGGCCCAGTTTTACAAGTCTTTTCGAATTCATTAGTTCAGTATTAATACTTGGGCGATATAGGGTAAAAGACTCGCGCAGCTTCTTTTGTTTTTTTAATTATCTTCTACAAATATTCAAGACAAAAGAAGAGTTAACTTTGTTTATATATATTATACATCGATTTGCTCAAAATTAAATTAATTTAGAATACTTATATATATATATATATAATATTTATGTAATATAAGGAGTATACTATGATTATTTTTAAACTCTTTAGTACCATAGAATTAAAGGAATTACATAATATATATATTACATAAAACTTATCACTAAAATCTAAACAGATTAGATTATAAAAATCACGCTTTTTTAAAAACTCGCCTTTTAAAATCTTACTTTAGAAAATCTGTTTTTGTTATATTCTGGAAAAGGAAAATTGAAAAATCTGATTTTTAAGTATTTTTGAGTTGGATACAAAACTAGAATTATCATCTTTTTCCAAAATATAAAAAGAAGGATTTTATAAAAACAAGATTTTCTAAAACGAGAGTTTCTAAAAACAGATTTTCTAAACGAGATTTTCTAAAACGGTATTTTATGAAAACGAGATTTACTAAACCGAGATTTCATAACCAACCCTCTGGAAAAACTGATTTTTTGGTTTTGTATCCAACTCCTCTTAAAAAATCGAGCTTTGAATAGCTAGATTTTAAAAAGCGAAATTTTAAGAGGCAAGATTTTAAAAAAGCTGGATTTTAAAGAACGAGATTAAAAATGTCTTGATTTCGTACCGCTCCCCAATAAACATTGTCACTACTTCCTAAATACTAGATTTATTCTATAAAAATTTACATTACTTTTAAAACACTATTAAATTTGCAAATTAATTAAAAAAAATATATACTCTTCTAGTTTCATCATCATTTTCAATTAATAAATTAAAAAAAAAAAAATTTAATTAAATAAAATTTTTTTAATTTAAAACAAAAAAAAAATGTCATAATTTCATTTTTCAATCATTAAATATACAATGTGTATATAAAAAAAACTTATCATGATCTGACATCGTAATTAAACATTAAAAACAATAAAACAAAATTAAAGTAATTGTCCTGCTAACACAATAATCTATTTTTAGAATTATAAAATAGAAAAAAAAATTCTAATTGTTTAAAATTTTCTTGAATATCGCAAAAATATAATTTTCATAGAAATTTTTTTTTATTTTTGCTAATTATTTTCGCAAATTAAATTAAATTAGGAAAAAAACAAAAACTGTTTTCTGACATTTGAAACCACCAACCAACCAACAAAAATTGTTAAAATAAATTATTATTTAAAATAATTTTCATTAAATTAAGTAAATATAATTTATTATTTAATAACACAAAATATATACAGGGTGTGAATTATACCTCTATTTGCATATTTATTTTTATGAAAATTTTTTACTTTAAGTTCTTTGTACATAGTCCAAATATTTCATAATATTATGGAAACTATTGGTAAATTACTACCAGATCTGTACAATATGGAGTAAAATTTTACTTAATTACATTTGTAAGTACTTAAATAAGTACTTAAGTATACTTACTGAGCTTGAACTCAAATTGCAATTTTATATTTTTATTTGAAAAATACTTAAATTCTTGATAGATAATTTCTTTTTATTTAAATACTTAAAAATACTTTAGTATCAAAAATAATTACAAAAGTAATTAAACTCATAATTACTTTGGAAGAAATACAAGTATTTTTACTTGAATCTTTTACTTATACCTTAAATTTTATAAGTATAGAAATCTTACTAATTATTGTACTTGACAAAGTAACGAGTACCAAGTAATGTTGCTGATAATTGTTCTGGTACTTGAAATATACATGTCTAACTACTGCGTACTCATTGATACTTAAAATTTTAATTAAATCCAATATGAAATACACAAGTACTGTATATTCTAATTTAAGGCTCTTATAAGTATATCTGCACTGATGTTCAATTTTTAGTACCATAATGCTTTATGATCGTGTTTGTTACTATAAGTACATTTTTTTCCAAATTCTGGAGAATCTATACGATCCATTCAAAAAGAATCTACTTCACATAAGTATAATAATTCTATTTATATATATATTTAAAATAATAAAAATAAATTAAGTAATTAACATAATACTAATATGCACTCTGCTCGTAAAAATACAAAAAAAAAAATTTGTTTAAAAATAAAAAAAAAAACTGTTTAGTGAAAAAAAAAAAAATTTTCATTTTTTTTTATATCATTTTTGTAGGTCAGTACTGTCATTAATAGGAAAAAGCCAATAATCTCGTTTATCTTATTAGTCATGCTCAATGAAGTTAAGTAAAACAAAAAAACAAAAAAAAAAAAAATTCGCACGAGAACGCAACGCAATAAGCACACCAATTACAGTACGATAGAAAATACAAAATATGTATATAATTATATATAGATCATATTATAATATAATATAGATTCAAAAATAAAACAAAAATTAAAATAAACATTCATTAAACATTTTAAATAATATATTATACTTATCGTATTTTTATAATTTATATATGTATCAGTGTATGTATGTATATATATATGTTCTTTGATATTTTTGTACATTTTGTTTGATTATTATATTTAACAAAAATAAATGGTATTATTTATTTAAAATAAATCAAAAATTATTTTAAATTTTATTTAATCGTTATATTAATATGATGTTTTATTGAAAAATTGTATCAGCTACTGTTGAATTTTTAAACAGAAGCTAATATTGAAATATTCTGACTTCTAATATATAACTATAATTGATTTGACATCTGATATTTCGTTCGTTACACAGATCATGAATAATAGTATTTCGTTCCTTTTATTTAAAAAACTAGTTAATATTCAATATTAGATATTTTTTGAAATACACCTAAAAATATGCAATTTTTTTTTCTTCAATTAAAAATAAATTGAATTTTTTTGATTAAAATAAGAATCCAGTTGTCTTATTTAAATTAAACTACTATAAAAATTATCAACTATAGTGTATTCAACACAATATCATTTAAAAAAACCATATTACGCCTATTAATATGCAATTACTTCAAATAAGGATTAAATATTTGGTTTTTTATTTAATAAATTATGTATTAATATTAGATTAAAAAAATTAATAAATTTTATTGAATTAAAGTCAAATTCTATAACTTATATGACAGACAGACGAATAATTTATAAAACAAACTAATATAACTGAATTTTTTTTTAAGGTAAAAATATTTAAAAAAAAAATTAAATATCTTAATAATCTTTAAAAATGATGCTACTGGATTTACGATTTTGTTTTTTTATCTTTTTTTTTTAATTGAAAAATCATATTAAAGGTTAAATAAAGGTGCATTTAACCTTAGCTTATGTATTGGTGCAAATCATAATAAAAAATAAATAAAATTTTCTAGAAATAAACTGAAAATTAGAATAAAATTTTATTTTGTATTTTTTGAATATATATATAACTTTAAATATAAAATAAATAAATTCTACTGTTCTGTAAAAATTATTGTACAAAAAGATTACATATTTTTCAGAAAGGAAATTTGTTTGTTTTTCTTTGTATTTGAAAGTAATGCAAATATTTTGATATTTCTAATTTTTTTATCTTTTTTTCATTGAACTGAATATCTTTTGGATTTTTTTATATACACTTATATATATTTATTTATTTATTTATTTGAAAATTTTTCAGTATAATTATTTATATTTGATGTAATTATGTAAATATGAATTAGCTTATTCTAGCTGTCCAGAAGAAAGTTCGGTCAGTTTATTTTTCCATAAAATTATGTCAAGATTGGTAACCTTAGGAGTTTTTGAGCTGTATATTATAATAACTACTTTTATTTTGAACTATTTAAATTACTATTATTATAAGTTAACTATTATTTTAGGAAGGTGTCTTAATTTAACGAATGTCTTTGATAAATATATTTAATTAAATTGAAGTAGATTATGAAGCTAATAGATACATAGGATTATTCACAATTAATTTGTTATATTATCTTCAATATTTTTTAAACTAACACTAAAATTTTGTGACCTTAATAATAAACCCTATCTAAAAATTGGAGATCAACTTATATACTGAATATATATATGTACATAATTAAAAATAAATTCAGTATAAGATAATAAATGAAAGATTAAATCAATTTATAAAATTTCTATGCTATATTAATACTAGACATTTAATCGTTCACTAGAAATACATTATTAGCTTACAAGTTATTAGCATTTGTACAGTTATTAGCATTAGATTATATTTTATTAGATTATATACTAAACTGGACATTCAATCATTGACTAGAAATATTTATAAACTTAAAAGTTTTTAACATTAGTTTTGCATTTAATTGATAACTTTATTTAGTGATAATTTGTTAAATTGTCAAAAAATGGGATTCTGTGTTAAAAATATACTTTTAACACACATATTCTATACACTGTATTTATTTAATAATATTATTAGCATTATAAAATTTTTTGGTGTAAAAAAACTGTCAGTTAATATCCGCAATTGAACTACAATAACAAGAAAAAATATGCAAAATAAAAAATTTTTCTTACCTTTAAATTGAATATACGGCGATATGACAAAAGTTCCGAAGTCAAAAGTCCCCGAGAGATTATAACTTTGATAATTGAGTCAAAAGTACCAAGGGGACTTATGATTTCATAAATTGAAATATATAAAATGTAGTATTTAAGCAATTAATTACTATTTTAAATTTCATAAAATAATAATTAGTCTTATTGAAAATCGATTTTTTCACTATTTCCATATTTTAGAGAAAGGACCAAACCTACCCAACTTAAATATGCTTTCCGTACAATCGCAGATTCATTTAATTTTAAATATTTATTATTTTACATATACATACTAATTATATTTTACTTATATATTTTAATATTATCACACTTTATTAAGTTTAGGGCCCTATTTCTAATCACTAATAAAGTAATCAAATTATCAGTTTTTTTGATAAATTTAAGTTCCAACAGAGGTATATTTGACATCAAACTATAATGTAGTTTGATTATTAATAAAATATTCACTTATTTGAATAGTGATTAGATAAGTGTTTGTGCAATAGGGCCCTGAACATACTTTAATAAATTTTTTCAAAATAAAAATAAAATTCGAATTTTTTTGCTTTATTTCATTCCAAAATGCAGATTAAAATCTTAGTCACACATGTCTGGGGAATTATGTCCATTTTTTTAGTTTAAATTTACCTGTTATACTTTTGACTCAGGAACTTTTATCATATCACCTGCATATTATACTAGTACAATTCAAAATAAATTTATTTTGATTTATTTTATTTTAAAAGTTATTTTTTTGGGCGGTAAAGATCAAATAAAAAAAAATAAAAAAAAGCAAAAAGAGAAAAAAAATAACATTAGAATAACATTTTAATAACATTTTTAATATATTTTATGTAAATAAAATCACGATTTAGTTGATGTACTTATATATGTTTCGGATCAAGAGACAAAGTGTTAATTTTTTATCTGTCAACAAAGAAAAACACAAAATGCTATCCTTGGAATGTTTAGAATTTATAAAATGTCTTTTTTT
This sequence comes from Dolichopus griseipennis, assembly GCA_963082915.1. Lineage (NCBI taxonomy): Eukaryota > Metazoa > Arthropoda > Insecta > Diptera > Dolichopodidae > Dolichopus > Dolichopus griseipennis. The sequence goes on from OY720445.1 coordinate 68,057,437, forward strand.
GTTTTTTTTTTAATTTTTTTTTTAAATTTTATAAAAGAAAATTATTTTTATTTTCACCTGTATCTTTAAAATTCATTAATTTGAAATGTTTTAATAATATTTAAATATTTCTTTCACCTAGAAAATTTTGTAGAACAAATTCCTTTAAAATTAAATAACAACAAATTTCTTTGAAGAATTTTAATTTAAATTATAATTAATATTATCACAATATTTTTGTTTTTTTTTTTTTAATTTTGTAAAAGAATTTTTAGTAGTCCATTATTTTTTTTTTATATTTCTTTTTATTTTTATTTTTTCAATCTTACAAATAAATTATTTTGGTACATTGTAAACTGTGTACACATTTGCACATATGCATATCCTAAAAATGTCACCCACCAAAAAATAATGTTCTTAATAAATTAAAGTTACTTCTAAAAATATATATGAAAAAACAGTGACTGTCCTCTGTTCTTTATTTTACAGACACAAGAAGGAAAAAACTGAAAATAATTTACTTCTAATGTCAAGGTGACCATTTGTGCTTGAATAGTTTTTGGTACTTTTTATATAAATTTGATGTAAAAAAAACAGCTGTTTTAGTTTTAATGTATACTTACTTAAGTTTGATCATCAAAAGATCCGAAATTTTACAGATTAATTAGAATCATTAGACGAAGGACATGTGAAATTTAGGTTGACATAAGAAGGAAAAAACATAAATTAATACTTTTAATATCAATGTGACCATTTGTGTTAAATTAGTTTTTGGTGCTCTTAATACCAATAAGATGTAAAAAGCAGCTATTAAGTTTATCAAAATATTTTAATATAATTTTTACTTACTTAGGTTCTTAGGATTCTTCATTACTCACCTATTTAGTCATTCTCACCTATACAATACTGTATTTGGTGATTTTTTGGAATTCTGTAATGGGTGGAGCATATTCAGAGCTTGACGTCAAATGTTTAATTGAATAAGTGAGACTTCAACTCTTTAAATGCATTTGACAGATCATTTAGTAAATTTAGTGAATCATTTATTCTATAAGCAAACATATGACCAGTTCACCTCAAGTTCTGCATTTTAACTAAAACACCTGGTCACTCTATTAAAGTATTCAAAACAAAATATCCGAAAAAAAATTGTAAATCCATTTCAATCCATTTGTTTTAAAATTTTACTAGTACGAATTCATAGTAGATTTTGATGATGATTGGTGATGGAAATAAATTTAAAATTTTTTTGTTGTATGAATGACTGGCCAAAGCAAAAAAAAAAACAACAACAAAACAAAACAAATAAAAAACAAACATCAAACGAAAGAAAAGAAAAAAAAAATATTGTTAAATTATTACAAAATTTAGAAAGAAAAATGAAAATTAGAATGAAAAATTTGAATTCTTTCCATTCTAATAAAAATTTACGCTTATTTTTTTTAAATTTTTTAATTTTTTAATTTTTTCCAATTTTTTGTTTTTTTTGGTTTTTTTGGGGTTCGTTTGCTTTTAATCAACTTTTGAAATGTGATACAAAAAAGAGATCTATTTAAGTTTTTTTTTTTTAACTTTTGTTTTAGAAGGCAGAATCATAACGAATTAAATGGATTTTATAATTTAATTTTTTTTTGTTATTTTTATTTTTATTATTTTTGTAATTTATCAACTTTTGTATATTAGATAGACAAGGGTATAGATAGACCCTCCTTGATTAGAACAAAAAAAAAATTTTTTTGGAATAGAAAAGAAAATATGCTTGGAAACTAAAGAATATATTTTAAGACTATCAAAATTGATCTGGTTATTATTAAAAGTTTAAGCTGTATGAATATAAGCAGATAGATTTTTAGATACTTTGAGAATTGATATCAAAATTGAAATCTTTATTGATTTTGATTATATTTTCTAAACCATTATTAAATTTGATCGTCAAGATAAAAGAAGGCTAAACTTTGGTGAAATTCTGGTATAAGTTTAAATTATACTTAGTAAAATGAAGTTTGCACTTACATTTCTTATATTTATTTAAGGGCAGCGACCTCCAATTTTGCGACCGAATAAACCAATTATAATAAGAATTAGTTTTTCAAACGAATTTACAAGTCTTAGTCTAAGATTAGTCGTGAGTACAATTTAAGTTGTGAGTTAAAATAATCAAACTAATTTACAAGTCTTAGTCTCAGGTTAGTCATGAGTACAACCTAAGTTGTGAGTTGAGTCATAAATCAAGCTCTGTTTTATATATTCGACCAAATATTTGCAACTCACCGGCGTAGATTTTTCGTACAAAATTGTAAGTTTCATGTTTGTCAGTTTTATTTTAAACAAAGACAGATTTAATTTAAGTTTGCTAAAACAATTTTCAAAAATTCTCAAGTTAATCTATATTTATTAAGCTAAAGAAAGCTTTGTAATAGTAAGTTATAGCATTAAACGGCTTATTCGACTACAAAATTGTTGAGGCTCAATTTATATAATTGAGCCTTTGTATATTTACATATTAATCGGCTTATGCGGTCACAAAATTGTCAGTCGTGGCTCTGCTATTTGTAGATAAATTTAAATTGTAGTATGAATGAAAAATTGCTCAAATTTTTATCGTTTCAAGTCACAAGTATATATAAATCGGCTTATTCGGTCAAAAATATGTCGCGGCTCAATTACTTGTTTATAAATATCAATAATAACGTAAGCGCGAAATTCGCTTAAGTTTTTATCGCTTCGCGACACTGTAAGTTTGGTATAAAGCCTATGTATCTAATATAGCAACACAAAAAAAAAACGGCATTATAAATTAAAAATTTTGGATGATTAGAAAAAGATGAAAAGAATAGCAAACAACCATAATAAAAATTAAAAACATTTAATATTAGATACAATTAAAAATGTTTTAATTTCAATTTACAATAAATTAAAAAATTAAACATTTGCTTTACAAATATACACTACATACATAACATACTAACATACATTTACTTTTTATAAAACATTCATATTATATTTTTCTAATGTTTGTTCTTTTTATAGAACTTTTTTTGTTATACTTTTGACTTTTCGGAGGGGAAATCAATGGGAATGATTGTTTCCAAAAAAAAATTTCTAACATTATGTTTTTCTGGTGTTGATTGTGGCGTTGAGGCATAACACAAAAGAATAAAATAAAAACAAAAAAAAATAATCATTCAAGGTTATCCCAAAAAATTAAAACGAATAATCATAAAAAGAAAAAGAAAAAGAAAAAAAAAACAACAACAACAACTTATTTTTTTTTCAGAGCTAATAAATTAAATTGCGGTTCGCGATCCAAACAATATATTGTATGTGAATTCCATGCAAGTCATTAAAATTCTAAAATCGATAAAAGGAGGAAGCGAACAAATAATAAAATAACTTCATGTACATATATACATATATATTATGTACATTATATAAATACATACATACTTACATACATATTAAACTAATAATAGAAAGAATTGACAGAGAAAAATTGTATAAAAAAATAATCTCACTGTTTGCGATCCTCGATCCGCGATCCAAAAAAAAAAAAATTTGGGGATTTTAACAAAATAAAAAAACAACAACAAAATAAAAAATTAAATTTTGAAGTTTTAAAAAAAAAACAATAAAAAGAAAAACGAATTAAAGTTGAAAAACAACAGATTTATATAATAGAATAGAAGAGAAGATCTAAAAAAAACAGAGTTGGGACATAAGACGAAGTAGTATGAAAATTTATTCGATTTTATATAAAGATTATTGAAAAGTTTTACCTTGTTTGTGTATTAATATCTTAGTTTAAGTTATTGGTGTATTAATATCATTTCTAAGGGCTGCAATTCTAGAATTTTGGAGCGAATATGTAGGAAACTGTAAAATTTTAATGTATAAAAACATGTGTAACCTGTTTAATACTAAAATTTAAATTAAAAAGAGGCTCAGATAAATAATAATGAAGTCATGCTTCTTAATGAGAATGCTTCTAAATAGGTAGGTATATAATGTCTTCTCCATTTATTTGACTGAAAATAATGTAGGTAATAATAAAATACTTTGAAATTTAAATATTAAAAAAGTACCAAAGGAGATTTATCGAGGTATCACAAAGAAATTGGTATTAATATACCTATAGGTTTACATTTAAAAATTGTTATCCTTTAAACAAGTACCTATATGTAAATTAGAGGAGCGTTCCATAATCTCGGTTTAGTAAATATTTTTTTTTTTAAATCTAGTTTTTAGAAAATCTCGTTTTTAGAAAATTTAGTTTTAGAAAATCTCGTTTTTTATTGAAAAATCTAGCTTTTCAAGAAATCCTTTTTTTAATTGAAAAATCTGGTTTTTAAGGATTTTTGAGTTGGATACAAAACCAGAATTATCAGCGTTTCCAGAATATAAAAAAAGTGATTTTCTAAAAACAAGATTTTCTAAAACGAGATTCTTTAAAAACAAGATTTTCTAAACGAGATTTCTAAAACCAGATTTCAGACCCAACCCGTAATTTTGAAAACAAGATAAATGCAAAACTTTGTAAATTAAGTATCTTACTAATCCATTTTAAATATTAGAAAAGCCCAAGTTTATTACGACCCTATACCTAAATATTTAAAAATTTTTTTAAATGAATTTTCTTCCTTCCCAACTTAATTCCAAATAAAATCCCTTTCTCTATTTGATAACTAATTAAGCTCAGATAATGGGCCACCACATTATTTGATGATATTAATAATAGTCTGGGATTTATTTTTGCTTTTAAATTTTTTCTCTTATAATTCCTTTTTTTTTTGACTACTACTTACTTTTGATTTCTAATAAATGAAACTTTTCCCGCTTTAATACGCAGTTTTAAAAATAAAAAAAATAAAAAAAAGTAAGTAAAAGAATCTTTAAAATGTAATATCTGAAGATTAAAAAATTTAAAAAAAAAAAAACAAATGAAAAAACAACAGAGAGGGACGTGGTAGTTCTTAAATTTGATTCTCCTGTTGTATTTTTTATTATTATTTTTTGGCTTTTAATTTTAAAGTCAGAAAATGTCTGTTTTTTTGTTTTTATTTTGTTTTTTATTTTTTTTATTTTATTTTTTTAAGTTATAAATTTGATTCTTGACTTTTGGGTTAATTTTTTTTGAAGGTTCTTCTCTATTTTTGAGGTTAATGTGGGTATTATATCTAAAGTCGTGTTTTTTTTTTTTATTTTTATTTTAATAAATTTTTATGGTATGAAATATAATGAGTTCTCTTTGTTAAGTAATTAAAATAAAAAGAATAATAATAATAAAAAAAAAAAAAATTAAAACAACACAAAAAAAAAAAAAACATTGAAAATATTTGAGAGGGTTCTAAAGTTTTGTTTTTTTTTTTTAATAGAGGTTCTATTTATAAAATTTATTTTAATATTACATTGTTATGTACAGTCATGAATAAAAATATGTATGCGAAAATATTTAAATTGAAGAAATATTTTGACTTCTTTTGTAATTAGATAATATTTTATTAAAAATTGGATTCATTTAAGAATTAAGATTAGGAATAGGTATAGTATGTTTGATGTATTATTGCTTAAAAGATTCCCTACAGTTCTAGAAATTACTAAATACATGTATGAATATGTTGCTTAAAAATGTAGTAAAAGGTTCTAGAAATGAAGAATCTATTAAGCTTCTCTTTTTTAATGAGTGTTCTAACAATAACTATATACGAAGCCTTTGAACTATATTATTTTCAATTTTAGGGATAATTTGTTTAGAATTCGCGATTTATGATTTGATGAGATGAGAACACCAGATTTATGAATCCTTGCATTTATAATATCTAATATTCAACTATGATTTTCAATTTTAGGGCTAATTTGTTTAGAATTCGCGATTTATGATTTTATGAGATGAGAATGCCAGATTTATGAACCCTTCCATTTAAGTTTATAATTTCTATTATTCAAATATGATCCGAACCATCTTTGTAAGCGTAACATTATTTAAATTTCGCTTAAAAGCTGATGAGTGATGACTATATATATTTAAAAATTAAAAATCTTGAAATATGGGACCATGATTATATTAATGATTTATGAGTTTATTCATGATCTAAAATAATATTACAAGAAGGCAGAAGTAAATTTCTAAAAGAATATTTTAAACTTATCAATATAATGTACAACCGAATACACAAATATCATTATTTCAAAATTGTTCTTAAAATTTTATTAGTGACTGTATCTGTATACATTATACAATGTATAAAATGTTTAATAAAAGCGCAGAATTCTTAATTTTTTTTTTTTTCTACAAATAATTTATATCTAAAATATGTCTAATCAAAAAAGGTTTAGAAAACATTTGTGGAATGTATACATATATGGTTATGTATATATACATATATACATATTTAAAGTTATATATAAATTATAATCAAATAATAGATTAAGGTTAAATTTTCAGTTCATTTAATTGTTAAGAAATGTTCTTAATTAGTGAATTTTTGGGTTACTTTATATATATAAATATATAAATCCATTTTTTTGGGGTAATTTTGTGAAGGCGAAACACTTTTTATTATACATTTCATCAATTATAGGAATTAAGAAATTGATTAAAAAAAAACAGAGTTTTATTAATAATAAATAACGCGCACGACTAATCTAAAATCATTATATGTCAATACTAATTAAAATTTTGATTTAAAATAATTAAAAATGAAGGCATTTTAAAATATTTTTATTTGAAGGACACTTGACTATGTTTTTTGGTACTTATTGATATTTTCCAATCAAATTAAATCTTTGATAAGTATATGTAAGTAAATCGAAAAACAAGAATAAGTATATTTCCGATATACATATGATCTTTAAGTAATTAAGTATATTACTAACTGATTAAGTAAAATTATTACTTTAGTTAGTTCTTATTTAAAAATTTTAAAAATGGAAAGGAATCGCAAATTTTAAAATATTGGATATTTTTTTAAATATATATAAATGTATATGTTTTTGCAACATTCTAATCACTATTTCTAGTTTCACCTAGTATTATACAACGGTCAAGTATTTTGAATTGAATCTTATCTTAATTACGTAAAATTTAATGTCTTATCTTAATTAAGGAAATAGTAAATTAAAATTAATTAAATTAAATTTTTTTTAAAATGAATCCTAAATTATATTAGGTTATTAAATCAAACTACAATTGAAATTGAAAAAAAAAAATAAAACTTAAATACCTATTAATTTAAAAAAACTTTTTTACTCTATACATACTCTATAAGTTATCAGAAAATAACTTTATTTTATTTTTTATCAATGAGTTTGAAAAAAAAAAATTTTTAATTTTAAAAACTAATAAAACACTAAACTTTTGATAAGAATTTTTTTTTTAAAGCATGGTAACTATAATACTATTCAATAAATGCTTATAATTATTATTTATTTATTTGTTATTTATTTAATTCATAACATATATAAAATAAAGACTGAAGGTCTGGAGAACCTAAATTGTAAGAAAATTTTTTTTCCCCAAATACCTAAAATTACCTACCTATATATATATATATATATATACGTATATAAAACTTCAAAAGTTTAAATTTGGTTGTTTGTTTTTTTTTTTAACTGATAACTGATAATTGATAAGGATTTGTTTGTTTTTATTATATTTATCTCATTTTTTTTTTAAATTTAATGAACAAATATAAAACTCGAAGGCCCGTACAAATGAAATTGTCATGGTAAATATTTCTGATATTAATTTAATAGAAAATTAATTGTAGGTTGCGGTTCTTATTAACGATTAAGTAAAAGATCATTAGTACCGGCCATATGAAATATGATTCTTTGTTTAATATTAATTTCGATTAAAAAAAAGTTGCATGCGCCTAGAAGTTTACTATTAATAAAATTTAGATAATTAAAAAGATTAAGCTTGTACCATTTTGATTCTGGCCAACTTACAAATCAAAAACTCTAAATTTTTTAATTTATTTTGGAAATATTTTGAACTAAGTCACATTTAGTTGAGTTTTCAGGTTTCATTGATTTATCAGAATGCATTGATTAAAAAAAAAGTTGTATGCGCCTAAAAGTTTACAATTAATAAAACTTGTATAATAAAAGTGATTAAGCTTGTATCATTTTTATTCTCACCAACTTATAACTCAAAAACTCTTAATTTTTTAATCACTTTGGAAATGTTTTGACCTAAGTCACATTTTTTTTAGTTTTCAGGAAATGTTGAAAATAAAATATCTTGAAACAGTTCTGCTATTCAAAATTACTTTAAACAAAAGCAAATTACTAGTTTTTTTTTTTCAATGTGATACATTTTTTATCTATATAATAAAATTCATTGATTTAATTTAAATTTTATTAGCTTTTTTTTTTATTATTTGAAATTTAATACAGGTAGGGCAAAACAATTTTTTGATTATGATAGAGCACACCTTGTTTTATAGTTTTTATTTTCTTTTGATATTTGACACAGAGTCAAATCAAATTAAGCCATCAATTTTAACATTTTTTTTCTATATATATATATAAATATATATACCTATTATTAAAAAAAAAGTTTTCCTGATTCTTTTCTAGCAATGTTTTTGTTTTCATTATATGTTTGTTTGATTGTTTGTTTGTCTGTTTGTTTATTATATTGTATTTACCTGGTTTATATTTCTGTTTAAAATTACAATTTTCTATTTAATAAAAATTTTAAGCTTAAAAAACAATTAATTATTGTATTTTTTTTATTATTTCAATTTTAAAGTGTTTTTTTTTTATAAATTTAAAGTCTTTAAATTGATCAAAGCAACATTATATACTTAATTTTGTTTTTTAAAACTCAAAAACATGTATTATAAACATTTAAAATAGTATAGAATATTGTTTATATACAAAATGTGTAATAAAAATACGTTAATAAATGAAAGAATGTAAAGAAGTTACTATCGAGTATCATGCGGCTACAAAATTATTAAATGGAAATGATAGGTATCAAATTTCTAAGGAAGCAAACATTTGTAAATTGTGTTTTTAAGTGGTCTTCACATGTTTAAATTTTAAATTGGCATCTCAAAATGGTTGTGACTTGTGGTTTTCATACTGATGTTGGTATCAATAGGCGCGAGATTAGATTTGTAGGTTTGTTTTTTTTTTAAGGCATTTGGTTTAGAATCCATAAATATGTATGGATATATTTTAATGTAACCAATCCTTTAATGTCCTTTTTAGTATTTAAGAATTTTGTTATAGGTTAGCAATAACATTATGTGAATAAATATATTTAACAATTTTCCGAAATGATGATTCCGAAAATATTTACGTACAAGGATTAAAGGAACTTCTAAAATAATTCAAATATCTATAACACAGCATTATTTACAACTAAAAATTTTTATGAACAAAGAGCTTTAAATTCTCAAATTTTACTCACAAAAATGATACTTAAAATTTTTTTTAATAACTGAAACTAGCTTTTAGATATAAACTGCCTTAGCATAGTATTACATGTGGTTACTTAGATCCTCCAGGTAACTCCTATGGTAGGTTAGATTATTTATTAAGAATTAATTAAGAACTTCTGCGGGACACCCTATACTTAAAAGGTTTTACAAAATAAAACAAATACCTACATATTTAACAACTGACCAAGTTTTTTGTATTTCCTTTTCATCTTTAAATATTATGTAACTTAATTCTTGGTAGAATGGTAGCATTTTTAAACTTAACTAGTTTTTTTTTAAAAAAACAGACAAAAAACAAAAACAACTAAAAAAAACGTTTAACATAAAAAAAAAACATCTTTTTTTTCCGTCCGGTTTTTAGCTTACAAAATATATTACATAAATATAATATATAATATACCCTACCGTATTTCACATAATTCAACATCCCTATATACATATATATATATGTATATATATATATATATAAATATATAAATATACATATGTATATATATACGATACATGAGTTACACACCATATGTAACAAAATTTTTCAAAGATATCCCATATTCTAAATTCTTATATAATTCTATACCCATTTCAATTTATATATATAATATGTTGGTATATATATGTATACTTAATTTAATGTATATATATATGTTATTATATTATATATTACCATTTTTTTTTGTATCAAATAAAAAAAAAAAACAAAATTGCGATATAAAAACAAAAAAAAAAATTTCAAGGTTAAGCGGAAAATACACATACATGGTATGCGCACAATACATAACAAAAAAAAAAAATGAATATGTATAGATAATTGTATATCGCGTATATATCGTATCGTCCCAAACCCAATAAGCAAAAAAAACGAAAATAAAAAAAAATAATTTAAAAAAATTGCCAAAAAATAAAAGCAAAATAAGAAATTCCATTCTAACACATATTTACAGCAGCAAAAAAAAGAGTAACTTTTGCTTTCAATTTTAGCTTTTAAATTTGTTTTTTATACATAAATAATCTTTGTATTTTTTTATTTCCTTTTTTTTCTACTTTTTTTTTACAGATAAAAAACTAAAAAGCAACTTAAAAAAAAAGAAACAGAATTTAAAATACAAAAACAAATATTAAAGAAAAGAATTAGTAAATTATTGCTTGACTGATAAACAATCATTTAAAAGCGAATATATTTAAAAAAAAAAACAAATGGTTATTTTTCAAATTAAATTTTATTTTAGTTACAATATTTAGTTTACACATGACCCATCCCTGTCATTCTTTTTTCAAAATCTTTGCTACTTTTTTTAAAGCCGTTGGTTATTTTTGGGGTATTTTGGGGATTGAAAACAAATCGCACATTATTGTTGTTAGGTTTTTTAAAAATCTCTTCTACTTTTTTACTGTAGTTGGGTATTGTTGGGGTATTTGGGGGCATTTCGTGGGTTTTTCGGCTTTTCTTAATCTCCAAACTCGTCGCTGTTGTTATAAATTTAATTGAAAAAATCTCACTACAAATGTCCCAATGTTGCTTTTTTCTATCATTTGCTGTAATTTTGCACAATAGCATGCTTTTTGTGGGGTATTTCGGGACATTTCATGGGTGTTTTAGTTTTCCTCGACCTTCTTTGTTTTCACTCAACAAATAAATAATTAAAAATTTATATCTCGAGTAAGTTTCAATAATATCCATATGTCCCATCACTGCCCTTTTCTATACAAAATCTCTTCTGAGTTTTTTTCACAATAATTTACTTTTTGTGGGATATTTCGGGTATTTTAAAATTATTAAAATATTTTATGAAGTACTAACTTACTCGATTTTTATACTATAAACTACTAGCTAATATATACATCTTTTAAGTACATGTGTACTTAGTTACAAGTATGTATACACTTATATTTATAAATCTAATTTTAAAAATTTATTTTGTAAAAAAAAAAAAATATTTGAAATTTAATACGAATTTTGTTAAAAATTTACATTCCATGCCAAATTAAAATGACATCTGTCCAAAATACAAAAAAAAATAAAAAAAAAAAACAGATGTTATAATTACATAATATCCGTTCATACTTACATACTCAGCGGTTTGCATATGCATGAATATTTCATTAGAAATTGAAGCATTTTGAATATAATTCTTTAAGGGTACCAAGAAGCTGTTAAAAATATGTTATAAATTATAAAAGAGGAAGTGTTATAAATCTTAATTCTATTTATCGAGAGAATATGATGACTAAGAGTTGTCAGGAATGTAAACGTTTTAATCAAGAAGTTTGGTTGTTTTTAAGTTTTGACTGCCTATGCATACTAATGCGGATATTCTACCGATTACCTAGGTACCATATCCTAAGAGCTCTTTTGAAATATAGCAAAGAGTAATCGAAAAGGATTTCCCGAATTTTCTTTAGAACACAAAAGGTCTTTGCAATGTTTGTAAAATAATTGGTTTAATATCTACACAGGGACGACACTTCCATCAGCGCAACCTGTAAAGCCTCTAAGTAATACAATAATTTATATTTATTCTATGGCCCCATACTTCTATTGAAAAAATCTAAACACAGAAGAACTTTAAAGTCTTACAAAAAATTTTAAATATTTTTTATCTAGAAATGCCCAAAAACCAAGGTCTGATTGTCTGTAAAAGCAACAATCAAACAATTTTAAATTTGATAAACAACAAACCCAGAACAAAGTTTAGTATAGAAAAGTATCTACCGAATTCTTTTTATAATTTAATTCCAAGGACGTCTAAATATCCCGCGTTTATTTTGATTTTTTTATTTTTCTTGTATTATTTTCCAAAGAAAACAAGAACGTGTTCACATTTTTGGGACTATAGAAATAAAAAAAAAAAAAAAATCAAAAAAAAAAGGGTTTCAAACTGGAACACGAATATGATAAACAACAAAAGCGTGATTCGTTGGAATGTTTTTTATTTTTGAAAAGTCAAAACATTAAAAAAAATGAAATAGGAATAAAAAAAAAACAATAAAATCATTTTATTATTTTGTAAAAACATTCACAAGTCAAAATTTTTCAAAAATAAAAAAGCCGGCTCCAACACTATCAACTGTTTTTGTATCCTTCGCCTTTTTTTTTTTTGTGTTTCTTAACTAATCTTTAGAGAGATCCAAAGTTAAAAATTACTTTGAAATATACTTAAATGGGGGTTTTCTATCTCGTTCTTTCCCTTTTTATTTTCCCTTTTGTTACTTTTTTTTTTTTATTTCACTTTTAAAACTTTTTGGAAATTTGAATGATACCTGGGAATTTTGTTTTTTATTTTGCATTTTTGAAATTAGGGTATGGAAAGTTTATGGGACGCTTAAAAACACTATTTATGGCGCGCGATTTTGAATGATTCAAAAGAATTTGATAATGAAATGATGTTAGATAATAAAAGAATATATTCTATTGATGTTTAAATATGAATGTTGAAACTTTTTAACTGAAGGGTGCTTGAAATGACGGGCAACTCAATGTTGAAGTAAATTTATTTGAAAACCATTCAAATTGTATCTGTAGGTATATTTATATATGTATCGTGTATCAGTCCTTTTCACCTGGATTCATGTAATAATTAGAAATGACATATGAATTTTGTAGACAATTTTAGGAATTGTAAAAAAATTTTAATTGATATTTGGCCCTCCAAGCAAAAAAAAAGGTTACAAATCACTGTTGCCTAAGAACTTAACCTTATATAATATAAAGGAATACATGGAATGAATTTGAAAAAGTAGAACTTTTATGGTTGATATTTTAGTTTTTAAGTTGTTTTAATGTTTAAAAGTTCGATATAAGTTAAATTTTAATTTAATATCTATATAGTGTCTGTATGTTCTCTTTTTTTAATGCTCAGCATAACAAATTCATGGGGATTCAAATTTGGTAACAACTTCTTTGAATTCATTATTAAATTTGCAATTAAGTTTAATAACAATTTGCTAGTAAAATTAAATTGCGTCCTGCAAAACTGGATGAAAATAAGTTTGGTATTGTCATCTTTTTAAATTAGTGTCTTCTATATAAATGTATAGTGGTGTCTAACTAAATTTTAATAAGGAGTATAAGAATTATAAGATACTTCTGATCCCAAAATTATTTTATCTGTCTTTATGCTTGGTAATGGTAATTAGAGCCCATTAGTTATAGATTAAATTTTAACATATGTAAGTGAACTCAAATTTATGTTAAGCTAAGTAAATAAGTCTAGGTCCGCCAACTAGGCTATTGTAATTAACAGTGTCGCCTTGTTCTCTTGAATATATGGAAAATAAATCTTTAAAAATTCCTATAAACCGATGTTAAATGTATCATATCTCTGTATGATCTCTGCAATTCAGCTAGCATAAATTTATAGAACCCTTATTTGCAGAATTATTTTAATTTTTTTTCTACAAATTAAAAATCAAACTCATCTAAAGCTCAATCAATCTGCCATTTTTTTTAATATTTGAAAATAAATATTCGTTAATTTTTTTTTATAAATTAATTTATTTTAACAACATTTTAACACCTTTATTAATGAATTAACCAAAAAAACATGTTTTTCTATACCCTTTTGTAATTTAATATATAAATATATCTTATATCTGTTTGTATGTATATATTTATAATTATGTACAACCTACATTATATCTATCTTTTTTTGCCTTTTTTTTTTTAACAAAATTAGCTTGATGAGCTTCTTCTCTTCAGGTGGTATTAAATTGATTTTAAAATTTTTAATTTTTTTTTTATTATATAGTTTGGTTACCCTTAAAAAAAATTAACTAATGGATTATTTTTTTTTATCCATAAGATGGTTTTTTATTTTAAGGAATTTTTATGTAGTAATAAATAGTTCTTTAAGACCAATCCTATATAAAAAAAAACAATGTACATTTTTAAACCTAATGAAGTCTGCTTGATTCTAATTGTTATCATATACAAAAAAAAAAATTTCAAATACTTAAATAAAAAAAAAAAAAATAAAGATATTGAATTCCTGATTAGTTTTGCCAAAATTTTTGTAAAATTAATAAAAGAGCTCCAGTGGTTTAATGTTAATTTATAAAAACTCAGAAAATGTTTAAATAAGTAACGAATTTAAAATTTAAAAATTTTGGTTTGAAATTAATTTAATCTTATTGGAAAGCACTCATTTTAATAAAATATTTTAAAACAATCAAGTTCAGGTCTCGCTCTCTCTTGGTCTTAAGGTCTTATTTCACTTTCACAGCGAAAAATTACACAGTCCTGATATCATATTAATTTAACACAAACATTACTTTTATACTTGCCTAACATGATTACAGAGGTTTTTATTTTAACAGGCCTGTAAAGTAATGATTTAAATATTACATACTTAAATATTGTGTTAAATCTTTGCATTGTAGTCATTACTTTCCGATTACTACTAAAGAATTTCTGTAATAATACTTTAAAAATTCAGTAATCAGTAAAAGGAATTAAGTATTTATTTGATAATTCCTAGAAAGTAATTCATTTTTAATTTCAATTACTTTTATAATTATTTTTTAAATTTAATTACTTTTATAATTATTTTTGATACTTGAATTACTTTAAAATATTTAACTACCAAAAAATACTAACTTATAATAATTACAAGTATTTTTTAAAAATCAATTAATTACTTATTAATAATTACAAAAGTAAGTTAAATATCAAAAATAATTACAAAAGTAATTAAATTAACGAAATCCATTTAATCGAAGTAACAGTGTTGCCACTTCCTCAATTTTCAAACTATTTATAAAGTCACTTTGATATACTCAGCCTTTTTTATATTACATAATTTTTTTTATTAAATTTAATCAAATTTTTTAAATTAATGACAAAAAAATTTTTTTATTTATTTTATTTATTTATTATAAGCGGCATTTTTTGTTTTTTTTTTTTTTTTAATTAAAAGTTGATAATCATAAAATTGTTATTTGTGACGTATAAAGTTCATTAGTATACTTATATATTTTTTTGATTCTTATTTACTTCTTTTAAATTTATATTGAGTACATAATAAATAATATAGTAAGTGATAATTTGTATTACTAACCCAGAAGTATATAGGTATATATATATGTATATATATATAAGTACACACAAAATGTATGAATGTATTTACATTAATTTTGTGATATCTTATCAGATATTCTTCTCTTCTTTCAGTTCCATTTCCATACCCACCTTCATGTCTATATTGATTACAAAAACATTTTGGCGTTATCAGTCAAGTACTTTTTTTTTTTACTTTTTTTTTATTATACAATTTTTTTTATTAAATTCATGTGTGATAGCATATTTTTCTTTTCGCGATTGTACTAAAAATTAAATAAACTTTTAATCAATTTTTTTTTTTTAATTTGTGCGAAACATATTATGCTTGATTGCAAACATATAATACATATAGTTAGGTATATATTTATTTTTATATTTAGTATATAAAAATACATATACATTTTTCTTTATAATATACTAGAAATATATAAGTTTCACAAGTATTTTTATATTTTTTGATATTTAAATTCATAAGAGAACGCTCCCCAAAAAAAATTATAAGTTCTGATAAAGAAAATATTCTATGTGTTGCTAATTATTTATTGCTAGCAACATTCCTATATGATTACTTTAAATTTTTATATTTCTTTGCAAACATTTTTTTGTCAGTGTAAAAGTTATTTTGCACAAAAATATGAAATATTTTGATAAACAAATAAAAAACATTATTTTGTAAATATTATTAACTATTGCAAAACAATTTTTTTTTTCTTTTTTTTAATTAAGAACAAAATAATTAACAGATTCTAAACCCTATATAAATATATAGTTTAATTAATTAACAGATTACCTATTTACCCTATAACTATATACATATATTTTTGCTAAAAATTTCTAAATTCTTTACAACCTTATGATTATACACATATATACATATATACGTGTTTGTAATATATATTCAGATATTGGCAACTTTAAATAAAGTTTAACCTAGTTAAACCTTCATTACATTTTTTTTTTTTTTATTCCTTTTCCACTCCTTTAAGGAGTATAGAGCATTCACCAAGTTTAAATTTTAAACTAGGCTTCAGTTTCTTTAATCATAATATTCACTAAGCCGTTGATTAGTCGGCTGTAGCTATTGTATAAGGTTATGAAATTTGAATGCACAAATGTCAACTTTGTGCGCCATCTATAATCTTACACAAGAATTATTTATATATTTTTATTAAATGTTATTTTATATTACGATATAAACTTTTACGATATAATTAAACAATTTTACGATATTTTTTTTTATTGGATATGATCTGACCGGGGTTTGAACCCGAGACCTTCCACATGAAAGACGGCGTCTTTACCACTACGCCATTGGTCAGATAAACCTTCATTACATAATGCAATTATTTTGGAAACCCTCCGATTTGGTAAAATGATAATCGTTAATCGATAAATTATTCAAAGTTAATTTAAAAGTCGCCTAATCGTGTTACTTTAGATATAACGGTTAGGGTAATTATATACAACATTTTGAAGAAAGTTAAGCGTTGTACACACTATCAGTTTTGCTATTAATTTTGATATAATAATACTGATAAAATGTTTTATACAATAACTAACAATACAATAAGTTTATGTAAAGAAATTTTTTGATATATTTGACATTCAGGAAAATTTTTCAGTTATAGTTTGTACTCTATCAGAAACAGTCATAGTTTGTACTCTATCATTAGTTTGTTTCATACAACTCTAGACTATAAAAGTAATTAAATTTTAAAAATAATTACAAAAGTAATTATAATCCAAATTTAATTACTTTCTAGGAATTATACTATTGTAATTGAATTATAAAAAATTTTTAAAAAAGTAATTTACAAGTAATGATTACCAAGTAGTTGTACTGGTACCTGAATTTTACATGTAGTTTGTACTTTAATTGATAGTCTGTATGCCACCCACTTCACTTATCATAGAGTTTTAATGTATTTAGTGGTAATATGTATATGGTATGCCTTAACTATTTAAGAATTGTAAATTAAATACAATATTTATCAAGAACTTTAGAAATATTTACACCCTTTCAATTTAAAAAAAAAAAGTAACAAAAGAAAATAATTAAGGTGAATCTGATAAGAAAAATTGTACTTAAAAAATTTCTTTTTAAAAATATTATCATTTTTATCAATAAGAGATTCATGATATATAATTTTTATTTTTTTTTTTTAATTAAAGTGCGTTATGTTGTGTATAATGTATATAATGAAAGTATTTGTGTACATTATTATAAAAAACAACCCTTTCACAAAAAAACCCCCAGTTGCTAATTACTTTTTAATAAATTAAATCATTTGATTTATCTATTTTAAAATTGTAAGAGAAATTGTACAAAAAAAAATGTTGTTAAGCACTGTGTTCAGTAATGAAACCAATTTAATTAAATTGGTTATGACTTGTGTTTTTGTTAAATATGGCATTTGTTAAAAAACATAAGCAGATATAATTTTTTTTGTTAATTAATCAAATAAATACATAATTAATAAATCTGGTATATAAATAAAATCTATTTAAATTAAAAAAATAATTTTTTTTTCACGCAGTGCATATGTTCTTAAAAATTAAAAATTTGATATTAGTGATAAGATTAAATTATTTCTATACAATTTAACTGCAATGTGTTTGAATTAGATTTTAGAGCTGTTTTTGAGCTCTTTTACAATACAATCGAGCTTAGACTTTATTTTCGAATACTTAGTTCTGAGGAATTATTTACATTTTAAGCCATATTCAATAATTGATAAGTAAAACCACATTAGTACAGTATCGAGGATTATATACATATCATTTATAATGAAATTTTTACATTTGACTGAACAGAGCATTGATTATGACAAGTTAAAGATGAAATAATGGTGATAGCCTTATTAAAGTTTTTTCAATCTTTTTGAAATTTAATAATATTGAGGTTCCTGAATTTTTTATACTTTTAACACAGTTTTTGCCTAAATTTAAACCGTGTTATCTGTTTTTATTCTTATCATTGGTTCATATTTATAATTTCCAATATAATGATAAGTTTTTTTGAAATTAATATTTTTCAAGATTATTAAGAAAGCCCATACCATAAATCTTAAATTTCCTTAACATAATTTCCCAAAAACTCTTATCATAACCTCATATCCTTATTCTTGAAACTGAATTGTAAATTTCTATCAAGATCTCATTCTAAAGATTGGCAGATCTAATTTCAGTGTAAAAGTTTCATATGACACAAAAGTATACAATTTAGTTTCAATAGGATACGATTTAGTTTCAATGGGTTTGGGTTTGAATGTCTACTAATGTCTCTCTTTTCTCTGTCCTTGTTAAACTCCTTAATTTATATACTACTTTGGTCTTTGATAAGACTTATTACTTTTTGATAAGTTTTTTTGTATATATAAGTATATAAAATTAACTTTCTGCACATAACTGACAATTGGCAATATCATTATTATATCAAAGTTCCAAAATAAAAATTGTGGAAAAATTTAGCACTGCTCCCATCATAGCTCTTATCAATTATCGTAATTCCAATTAAAACGCACCTTCGCACATTGATATCAAAATTTTGGATAAGATTTTTACATAATATTAGCAATTTAATGAAAAGTGTTTTATTTATAATTAAAAAAAAAATATTTTCCAAAATAAATAATATTCATTATACTTATATACATTAAACAACATTTTTCCATAAATTCAATAGCGATACGTATGGATGAATGATTCATAAATAAATTATATTATAAAAAAGTTGGCAAATTTTAATTATTAATTTCTAACCAAAAAAAAATTTAAATAAATAATATACCTACCTTGAACATTGAACATCCGTTCATCAAATCAAATTTATTTGATTAGAAATTGAAAATAAAATAAACTTTAAAAAAAACAAAATATTCTAATTTTTGATAATCAAAATATAAATCATATGGTTTTCTTTTTTGACTAATCAAAAAAAAAAAAGAAAAACAAAAAAAACTTTCATTATCAATGATAATTTTGTGAGTAGCATTTTAATTTTTAATAAGTACTTATGTACTTTTTTAATTTTTGTATCAGTGCTATACGAGTAGTTTTTTAGTTAATTTTGATAATTTGAACTTCAATAGCTTTATAATCCTTAGAAATTTTAATATAAGCGGGTTAGATACAGTTTTATTTGGCTTGAGAGAGTTTTAGATTGGTTTTATAGAATAAATAAATAGGAAGGGGTTCTAGTTAATTTTCTAATTAAAATCATTCAGACATCAAAAAAGGACTAATAGTTGACTCTATCAATGTTTTTTAAACTTATTAATTAATTTATTGTAAGAATTGTTCTGAAAAACTAATTAACTTGACTTACTCAGTAAAAATAACTCTTTATATGTAAATAAATTCTATTCCAGGATATACTCTTTCTATACACTTTCTATACACCTGTCTTTGTACGTTGATCGTGTAATGTGCATTTAACATATCTATGCTATTATCTTTTCACAATTTGCGTGAATAAGATAAAAAATCACTTTTCATCCATTTTATTTGAACCAACAAATCATGTATTAAGTATTTACAAAATCTTGCTTATAAGCTCTTTTTAACCCACTCTATACTGCGAATCAAGTGCTATTACTGAATTTGATCAAATTAAATTGATTGATTACTGAATAGTATCAAAAAAGGGTAGGCGGGAAACATTTGAAGCTAATTTAATTTTATTGCGAGGTAAGAAAGTTGAAAATTAAAATTTACAACATAATTGAATCAAAATTTTATCAAAAGTTGCAATTTTATTACTTAAATATCCATTTATTACTATAGAAATTTTATTATAAAGCGTAGAGCACACAATCAGTATTTTTTATCAAACTTTAAAAGAATTCTTTATATAGCATTAAGGAGGAAATCACACTGAAGGAGATTTAAAAAAACCAAGTGGGCGGATCTCGTTTAAATTTTGTATTCTGGAATTGAGATTGTTAATTAAAGTTTATGGGATAAGGATTGGCTTTGTCGATTATGTAAAATAAAGTGTAAAATTTAAAGAGGTATATGGAAGATGAATCTTAATATTCTTAATAATCGAAGTCGCACATTATGTATGAATTATTAAGTTTGGGGAGTACAATAGAATGAAACTAATTCCATAATTAAAGTTCCATAATCCCCAACTTACACATAAACCACCATATTTCCAATATACTTTTCTATTAAAACCTAAAACTTTAAATTAATATTTATACAGAACCGCCGAACCGCAATTTTACTTTTAATAAAATTTTACGAATTTTCAATTTTTTAATAATGACCTTGAAAAATTTTTTTTAAAAAATGAAATTAAAAAACAAAAAAAAATAGAAAAAAATAAAAAAGGAAATTAATTTTGCGGCAACAATTTAACAGTGAACAAAAAAAAAAACAAAACGAATATACAAGTATATAGAAATAAAAGTGAAACTGATAACTGCTATATAACTTCAAGCGGAAAATTGCAAACTATTCGCAATATTTTTTATTATTTTTTTTAGCAATTTTGTATTTCTTTTTATATCCAATTCTATTTGAGAACAAAAGAAAGAAAAACTTTTTTCTTAAGAAAAAAAGATACAAAGTTGTGCTAAAGAGTAATAAAAAAAAAAGAACAAAAAGTATCTATGTACTTAATTCTGATAATGGTAACTTTGTTGCTAATTTTTTATTATTCACATAAAAAAACATAAAATCCAAAATAAAGTTAAAAAAAATAACGATAAAAATGTATAAAAATTGCAAATTTTTGACTTTAAAAAGAATTATGAGTGGGTTTTATTATTATTTTGAGAAAAAGTTTCTCAAGGATTTTCAGAACTTATTAAACTATTGACTCCATTGTAGGGGTAAAATAAAAAATAAACCGTGGCGTCATTTTATTTTGTATGGGTTTTTAATATATGTCTGTACCTTCTTTATAGATACCAAATACACATTATAATGTATTTGTCACTTATTTAAGCGTTTGAATAAATTTTGAGTTATTTTTCATATGAAAAAGCAAATAACTAAGTTAAACTATTTTTTAAACTTATTTTACGCATACATTTGGTGTTATTTAGAGTTTAAAAGTTCAAAATTAAAATTTGCAACAAAACTGAATCAAAACTATATTAAAAGTTACAACTTTAATCCTAAAATAATTCTAAAGAAGCTTTTTCATAAAGCGTAGTGTACATTATCAGTATTATTATCAAACTATCAAAACAAATTCGCAATAGCATCAAATTTCAATAAATCTATCGATTTTGCAAAAACAATATCAGTGTTTTCGAAAACTAATCAGAAGGATTGTAAATCTTAAAAAGGATAATTTATGATAAAATTGATAGTGTGCAAACCGCTTAAGATTTTATAAGTGTTATCCTTATATTATTCTCTATTGCCGTGTTTAGCTTCTTTATTTTTTGAATTTATTTTTTAAGTTGCAAAAAAATAATTTAAAAAAAAAACTTTCTCATAAAGGTGCGAACACACTATTAGTTTTACTATCAAATTATCAAAAATATTCTGGGTACCATTTGTCTTCTATCAGTTTAATCAGTCATTTTATGTACACATTATCAGTGTTTTCGAAAGTTATTCAAAAATAATAACAATTCCAGAAAAGGATAACTGATATGATAAAATTGATTGTGTGTAAACCGCTTAAGATTTTAAAAATTTTATCCTTATATTATTCTCTTGCGCCCTGCTCAGCTTCTTTATTTTTTAACTTTGGACTTTTATTGAAATTTGTGTGTACTAAAAATATGTTTGCAGTCAATGTCTTTTTTTTTTTTTGTTTTAATTTCTATGTTTATTTCATTGTTTTTGTTTTTGTTTTATTTTTTTTTTATTTTGGGTTTTTCTCATGTATATAAGTAGTTGATATTATGATTTAAAAAAAAAAAAAGTAATTTTCTGGACTTTGATCTCTAACTCATTTTTGACCTGATAAATATATAGTATATATATATATATTTTTTTTGTTTTTGTTTTGGTATTTTGCCAATAATTATTGAAATGAAAAATTGAATTTTATTTTAATTTTTTATTTATTTATTATTTTTATACATTATTTTTTTTTTTTTTGATTTTTATCAGCGCATTTTTTGTATAAAAGAAGACAAAAAAAAAAAACACGTATAATGGTGGAGTTCAATTGTTTAAAAAGTAGCGATAAGCTATATATTTTTTTTAATAATATAATAATCCTATATTTGATTATACAATTTTTGTCTAGTCTTTTAACAATAAAAGTCCAATGTTTGAAAATTAAATTAAATTGAGTAATAATTTGTGATAACTGATGATGAGTAATTATATGAGGTTATGATAGAAAATGAATAGTATGCGTATGCAAGTATTTGGAATAATATCTGTTATATAGACGCATAATATTCGATACGTTTCGAATACCACTATTTTTAAAAAAAATATTTTATTAAACTTGCTTTATTACACTGAGCCCAAATTGATATTATAAATATTAAACGAATTCATATAAAAGTAGTTGTGTGTCCCTATGGAATAATTTGTAATTGTTAAATAAATTATTGCCCCTTTAAGTATGCAACTTTTTTTTTTGATTTATATCGAAAAGGTTTTATTTATTTTAAAAGTTTTATAAGTTATATACTTTAATTTAATTTAAGTATTTTTTAACAATTTTTAATTTATAAACTACTTTTTTATAATATTATAAAACTTTTTTATTAAATTTCAATTTTGTTTTTTTTTTTCATTACAGGTAAGTGTCTTACGTCGAATTTTCATAAAATATTGGATCAAATAACTATGTGGATTAAATACAAAATAAATGGATATTATAATAAATTATTTATCAAATTTAGTGAGTACTTATACAATAATTGTTATATTCGTAATAAATTTTTAAAATTCATTTTAATTTAATTAAATTGAAATAATATTAAAAAATTCTTAGTTGAAAAAAAGTTTAGAAATTAAAAGAGTGTTAAGTGTTGACAGATCAATTCAAATTTTAACATTCTATTAAAAGTTTAAATTAAAAACAAAAGCTTCCAATGGCATGTCAAATTTTGACATAATAGTATAGATTGGAATCTTTTGTGATATATATATTTATATTTTTTTTCTAATTGAGTAAATTAAGTGTTCTAAACGAGGTATTACGCATTTTATTTGAGTATTTAAATAAATTCTGAATTTGTGTTAGAAAAGCTTTACTAACTATCATTAATCATTGCATATCATTTAGTTAAGTATGCATTAATACACTTGCGAATGTCATTTAAGAATTTTAATTATAAGAAAATTTATTTATTTTTAGAAAAAATAAACTGAAGTTAAAAAATGTTTAGTATATACTTGTCGTGATTTGAATAAATGTCATTTTATATTGAGTTTTTTAAAATTGTATATATATATATACGAGTACTTGCATTTATTTAACTCTTCTTCAAACTTGTACACACATTATACATATTTTATACGTATATTTAAATTTATCAATTTTTCAATAACATTTTGAAGAAAAAAAAAAACTTTTATGAATAATTAAATTTTTTTTATTTTACATATTTAATATCAATTGTTGTAAAGCAACTATGATTACTGATTACAAATATTTGTCTTAAAAATAATAGTTTGCCTTCAAAAAATGTTTATTTGTTTGTAAAAGACTTTCAAAATTAAATATTAAAATATACAATATAGAAAAAGTCAATATTGAATGTCATATTAAATGAATACTACATGTAATATCTTTAATAAATTTGAAAATTTTAAATATTTTAAAGCTTGAACCTAATTAAATATTATGTACTTGCAAAAATTGTGCTCTTAACACATTAACCATTAAAAAGCAAATGACTAACTTATAGAAATAATAAATATATTCTTAAAGAAAAGTTAAGTCATTAAAAGAAGTTCAAGAATACTTGAAAAATTCCATTTCTAAGTAATTACAATCAAAAAATTTGATTACTAAAATATCTGAATTCGATTATCATGTTTCTAGTAATTTTATTAATTTTGGTTAACTTTAAAGTAATCTAAATGTAATTTTCCGACTTCTTATGAATACTAAAAAGTAATCAAAAATAATCTTCTTAAATAATTCATAAATGTAATATGGATTTTTTTCACATAATTTTGGCCTAGATTAATGATTACTTTTAATCATATTGTAAAATTTTTATGTTTGATGATTACTTTTGAGTAATCCAATCTTTGAAATATGAATACTATAAAGTAATCAAAAATTGATGAGAATTAAATATAAAATTTTATTTCCATAAGGATTTTTTTAAGATTGATGATTACTTTTAAGTAATCCAGTGCTTAATTATAGTAATCGAAATCCAAATGAAACATGAATGCTATAAAGATATGAAAAAATAATCTATTTGAATAATCGATATGTAATTTGGATTCCTTTCAAAAAATTTTTAACTAAATTATGATTACTTTTAATCATTTTAAATAATATTCAAGTTTGATTATTATTTTTGATTCAAACATATAAAACTACAAGACAACAAAATATCCTATAAAACTTGATGCACAACTAATTCTGGATACTTGTGGTATAAACGAAAACCGTATTATTAATTTAAAGTATTACATTGTGTACCTATTTGGTTCTTAATTATAATTAAAATGATTTTTCACTAAAGCAAAGTGAATTCAAGTATTTTTTTTAATTCACGTTTTTTCTTTGAATTCTCATCGATTTTTTCTAACAATTAATTTTTTTTTTTTTAAATAATATTTCATACATTTTCCATTAAGTTTCAAAGTCATTTGAAAAAAAAAAAACAAAACAAAACCCATATAATTTTTTTACCATTTTTGGAAAATTTAAATTTTATATACAATATACGATTTTTCGATTGAATTTAATTATTAAAGTGCTATTGGTCGAATTCAAATCAAATCACGACAAAATTTTAAATAAAAAATTCTTTAAGCGTTTTTTTCTAATAATGAAAAAAAAAACAAAATTCATTTAAAATATCATTTAAAATTCTATTCTTGATTAAATTTTCTTTTATTTAAAGTTTTTTTAATTTTTGTTATTATTAAATTGCATTTTAATATTGAATGAAAAAAGCTTTTCAAAAATAATTATATAATAATTATTTTTTAATTATACTATTTAATATTTTGATTATGATGATTTTATTATGGAAATCTATAAATGGAATTTTAAAATTATTGTACATACACATATGTATATATATTTATTTTAATAAAAAATTATATAATTATATTTACCATTCAAATTAAGTCTAATATCATCCATTAGGCATTAACATAATTTTAAAATAATATTTAAGGTATACAGTAGATACTATGATTACTTTTTAAATTTTTATATTAATTTGAAATATTTAGATTATTTTATTATAGTATTAAAGTTATACATTGGCAATTTGTCATATGTATAGTTATCTATTAATCCCAAATTTACAAATTCTTTTAACCTTTGCAGATTTGTAATACTAATTATTTTAAAAAGTGATTACAAGAAGTGAGTAATCTGGGTACTTATGTATTTATATTTCTAACAAAGTAATTTGATTGGTGACTACAATCATTTTACGAAATGTATTGAACCTTCGGTAAACTATGCTCAAACTTTACAACTGAATTAAGTACAGTACTTATTATACAATTTTGTAATCTTAATTTGAAAACAAAATAAGACAATGGAAACAAAATATGTATCAAAATATTAAATATACTCTGAGCATGTGTAATCAAATTAATTACAATGAATCATTATAAAATTTCCAAAATTGCTTCAAATTTTTAATTAATAATTTATTATTTAATATTTGGAGCGCTTTAAACTTTTACCCATAGCACTTTTCAATGAGTACTTTCAAAAGGAAGGAACAAGTAATCAATACTTAATTCTTTTTATTTTCAAACATTCCATTGTTCTAAAAAAGTCATGATTTAAATTTTAAACCTTGACCTTCCTTAAGAATTCATTAATAATATTCTTTATAAATACATAATTAATCAATAATCCTATATACTTAGTTATCATTACTATATAACTGACTACATAATATTAACATTTAAATTTAATTAAAATAATAATAATAAAAAAAAATTTATAAATTCAAACAAATATTTGATTAAACATTATATTTCAAATAGTAAACCTCTACTGAACTTGAAAAATTTGTAATTTTTATTATTTATTTATTAAATTTTTATATAATTAGAACGTTAAATATAATAATTTTAATTATATGTATATATTTTATATATAAATATATGTAGTAATATATGAAAAATACTACCTACATTAAAAACTATAATACCTATTTACTATTATACTATTTAATAATCATATTAAATATAAATGTAATAATTATATAATAATAATAAAAAATATGTTAAAAAATAATAAATTAACCCGCACCTTAAGGCAAAAAAACAACACAGAATTGTAAATACTTTATTTTTCGTAATGTCGTGGCGGAATTATT
Organism: Dolichopus griseipennis; assembly: GCA_963082915.1. NCBI lineage: Eukaryota > Metazoa > Arthropoda > Insecta > Diptera > Dolichopodidae > Dolichopus > Dolichopus griseipennis. The sequence goes on from OY720445.1 coordinate 68,084,388, forward strand.
TGCCCGATACTATCTTAAAACAAATTAATAAAAAAAAAAAATCTATTAAAAAAATAATTCTTTTTTTTTCAAGATTTATTATAATTTATTTTAAGATTTCTTTAAAATTTAAAAAAAAAAAATAAAATTAAAAATCTCAATAACAGATGGCGGGCTTTTTTTTATTAATAGTATTATTTATCTCATAATTTTATACACTTATCAGCATAAATATATGTACTATATGGGAAAACTTTCAAATTTAAAGTACTCACTATCAAACAGTTTTATAATTTGACACAAGTGGGATTAGAGAAATTTATACAAGTGACTTTAATTGACTATTGATTGTCAATGTCATATAACTGTCATTTTGTTAAATAAAAATTAATTAATTTCTATTAATACTAGCATTTGCATTTTTATCATTAATTCTACAATATTTTACAATAGGTAAATCTTTAATATTTTTCTCTTTAAAACTCATCATTTTGTTGATTACTGTATTATTTAAGTGTACTTTATTTGACATACATAATGCCAATATCTTATTTTTAATTATTTAAAAAAAAATCATAATCTGCAGATGTCTGTCTAATTATGCTGATCAGTGTATTTAAGGTGATATTTATAGTAGGTAGATTGATTATACGATCCAAAAAAAAAACTATTTTACTTAAAAAATATATATATATTATATTAGTGAGTAATAGTGGGTGGTTTTTACAAACGTTTTGTATCTTTTATCTCTTTCTAATATTATTAATTAAATTATCGTTAAATTATATATATATATATATATATATAAAATTTAAAACTTTTGACCTAATGTTAATCTAACAAAATAATATACAAACAGTTTATTATAAAATAAACTATTAGTACCTTTTTTTATATATGTATAAACCTATATACATAGTATATACTTCTATCAATCTATTAGATTAATTATAAATTATTAGCGTTATTAAAATATACAAAGAAACTATATAAATTAATTAAATTAGTAGAAAAAATTTGTTGTTTTTTTTTTTTTTTTTTTTTTTTAAACCTTAAAATTATCACTAGTATTAAGGAAATATTAAATGATAATAATTATAGCTAGATATTATATTCTATAATGTTATATTAATAATTTTTTAACCTGACTGCTCTAGGGAGATTATTAAATGTTAAATATACAAAAAATATATACATATACTTATATTTTAGATATATACCTACCATACCTTGGGGTTACTGTGATGTAATTGTCTATATTATGAAATGTATATAATAAAAAAATATATATATGTATACTATGAACTATGAACATTTAACATCAAATTAAATTAAATTTACATGCAAAATTTAAAAAAAAAAATAGAATATGAGAATTTTAAAATAAAAAAAATTCAAACAAATGTTAAAAAAATGACAGTAATTAAAATGAAATTAATAAATAATAATGAATGTAATGAATGTTAGTAATGTTTAATTAAAAAAAAATTAAATTTTTACTGTATATATTCCCATATATACTTGAATTTTTTTTTTTAATTTTCAAATAATTATTATTAATTGTTTATTTACTTTACATTATCATTGTATATTCGCTTTTGCTATTTATAATTACTCATTACCGAGTTCTAACTAATATATCTAATAGATTCTATAATTTATTAGAAGGTCAATTATTAGTTTCTTTAAATTTACTGTATATAGTTTTATTTTAATTTAGCGATAGAAACTAATATCGTATTTATGAAACGCATGTCTAAAATGATATTTATATAAGTTTAACCCCTATAAGTTTGCAGGTTAGAGAAGCTCTATTAATATTAAGTTATAATAGATTTTATATAGATAAATACTGAGAAATGAGTATTAAAGAATAAGGAAGACTCCTTAATATTTTGGAATTTCTACACTTTTGAATTGATTGCAATACTTACGACTCCTTTCGACTTAAAAATAGATTGCTATACTTATAGAAATTAGTTCATTAGTCATAAGATCCCTTTTCCCAACTAAGTTCTAAAAGGTTTAATGTATTCAATTATTATATAAAATTATCAATTTTGCAATCTAATTCTAGAAAATTCAAATAAAACATAAGTTTTACAAATTAAATTGTAATATCTCTTATATACACGTTTATTTCAATATTGATTACTATTAATCCTTTAAGCCAGAGGATATTTCTAAATTGATTACAAAAAATTTGAAATTTTCAATTTTTCAAAAGCAAAAATAAAAAAACCCCAAAGGCAGAAAATAGAAAATATGCGTGAGATATTGAAAAATTTGCTTCTGTTTCCAATTAATAAAAAAAAAAAAAAAAAAATAATTCCATTAAACCAACAACAGCAACATATTCAACAAAAAAAAAATTCTTAAAGTAGAAATCAATTAAAATTTTCTTTTATTTATAAATAGTTTTACCAAAATTTTCAAAATTTATATTTTAAATTTTAAATTTTTGAATTTTCAGTCATTAAATTTTATTTGAAATAATATTGAAAGTTTTGTTTTTTTTCATTCTATATGATGGAGAAGGTGGTGGTCATATAAATTATAATGGAAATTCTTTAAATCAATTTTGAATCAAAAAAGTCGATTTTTGAAAATCGTATATTTTTTTTGAGTTGGTTAAGTTGGCAACTCATGTCATAGAATTATCAATCAAATGTTTATAGATCTCAAAATTGGTCATTGTTTTAATCTATGAAAAAATTAGTAAATCAAAACCCATCCTAGACCTTAAATCGGTTTAAAAGAACACAGTCATTTCCATATAATGAGTATTCCCTCTGCATGAAGTCGAATATTTTGAATATTAATATGCAATTTCATGTATTCATTAATAAAAATTTAATTTATCAAACTTATTAAGCTTATAATCGCAACTTGTTAAATTTGGACTATATTATGTATATTGAATTTAAAAACACCTGCAACATATGCAACTATGTTTTTTTTTTTTTTTAAATTCATTTATGCTTTACAAATGTATATCTTTACACAAAGATTGACCATAGCAACACATTGTAAATTTTAAATTAATATAAAAAAAAAATTAAATTTTTAAATAAATATTTGTTTGTGTTATTATGTTGAAAAGTTTCACAATACAGTTGTGGAAAAATAATATTTCTTAATTAATTTTATCATTAGAGGTTAATTCTGTTAAAAAATGCGGGGTGTTTCAAAGTTATTTAATTATAATTTATGACATATTATATTTAATATTCTTAAATAAACTTTGACGTCAAAATGTATTAAAATCAAAAATCCAGTGCGCAAAATAGCTATGTGACGAAATTACTCAACCATCTCTCTTTTATAGGTTTTAGATTTTTGCAAGTTCTAAAGCAGTTTTATGAAGAAAAAGAAAGATTTTAAAGTGAATAGCAATAATTACTTGAGTGCGCACTGAAGTTATCACTCAACCATCTCTCTTTTAAATGGTTCGAATGGATTTTTGCAAATTTTAAAACAATTTTCAATGTTTGAAAACGATTTAATTAGCAAACACAAAAATACATCGGAATTCCGATTACAAATTTAATGTATTAAATAAAACTCAAATATACAATTAAAATTTTTTCCAGAACTGTACATATATATTTATAAATACCAATAAATTGAAGAACATTCAGTATTAAATATAAAATATTATTTATTAGCAAACAAATATTTTTGTTTTCGTATTTTAATACCAGAAATAAATATTGTTTTTAAATAAATTTTAAACAAAATGTTGCAATTTTTCATTTCAATAAATAAAAAAAAGCACACAAAAATTTTCCAAATAAATTGGAAAATTCCGTATTTTTTTTTTTTTTAAATCATTTCAAAATCAAACGCAATAATAAAATATTTGAGTATATAAATTAATTTGTGGAAATGAAGTAACTTGAAATTTCATTTCTTTAGAATTTCAAAAAAGATTAAATGAAAAATTGCAGTGAATACGACATAGACTAAATAATTACTTGTCAAATTAATTTTAAAATTCTAAAACATTTAGGGCCAGAATTAATTATTCACTTTAAATTACATTTGATTGTTTTTCGAATTGTGTAATCGGTAGGAGTCATAACATAATTATTAGTTCTAGAACTAAGTTCCCGCATTTTTAATAAAAATAGCCAACTCATTGATTTGATTTTTATTTAAATTTCAATATTTTAATTCTCAAATAATTTATTAATGATTATAATTATAAAACTATAATTTTGGATAACATCTTAAGTGGAACACACTTATCTCGTCAAAATGAAATGAAGCCTCAATAAATGCAATTGCAAATTTTCCTTAATCATAAGACGATATTATTTTTCGAAGAATTTTCTTCAAATAAATAATAATATTATAATATAATAAATTGATATAATATTTCTTATTTATATGTATATGTATTTTTGAAAAATATTAAATACATAATAAACTTTGCGTAATATTTTATACACTTTATCAGAGTAAAAAAAAAATAAAAAGCAAAATTTTAAAATTTAAAATAAAATAAAAAACTAATATAAATGTATAAAACAGAGACCCACTGTGAAGTACAATAAATTATATACAAATTATTATTTTTATATAGCATCAAATACTCTTAAACTGTAGGTATTAAATAAAGATATAAGTACATAATAATCTTTCATTAAAGGCATTTTGAGTATTTTTTTAGAAAATTGGTTTAATTATAGAAAAACTCTTCTGATAAGAAATTATAATCTCTTCTTATAAAAACCATATTCTCTTGTTGATCAAAAATGACTTAATTGCTAATTTTATCAAATTCCAGTGCGCAACAAATTTTTTAGAGAATTTAAAAAAATAAGAAAGGATAAAAAGGGTTTATAACCATTTTATTCGAAGCATTATCAAAATTGCTTTTTTAGCAAACGGAAATTCCAGTGCGCAAAAAAAAAAGGAATAAGAAATTGAAAAAAATAGGATATAACATCCTATCAATACATATCTTACTATACATGCTAAGTTTCCTTTTTCAATGATCACAAACTCCAGTGCGCAAAAAAAAAAAAATTAAAATATTAGTTTATGCAAGTTTTAAAATTACAGTTTCAAAAACTTTGATATAATTTCCAGAAAAATATATCATCATCATAAATGATATACTATGTATAGATTATACATTATGTATATATATACATTATACATATATTCCTTTTTATAACCTATATATATATTGTATACGTCAATATTAATAATCATATAATATATTATGTACATTACACATATGTGATACAAAAGATTGGAAAAATATTTATATATATGTATGTTTGTATTGAGTTTCAATGGACAGGCATTGTGGCGCCAATTTGTTCTATTTTATGTTTCGCAAAAAAACAAAAAAAAAACAATAAAAAGAAAATAATAAAAGATATAGAAAGTAAAAATTAACTTTAATGTGCTGCTGTTGGGGAAAAACACTATAGAAAACCAAAAAATAAAAAAAAATACAAATAATAAATAATTTTAGTAAACTTTATCATATATTTTGTAGTTTTTGAATTTTTAATAAAAAAATAGAATTCACTTTTATACAAATGTATGTGTGTGTATGTATACATTTTACATAAATAAAATATTTAATTTGTATATATATATATGTATATACAAAATTTAAAATAAAAATAATATAAAAATTATTATGTAGAACATCGATCTAATCTTTGTCATATTATTATATACCATATTTTATTATTATATCATACACATTTATACTTATATATATTGTATGGAATACATAATATATAAGTGCGAATGATTGTTTGATTTTCCCATTTTCATCATATTATTAGGTATGTGAAAAAAAGATTTTTTTTTTTTTGTTAATTTCTTTTTAAAAAAAAAAAATTATTTCAAATATTTTGATGAGTTAATTAACTGAGACATTTTTAAGTTGAATATAATATAGGTATACATATGTACTAACTGACATACTCCTATAAAAATTATTATTATATATAATGTCTTAACAAGGGTATATAATATGACCATATGATTGGATATTGTATATAAATGTAATTAAATAATAATAAAAATATTAAATAAATACTAACATAGTAATTTTCATCTAAAAAAAAGCTGTTCACAATATCTGTGGGAAATATGATTTATTTGACATCTGGCCCCTTGTTGTTTTTTTTTCTTATTTACTAAATTAAATTAAATTCTTTTTTTATAAGTATATAGAAATTTTGATGTTTTGTATTTGTTTACCTTTAAAATTTATTCTTACATACTTTTATACTATGAGTTTTAACAGGATTTGCTGAAGTACTGTATAAAAAGTAAAGTACTTAATAAATTAAACTACTGTACCTGTATTCATATATATATATATATATATATACACATACAATATTTTAAATTATTAGCCAAATCAATTTTTGACTTTCTGACCATTTATTTGAAATGTACTTAAGTAGATTTTTGAGTATCATTACCAGATATTTATTACTTGGTCAAGTACCAGTACCAGTTTAAAAATATTGTATTTTGGACCTTATGAATGAAAATATTTGCAAAATACTTGGAAAATTATGAATTCTTGATACTTAAGTATTTTTTAGTACTTTATTTCTCGAAAATACTTAAAAATCCAAAAGTAATTACAAAAGTAACTAAAACTAAGATTTTAATTACTTTCTGAGAATTACAAGTATTTTTACTTGATTCTTTTACTTATATACTATAATTCTTTTACTTTCATTAAATTTTTTTAAATATCGAAATGTAAATAATACAAGTACTTGATATAGCAATTTGTATCAGATAATTGTACTGGTAATTGTACTGGTACTTGAAATATACAGGTCTGTCTGATATTAATCTATTCATTTTAATCTTATTATAACATATTCAGTAATCAGTACCTAATACATTTAAAATAAATTTTCACCTGAGTCAAACAAATGCTTTGAATACAATACTATTCAGTACAAATGTACTTGTTGTTTTGAAAAAACTAAATGAAAACAAATAAAAACTATTTTTAAAAAATTATATATTTGTATGTTTTATCTATTTTTAAAAAATTTTAAATCTTTTAAATATTAGATACTTTATGGTAAAGTAACTTAATTTATATATGAAATAAAAAAAAACATTATTAATGAGTTTTTAATTTAATTCTTTGTTTTTTTATATATATGCTTTACATAAATTAAATTGCAATTTCCTACAAAAATTATAAAAAAAATTCATTATTATCACAAAAAATAGGCCCATTTGAATTTTAAATTCACAAATCTGATTAAAAACAAAACAAAAACACTGTGTATCTAACCAAATTATACATAAAATTTTACAATTTTAATTTAAAACTATAACCGTGATTATTTTTCTTTTATTTTCCCTTTGTCTGTTGCACACTTTATTTTCATTTCTAAATATAATCAACTTCCTGTTTTTCTTTCTATTTAATTTTACAAAAATAGACGAAATTATAACCATCTGCAATAAAATTATATTATATACCTAAATATAGTTTCATTAAAATGTGTTACCTGTTTTTTTTTAGAGGGCTGACATACATACAAAACATAACTTTCTTTGTTTTTTTTTGTATTTTTTATAACTTCCCAAAAGAAAATTACTTTGAACCACGCTGGTTTTAAAGTACACGTTATTTACGAAAACTTAATGAAAGAAAAAAATACACAATACCACCAGCAAGAAAATAAAAAAAAAAATTTAGAATACAAAACGCATATTAGAAAACTTAAAGTAAAAAAAAAAAATTAAAAAAATCTGCGCTTATTTAAATAAGGCAGGTATAATGAAACGGGCGACCGCGTTTCAGCCACACTTTTCTTAAATATTTGTTTTAAATAAATATTAAAATATCATATCATGTCTACACAAAGTTATATACTTATATATACATACTATATATATATATATATATATATATATATATATATATACATACTATATATATGTATGCAATAAAAACTTATAAATGTACATATATAATAGCTCTAAATGTATATATAGATTTAGTTTAGCGTGTCTAAATGTACTTTATTGTATTGTCTTTATAATTTACAACACACATTTTTTTTTTCATTCTCTTCTTGGATTATTGTACTTAAATCTTATATTTTATTATATTTAATATTTATTATAAAACTGTCCTCGACTGACCACCAACACATCTATACGTATTAGATTATAGATAATTTTTAAAAAAAATATATATAAAACAGAGGTTAACAACTATAAAAATTAACTGGCGCACCTTAAGTTACATGTGTTTTTCAATTACAGTTACTTAATTAGTTACTTTTAGGAAATAGGTTTTACAGCTCTGCTCCTACATGCTTAAAATTGCTTTAACTACTAACTTAAGAAATTAAAATGGTACAACTAGGGCACAGTAGTTGGAATACCCAAGTTCGAGATTCGAATCCAGAAATGTGATAAAAATCTAGGTGATAGAATACATATAATTCTCCAAATTAATTGCTCATTAAGATTAATTGTAATTGTTAGAAAATTATATCTCTCCTTTTTCAACATATTCCTATACGATTTAGAGAGGCTTCCTTAAGCTTAATGTCTGAACTGTTAGCACATGAGTCAGAAACGATAATTCGCGTATTTTAAGTCTAATTCTTCGGTCCAATATTTCGTATTACTGATACTATTACTATTCTAAAACAACTATAGTTTATATTCATCTAATGAATTACCAGAAACCAGGTGTTGAGAACCTTTTTACATTTAGTAGTGTGATTCTTACATTTAGTAGTGTTAGGTTTACAATTTCTGATTACTTTTAACATGATATTAAATACCAATATTTCGTATTATTGATACTATATACATACTATTCTACAACAAACCAGGTGTTGCGAACCTTCTTACATTTGGTACGCACACTTTAGCTTTACCATTTCTGATTACCTTTAATATAATATTAAATACCTAATTATATACCTACATTTGTTTTAATAAATATACCATACCTTTAGTTTCTAATAAAAAAATACACCTTTACCTTGACTATTTTCCCTAGTATAATAGGTATAGTGATAAGTAAAATCATACCAGATACCACTTAATCAAACGAAATTTGAAAAAAAGTTCCAAAAACCTAGTATTTTAATTTTCTTTAAAATTTAAAAAAGGGGGAAACGAATAATATGTATACAAAGAACAATTAGCGTCGTCTTAATTTTTGCGTAACGATTTTTTCAAAAAAAAAAAAAAACAAAAACTTCAAATTCATAATAATAATTTTTATTGTGGTTTAAAGGTATTAAATAAAGGTATAAATTACGCTCATCCATAGCGGAAATAAAGAATCCAAAATTAGAAGAAAGAAAAAAAAACAAAAACTTATTTTAAAGACATTTGAAAACTTTTATTCGATTGTTTTGTTTTTGTTTTTTTTTTTTTGAAACAAAGAAAAATGTTAAGTTTTGTTTATATGTACTCTTTATAATTACTTGAAAATCTTCAATAGTTGTTCTTGTTTATCATAAGATTAAGATTAAATCAAAGAAACTGATTACCTTTGATGTCTGCTTGTTGCATTTCATTTTTATTGAATAAGGAATTGAAGTTTTTTAATTATTTTCCAATAACTCCTATGATGTGAGCCCTATTATTCTAGGTGTAATTAATTCCTTATCACTAGTAAACTAATATTTTAAATTATACTTGATAACTCTAGAAAGTATTCATTAGTAATTGTCTTATAAGTAATTAGTAAAATTGTAAGTTTTTATATAACCCCTGGTTCTAAGTCTTCAAGACATGATGCCAATAGCTATTTATTTTTAGATTTAGGAGGGCTCTATTGCATCAACTGTACTTATCACTAACAAATAATAAGTACTTTAATAATTTTTTCACAATTAAATTTTTTTTACTAATAAAATCTTATTAGGTATTTATCAAACTGGACTTTTGAACTTAATTGAAACTTATCAAAAAAAATCATGGGGTGGGGGGGGGGGGGGGGAAGACAATATGGTTGTAGATTCTTGCTTTGGTAGTCTTACTAATTCAGAGAAATTTCCTTTAAATTATCGTGGGAATCAATGTTTTAACGAGTTCAAAGTAATCATTTCATAATTTTTTGAATAAAAATAGAAAGTACTCATTTGATTAGTATTAAGTAATTCTTAATTCCTCCTCAATATGAAAATTAGATTAATTTGGCAATACCTATATTCGTACGTATAATATTTAATAACGTTTTAAAATCGTTAAAATATTTTTAATATTATTATATATTTAACTCATACATACAATTGCTCTATATTTATATTTAAAAAGTTAATAAAAAGCAAATAAAACTATTTTTATTTAAGTTTATTATATAAAACGTACACAAAAAAATCATGTTCTATAATAAAATTAAAATTTAAAAGCTAAAGGTTATAGCTGGTTATATCTAAATTAAGTATTATAAAGTACTTAAAATATTTTTCTAAGAAAAACTCTTTTTTTAAATATTTCGTTTTAAAATTATATTTTTTTACTAGTGTATATTAAAAATGAATCAAATTTAAATTAAGTCAAGGTTATAAACTTAAAAAATTCCAGTTTTTTTTAAATTCTAATTTTACTAAAAACTAGTTAATAAACTTGTTTACAATACACCCAAATTTTTTTTTTAAAACCGATTACTTTGAGAAGAACTATATTTCCAACATTCTTGTTTACTCTAATTTTGAAAATTATTATATAATAATATTATTCATTAAATTCAAAAACAATATACAATATTTGATTTCCCGTTTTCTATCTAGTTTTTCCCTACATGAACTTGAGCCTTACAAAACATCGTTCAACTTAGTCTACTTGTGTATTACTCATGTACTCAACAATTACCTAAGAACAAACTATTAGGAAATGTAGAGTACATGAATATGATTTACCAATATTAACCTATTAATAGTTATCTTATCAATTACAAATCGTTAAGTACATGAGTACTACTTAAATCTAATTATTTTAAAATTAAGAACTTTTCAAAAACTATCATTAGAGCGATATGTGGCAATAGAAACAAAAGTAATTAATTATTAAAGTTGTCCTATTACTCGTAAAGAGATAAAGATCACTTGACAATACGTTATTACTTAAAAGTTAGCAAATTCGACATTTAATAGAGTTAGAAAAGATCCTATAACCTAAAATTATCCGATTCTAACGAAGAGTACTAACAAAAGTAATCATCTTTGATATTACATGTACTGATAATATAATGTAGTAAACTTGACTACACTTTTGATACAGTTTTAATTACTTATTGAATTTAAGGATACCTTATAACCTAAAAATATCCGATACTAACGATAAGTACTAATAAAAGTAATCATCTTTTATATTACATAATAATACTAATAATATAATGTAGTAAACTTTACTGCACTTTTGACAGTTTTAATTACTATGATTTTGAAAATTGATTGTAGGGTTAATTGAAAATTGTATATAAAATCATTAAGTACTTTTTGACATTTTAAAGTAATTATAGTTTTATTATGACTCCTTAGTCATTATATTCCGTTAAGATTTCACAATTTTAAATTTAATTTTAGAACTGACGTAAAATTGTTTTTACTACAATTTCACTGCACACTTTTTTTTTAAAAGCTTATTTTTCATTTTAGAAAATTTTTGACAGTTTCTAAATAAGAAAACACAAAAACAAATTAAAAAGTGGGGCGTGAAATTAATGTCATTGTGATAGCAAATTTACCTTTATTTTTTGACAATTTGTTTTTTTTTTATTTTAATTTTATTTAAAAAATTTTTATTTAATTTAAAAAAATAAAAATTATACTTGACTTTGAAAATGATTATTATATATACACAAAAATTAATTTGACGTTTTTTGAATAAAATCAGAAAAAAAAACAAAAATAAAATCAGAAAAAGAAAAGAAATTAAAATTAAATATTATGAATTTTGTTGACAATAATAGTATTGTGGGTATTTTTTTTTTTTTTGTTCTTTTTTCTTTCTCTTTCTAACAAATTAATATCTGTTTCATATTTTTCTTTATTAGCAAGTTACGGTTTTAGAATACATAATAATAATATGGGATTTAGTCGGTTTTTATTTATTAGTTATATAATAATAACTGTATATATAATATGTATGTAATACATAATTAAGTTTTATTTTTTTTCAGGGTTATCATGTGGTTATAACGGTATTTTATTGTCAAAAAGTACTTTGTTTCTATTTGAATACTTTTTTTTTTTTTGTAAATATTTGGAGGTGTATTTATTCCAATGTGATTCCAATTTTGGATATTCATGATTTTTTTTTTTAATTTTTTTTTTTTTTTTGTGGTAAATATTTAAAAATTTAAAATTTAAATTTTTTTTTTGTATTGTATAATTAATTTTGATATACAAAAGGGTTTTTTTATTTATGTAGCCATGTACATATATATATATATATATATATATATATTAAAGAAAAGATATATAATGTGTTTGCTTTATAATGATGAGAACTTAATGGAAAAGTTCACTAAATTTTGGAGAATTCAACAATTATGTAATTGTTTGTATATAATATATAACTAGATAGGTACAACTAGATAAGTACATTTATATTCAATTTATGTATAAATGATTACATGATAATTATTACTTATTAAATAAAAATTAAAATCAGATGTTTTAAATTGTTTATTACATTTCCGGTTATTAGAAAGATATTATAATATTTTTTTAACTGGATAGCTACTTATTAGAAATTCTGAAAGTTTGTATATGTTAAAAACTAAATTAAGTGAAAATTTTAAAGGTTGAGCAAAGATTGTATTTAATAGTAAATGAAAATGAAAGATTTTTAATTGATAAGAATTGTTTTTGTATTTGTTTGGTATATTCAATTTAGAATTACTTAAAGTTCATTAATCTGTTATAAGTACTCTAAAATGTTACGGGTACTTTTTTGGTATTATATTAAACAATCGCTTGTTGAAGCATTTCATATTCAATGTATACAGTAATAAACGATTGAATCCTTTGAACAAAATTTTTTAACAAAATTTTTTACTCATATCAAAAGTCCAGGAATTAAATTAATATTTATTTAATATTGTTATGTTTAAAAAATAATCCTTCCTGGAATCTTATCATTTATTTTATCCATTTGAAAGTCTGTAAATCTTTTATATTTTTCCCAACTTAAACAGTTCTTTACTTTGCAGATTTTCTTTTTAAGTTAATATTTTTTATTTTAACTGAAGACTTTATCAATTTTAAACACATTTCTTCCTCGAAATCTTATCTTTTATTTTATCTACTTATAAAGGTCTTTAGTTTATTAAGCTTTTCCTAATTGCCCTTTTCTTATACCTTTCTTTGCTTTAAATGCAGATTTTTTTTACTTTAACTAAATATTTTTTTAATTTAACTGAACTGAAGTCTTTTTCAATTTTACAGCTACATTTTTACATTAATTGATTTGTTATACTTTAAATTTAAACAATTAGGATTTAAAAAATTAAATAGGCAGTTAAAATTAACTAAAATCAAACTTCTTTATTTTAGGTGGTCATGAGGTTCACATTATTAATAAAAATGTAATCACTTAAATTACATTCAAGTTTAACAAATCTTTAATTAAAGTAAAAATAATTTCATTTCAAGTAAAAAAAAAGTTAATAATATTAATTATTAATATGATAACGTAAACCTTAACTCGACAACAAACAAATCCTGAATTAATTATGAAATATTATAAGTGATTACTGATTAGGAATTACCTATTACTGACTACTGATTACTAATTACTGATTAAGTACCGAATTATAAGTAATATTAATATTATCTTTTCATCACTCTATATAATAAATATATATATATATATATATATAGAGTAACGGTTTCAAACTTTTTTAAATTTCAATTTTAAATTTAAATTTTTAACTAATAAAAACGATTACTTTTAAATTACTTATAACAATACTTTTAAATTACTTTATGATAATATACCTGTCAAAAACTTAATTAAACGCAATTGGCCTTACGTAAAGAATTTTTATTAAAAATTTATTTACTTATTTATTCGTATATAATGGTTTCACACTTTTAAATTCAGTATATAAGTTCAAAATTTTTAACTAACAAAAACGATTACTTTAAAATTACTCATAATAATACTTTTTACATTACTTTACGATAATATACTGTCAAAATATACCTGTCAAAATCATAATTAAATGCAATCTGTCTTACGTGAAGAATTTTTTTAAGAATTTTATTTACTTACTTATTCATTAAGTTATTTTCTTATATTTACCTATATATGTAATAATAATATGTACATTTATATATATTTACTTATATACATTTAATTACAATTACTAAGTAATAAAAAAAAAAAAAAAAAAAAAGACAAAAACAATACGATATCAGTTTATTTTTTTTTTTCTTTTTTTAATTTACTTATTATTATTTTGTAATTTTTTTTTTTTTAAAAAAATCTTCAAGCAGTAAGTAATTAAAAAATTATCGCTTAAATACTTTTAATTTTTGTCTTTGCTGCTTGTTTTTTTTTTTTTGTTTATTTTTTTTTTTTTATTTTGTCTTTACTTTTTAATTAAAATGTTAACAACTACACTATACATTAGTTAAGTTGTTGACTGCTATTAACAATAATTATGTATTGAATTCTTTTAAATTGTTTTGTGTTTTATTTTTTTTTTTTTTTCGTTTTTTTTTAATTGATTTTTTATACCGTTTTTTTTTTTATTTTTTTTTAATTTTTTTGGTTTTCTGCTATTTTTGTAATCAACAAAATAAAAAAAATAGACGATGACAATAGACGGAAGCGGGAAATATTTTACAAGTCTTATTTCTTTTTATTTTATATTATTTTTATGTCATTCTTTTTTGAAAAAAATTGACTTTGATCGTGTCTAGTCTTCATTGGTATATAGTAGTATTGTACTAGTATAATATTTGAGAATTGAGTATTCAGCGCCGGCTTGAACATTTGCGGGGCCATGTGCGAGGTTAACCGCGGGGCTATTTTTTTTATTAATTTGCTTTGCTTTTTTTCAACCTAAGACATTGGAATCTGCTATAATAAATTACTAATATAAAATATGATTAACATCACATTGTTGCATATAGCTATAACCTATAACTTATTTCATTAAGTTATTTACCAACTTGCATAACTTAAATAAAAATATACATAGCTATATACATATATATAACAATTTTCTATCAGTATTTTGAAAACTGCAATGCAATTATAACTTTGAAAAATGGAAATCATTAGTATCTTTATTTTAATTTTTTCATTAAAATAAAAACACAAATAATAAATTGTATGTACTTTTCTTTAAGTGAAACTAAAACTATATCTATGATGACTGATCTATTTAAAATGCACAAAATTAAGTAAATTTGTTGTAGTTTGGAGAAAAAATTGACATGAGTATAAAGTCGATGGCTTAGTGGTTAGGACGTCGACATTTTAATTGAAAAGTGTGGGTTCGAATCTCGTTCAGAGCATATTTTTTTTTTAAATTCATCTTTTTTTTTAATTAATTTTTTTTTTTAATTAATTTTTTTTGTAATTAAATATAAAAAAACAAATATTTTGAATTTTCTGTCAAACAGTTCAATTGCAATATATGAAATTCTTATTTATTTAATACACGCACGGGTATCTAAAAGTTGACAAGGGCAACTATAATCTTAGAAAAAAAAAACTTTTAAAGAAACTGTTTCAATTGAAGGAAATTTTAATTGTATTCTTGTAAAATCTTGTAAATTTCTAATTTTTGTCTTGAATTTAATAATAATATTATATAAACTTTCCAAAGTGCGGGGCCGGGTGCGGTCGCACCTTCGCACACCCTATCAAGCCGGCTCTGTGAGTATTAGATAGGTACTATACTAATAGTATATTAATAATACTAACTTTGGATATATTTTTTGTCTCTTTTTTTTCTAATCATATGATTTGAATCTGACTTTGTCTCTTTTTATATCATAAGATTTTAATCTATTTTAATGTTTTTAATATAAGGTGTGTAAAGTTTATTGTTAGACAAGTATATATATATTAATATATATATAAAATATATAAATGAATTATTAATAACAATAATAGCTTTTGTTATACTGTATAAATTTAATTTTATATCCAATGGAGAAGAATCAATTATGTATAGATATATAAAAAAACAAAACAAAAACATACCGAAAATTAATTCCATTAAAATAAAAATTAAATTGAGAATTAATTAATTAATTAATTAGTGAATTAGAAAAAAAAAATCAAAACCAAAAAAAAAAACAACAACAAATGTATATATTTGGCAACATTTTAAATGAAATATACGTATATAGTATATAAATATTTTTTAATATAATATTAATTAGTTAATTAATTATTAATTAATTACTAAAAGAAACAAATTATATACAAAATAATTTTTATTATATTTATTGAAAAATTAATATTAATTTAATTTAATTAAAAACAAACTCTGTTGAAGTAATTAAATTTAATTTAATTACATTTGGTAATTTAAAAATGTTTAATTGCTAGACTAATAGGCCTGTCTATACCATAATACCATATGTACATGTTAGAACCGGGGATCATATTATATTCGTGTTATTAGAATTGATTTTAAGGCTATTCTACGGTTTAACTAGTATCCGTGTAGGACCAAATGACTATATATAAAAGATAGCTGGTGTTGCCAGCTTTCAAAAAATATATAGCTTTAATGGCGCATATTATCCTTTAAGGACGAAAAGGACATTTAAAAGTATCCTTGTTATTTTAGTCTATTTTACAAAAACCGTTATAACTAGCAATCTGTTCAATATACATATATTCAATCAAAGCTATTAACTAAGATGACGGTCTGGAGAATATTTTAACGTTTATTTGAGGACGATAGGTGCTGCCGTTTTGGAGATATTGCAATTTCAAGTGAAAATTTAAAACAAAAAAAAAAAAAATTTTGAACTTTCCAAAAAACCACTATAACTATGAAATTTTCAAAAACACCCTGTATTTTTTATTATACTGTTAGAAAGGTCTTTTGACACTCTTTCCAACGGTATATAATAAGTATGGTATATGTTGATAAATAGCCCCACCAGAGAACATGAATGAAAAACTGACACAACAATTTTATTAAAAAATACATTTTCATACTTTATTTCTCATAAATTTATTTTGCCTTTTTGTTGTCAGAATTATACGCTTTTTCCAGAATATTTATATATTTGTATACGTGAGATTCTGAATTAGGAGGGATTTTAGAGTTGGATTCAAAATCAGGGTTTCAATAATTTGTTTATCGGGGGTTTGGGGGCGGCAGCCCCTACTATTCCTAAACTTTTATTTGTTGAAATATGCATGTAAAAAATAATTAGAAGAGATTTTATAATTGCCTACAATTACAGGATTATACGCTTTTTCCAGAATATTTATATATTTGTATACGTGAGAGTCTGAATTAGGAGGGATTTTAGAGTTGGATTAAAAATCAGGGTTTCAATAATTTGTTTAGCGGGGGTTTGGGGGCGGCAGCCCCCACTATTCTTAAACTTTTATTTGTTGAAATATGCATGTAAAAAATAATTAGGAGAGATTTTATAGTTGGCTACAATTACAGGATTATACGCTTTTTCCAGAATATTTATACATATGTATACGTGAGATTCTGAATTAGGAGGGATTTTAGAGTTGGATTCAAAATCAGGGTTTCAATAATTTGTTTAGCGGGGGTTTGGGGGCGGCAGCCCCCACTATTCTTAAACTTTTATTTGTTGAAATATGCATGTAAAAAATAATTAGAAGAGATTTTATAGTTGGCTACAATTACAGGATTATACGCTTTTTCCAGAATATTTATACATATGTATACGTGAGATTCTGAATTAGGAGGGATTTTAGAGTTGGATTCAAAATCAGGGTTTCAATAATTTGTTTAGCGGGGGTTTGGGGGCGGCAGCCCCCACTATTCTTAAACTTTTATTTGTTGAAATATGCATGTAAAAAATAATTAGAAGAGATTTTATAGTTGACTACAATTACAGGATTATACGTTTTTTCCAGAATATTTATATATTTGTATACGTGAGAGTCTGAGATTTTATAGTTGGCTACAATTACAAGATTATACGCTTTTTCCAGAATATTTATATATTTGAATACGTGAGAGTCTAAATAAGAAGAGATTTTAGAGTTGGATTCAAAATCAGGGTTTCAATAATTTGTTTAGCGGGGGTTTGGGGGCGGCAGCCCCCACTATTCTTAAACTTTTATTTGTTGAAATAATCATGTAAAAAATAATTAGGAGAGATTGTATAGTTGGCTACAATTACAGGATTATACGCTTTTTCCAGAATATTTATATATTTGTATACGTGAGAGTCTGAATTAGGAGGGATTTTAGAGTTGGATTCAAAATCAGGGTTTCAATAATTTGTTTAGCGGGGCAGCCCCCACTATTCTTAAACTTTTATTTGTTGAAATATGCTTGTAAAAAATTACTGTTATTAAAAAATTATTTGTCATTAAATTTTGATTATCGGAATTTTTTTTGTTTGGAATTATTTTTTTTGGAATTATGAAAATGGAATTTCGGAAATGGAATTTTTTTTTGGAATTTCGTACCCAACCCATTTATAAACCTATTAAAATTTTTTTTTTTTCAAAAATTAAATTATTTAATTCATTTAAAAAGTACGGCTGAAAAAATTGTAAAACATATCAACATTTTTTTTTATGCAAAAAAAATTACAAAACAAAAAATTTTTTATTTCATAAATGCTTATATCTTCTAAACGCTTTAATATAGACAGACCTTATGTATGCCCAAATTATAGAAAAAAATAAGAGCTTTCCAACGATGTAAAAATATTTAGGGGGTTTCCTTGCAAAATTTTGAAAAATATGAGTTTTAGAGAAAGGATGTTAAAATTTTTTTTTTTTGCAAAAATTTTCAACTTTGAACTACAATATCTCCAAAACGGCAGCACCTATCGTCATCAAATAAACGATAAAATATTCTCCAGACCGTCATCTTAGTTATTAGCTTGAATTAAATGCATATATATTGAACAGATCGCTAGTTATAACGGTTTTTGTAAAATAGACTAAAATAACAAGGATACTTTTAAATGTCCTTTTCGTCCTTAAAGGATAATATGCGCCATTAAAGCTATATATTTTTTGAAAGCTGGCAACACCAGCTATCTTTTATATATAGTCATTTGGTCCTACTCGGATACTAGTTAAACCTTAGAATCCCCGATTTTAATGAACTCCACATATAATTTAAACATGAGATTGTACAAGGCCTTAGAAGTAGAAACGTCTTGGATTTTCAAAAAACACACTTCTATTTTTATTTATATTGTAATATATTGTATTTAAGTTGTATGGTATTTTATATCTGTGAGTTATATTATTCAATTAAATTATTTGTTTATGTTTTGCAATTTGTCTATATTGTTTTATTAATCTATTTTTTATTAAAGATATATTATTATTAATTATTTATTAAGCCATTAATTAGAACTCAATGGCGAATGGTAGCTAAGTCGAGTCGAAAACCAGAAAAGTTTTTAATTTTTCATTTTCACTGGGATTCGAACCCGGGGCCTCTCACATGAAAGGTTAGCAATCTAAACACTGTGCCACCCAGCCGTTAATTTAATTAAAATTTATATACTAATGTTAAATATACAAGCAGATTAAATTTTAGCTTGAAATATATATGTATCAACTTAAAAATATTTTTAAATTCTTTTATAAAAATATATATATATATATAAATATATTCTTATATAATGTATACCTATATTTTACAACCACTTTGCTAATTTTAAATTTTAATAAATATACAAAAAAAAAAAAAGAATAATATTTAATAAATTTTTTTTAAAATATTTTAAATATTTAAACAATTTCTATCACATTTTATGTCACTGCCAACACTTTAAAAACAGCTTCTCACGCTCTTAACACATTTTGATCACAATATTAAATGGATGATGATAAATGGTTTCTTAGAAAACTATAAAAAATATATATTTGTTTTTTTTTCAAAATGTTAATAGGTTTGTGCCACTTAATAATATATATATAATAAAATAATATTAATAAAAGTGCGTACTACTTATAGTTGTCACTTCTTTACTTTTATTGTCACTTCCTCAAGAATATGCGTATTTATAGGTGTGCGATAGAAGAATGGCGGTGTTTAAGAATAAAAGAATTTTTTTTTTATTTTTTAATAAAATATACCTTATAGTTTAAATTTTTATTTTTAAATTTTATTATCTGTGGTCATATAGTTTATAATTAAATTATATTTAACAATGATATATTTTTTATTTTTAATAATTTATAAGTATAAATAAGAGATCAACAGCGGAAGATAAATCTGTAGACTTATTTTATATTTCATTTTTTTATTTAAATTTAAAGGGGCATATGGCATAGGGCTTCCACATAAATAAAACATTTGTTAGTTTTATATTCACAAGGGAAAATCTTATTTTTATTACTTTGCAGGGCCCTTTTGCACAAATTCTGATCACTAATCAAATAATCATTTTTGTGATAAGTGATTGTTTTTTATTAATCAAACTTCATTTGATTATTTGATTAGTGGTAAGTTGTTGGTGCAATTGAACCTATAGGTAAATTTCTTTAAGCGTAATCCACTTGGTATACAACCCTATTCCTATTCCTAACTAAAAATTATTTCAAAACTTAATTTTTCCACTTAATAGACTTGTTGTGTACAGTCTCAGCATTCAAAAATAAAATACCTTTTAAAATAAGTGTTAAAAATTATCATTTTCACAGGTTGTATAAATTAGCATACATACATACCTTGAAATTAATTATAATAATAGTAAATGAAAACAATAGTTAATAATTAATTATAATATTACTAATAGATACAATATACAAAAACAAAAAAAAAACTCAAAAAAAAAAAAAAATTTAAATAAAATGTAAATTGAAAATGCTCTTAAAGATTTTGATAATATGTAAATGAATTTCTTATCAGTATCATTAATTTTAAATTTAAGATAATAAACAGTACAGTCACGCAATTATGAACACAAAGCATGTTTTTAATTTTTTTAATGTTTTTTTTTTGAATTTTTAATTTTTGAATGATGTGAAGGCCTAAAATTGTTTATTTAAAAAAAAAACTTGAATTATAAAACCGGTTTGAAAACTAGTTTGAATTGATGGAGTAGAGTTTAAGATCGGGAAGGAGGAAATTTTTATTTGTATATCTAAATTAAATTGACAAGCTATTATTTATTATTTTTTTATTATAGATTTTAAAAGGTTTATTTTACCTGTCAATAATAAATGTGTCTTTAGATTTATTATCAAAATTTAGATTGCCTATATTTTAATATTAATCAATAGTTTTTTTATATGTAATTAATTGATTATTGATATTTGAATTTATTGATTTTATTAGTAATGAATTAAGAAAAAATTACTAAATTTAATCAAAAAAAACTAATTTTATTAATTTTAATCATAAGATCGCCTTTTTTAAGATACTTTAGCAAGACGCACTTTAAATAATTCTAAAATATAAATTTATTTCAGTTTAAAACTATAATTAAATATTTTTTGAAGGTTTTCTTTAAATATTCATTGTCCATTTTATTTTGAATGAAAAGTTAAGTTATTTTACGAGTATTTATTTGGAGTTAAATTTTGTAGAGTTCTAAAAATTATAGATTACTCATGTAAACACAAGTTAATTTCCATCGAATCGAATTATACACCGTTAATTTAGTAAGACTTTAATTTAGAAGATTCCCCTATATTGTTGTAATTAACCCTGAGTCAAAACTATGACAGCTTGAACTCGAATTTGACGTTTTTCAAACTAAATCATATAGCTATTGGAGTTTAAGATCAATTTTGTGTATTCGACTGTCTATGTCAAAAAAGCGCTTTAATACCAAAGTACTCTTGACTAAGGAATTAGAAGTTCAGGAATAAACTAAGCTATTTTATTAGTATACTGTACTTATACTGTTACAGAATTACTTGAAATCGGCAATGAATCGGCAACATCTTAAAAAAACTTACAAAAGTAATTATGTAAAGTTTACAAGTTCTTCAAGAAAACTCATTATAAAATACTCGTAGAATACTATAGTTAAAAAATTTGTATTACCTGTAAGCGCCAACATAATGATATTTAAATAAATTATTTTTATTTGGTTTTTGTTTTTATTATTTTTTTTTTTGAGTCTTAATTATGCGAATATTTTTTTATATATATACATAATATTGTTTAAAATCGGAATACAGCGTCTTGTTTTATATACATAGGTACTAACTAAACCTAATCACAATACAATTCTAATTAATATTCCAAATGATTTATTCTCAATGAAATCTTAAAATATATTTTTAATTAGTTAGGCAGAACTTTTTTTTTAACGGTCGATAATTATGTTTTTTTTTTTGATTTTCTGAATTTTAAATTAAAAAAGATATTTTTGTATATTTATCTATAGATATAAAAGTATCTTTTAAACATTCTTATAATTCTATAATTAATTATACTTGATTATTTAATATTTTTATTTACCTGAATTATTTTTAGAATTTGTATAGCTATTTATGTTTTTGTTTACAATTTTTTATTTTTGTATTCTATCTTTTTTTTTGTATTCTATTTATATTAATTATATTTATGTATCTATAAGATTGTATTTATGAGAATTAATCTTTAACTATTCAGAATAAAAATTAGAAAAAAAAAACAAACTCCCCCATAACAAAAAAAAAAAGTATAGGGTATTTTTATAAACAAAAGTTTTGATTGTTACATAAGTGTTAATTAATTATGTATATATATAAATATTTATGTATATATATATATATATATATATATATACCTAATTTAATTCACATAACAAACTTTTAATTTATATTTATTGTATTTTTTTTTTGTCTTATATTAGAAGTGTATCTAATTATTCCTTTTTGGATTGTTTACAAAATTATCTTAAGAACTATAAAATAAATCTTTTATATAAGTTTGTAGATTAACACAGTAGAAGACCAATTAATGGCTTGGATTTTAAAAGTTTAATTTGTTACTAGTTTATTGAGTAGTAGCTTGTATTTATTTATAAAAGTACAATCCGTTACCAAATGCATTGTGATAAGTGAGTGGAAAGTCTAAATCCTTTTCAGGTGGGGCAATTATATATTTTATTTGATGAGATAATTAAGTTATGATATAAATTAAGTTATATTTTTTTAATAGGAGTTATCCGACCTGGGTTCGAGCTGATACGTCAGCGGTGGAATATTTAGCTTTAAATAGATTTATAACATTTATAATTTAAGTAACTGCTATTCGTTTTTAAGTTTTGAGTATTATTTAACATTTTGAAGGTCCCAGCAATTCAATAGAAATCTTACAAAATAAGCATTCTTCTTCTACTTGAAAAAATTACTTTATTTAATTATTTGATTAGTGATAAGTTAATACAATTATAAGCCCATTATTTTTTTTTTAAATTAGAATTTCCTATTTTAGTTTTCAAAATTAAATCTAAATTTTGCAAATCAATTAAGAATTCCTTGACTTATCATATAATTGATAAGTATGTAAAATCAAAGGAAATACTTATCAAGGAAACAATTTTAATTTAATTCTTCATATATGAAAAGAATTTTAATTTAAAACAGAATGTTTCCATGAGGAATATGTTTACTTATTTAAGTATACATATATGTATATATATATATATATATATATTATGTATAATATTGTTTACATATATGTTAGAAGTTCTTGAAATCTTTCAATAACAATTTCTATTGTTTTCATAACTTTTAAAAAAAAAAAAAAAATACTATTCTTTTAATATTTAACAATAAAAAATTTATACAATATAACAAAAATATTTTGGATCAAACAGGCAAAATACCAAAAAAAAAAATAAAGTAATTTTTTGGCAGCCCCTATTGTTCCAAAGTTTTGTTTTTTATTTTTTATTATGATTATTATAATTCTTATATTTTGCTAATCATATACACCTATTTAATATGTATATGATTCTATATATTTGTAAGGTACAATATAACAATCATAAAACTCAGACAAATAAAAAAAAATATATATATTTATATGTAATTTCATTGTGTATACATATATTATGTATTCCTTTTGTATATAAATTTTAGGAACATATCGATTTAGTCTCATTATTAACGTGGCTTTATTTATTATACAACTCTTTTTTTATATATATATTATATACCTAGGTATATTATATAGGTTTACATAGGTTTATATTATATGTTCTCAAAATATTTAACGCCTGACTTAGAATGAAAATGAAAACGCGGAATATTAAGGCATGATATGGTGGTATATCATGACTATTAATAATATGAATTGTTAAAAAAATGTTAACCAAAAAAAAACAAAAACAAAAAAAAAACAAAATAACAAAAATCGCGAATAACAACAACAAAATAGAATCGAATTCAAGGTTAGAATTATCATTAATTTGGTTATATTATTATATTTTGTGTACTAGAATTGTTTTTAATTTTAATTTTTTTTTTTATTATTCTTTTTATTTATATTATTATTGTTATATATTTACATGTGATTATATATTTTATGTATTAGGTATATAAAAATAAATATGTGTAAAAGTAAAAAAATGTATCTATTATAAAAAAAAATTGCGAATATATTGAATGCTTTACCTACCCTAACATGACCTTCATATTTGTTTTTGTATTTAACCAACCTCTTCTCCTCTATGTTGGTACCTACCTATATTTTAAACAGAATGTTCTAAAATTTAACATACATATTTTGGTAGAACATATTATAATAAAATAATCATATGTACTTTTTTATCATAAAAGTCAGAATAAGTATTCTTTTACTAAATTACTATTATTATTGAATTATGTTGAAGGAAGCATAAGGTATCCATTATTCTATTCTTGGCCTTAACTTATTTCCATGAATATTCAAACTAACCTATTTATAATATTAAGATATTCCTTATAACTCCTGCCCGCATGGTTTGAAGTTGTCGTTTCAAATTTTCTTCAAATTGTCTGTTATTAATAATGAGGCCCCTTCCTACATGTAAGTATTTGTTCTTCATATTCGTTTTTCGATCGAGTTTTCCTCGCACATATTCCAAGGTTTTGCACTTGATTTTCTGTTTGCTTTCATTAACAGATTATTAGCATAATAATAATTAAAAATATATTCAACAGACTATTTGGAGCTAACAGAATTTTCATATAGCAAATACAGAACAGAATTTTTTTAGCATTATATTTAGCAGATTATATTTGAAGAATTTTTCCTTATAGTTCTAACATATTTCACTTCAATCTACTTTCAAGCCCTTGAAGCAGTGATAATTTTAGAAATAAGATACTAATCTACTTCTTACTTTTTGATTAGCAAATAACTTATCTCTATAAGTTCCTCATAAATACTATTATTATTCATTATTATTCTCTTATTTAAATCTTGTATAATTTTGGGAACACCCTGTACTATTTAATTGATGTTAATAAATAACAGTTACATATACATATAACATACATATAACAGGCATATTCAAAATAAGTTTTTATATATGCATATATAGGATATATATATATATATATATATAGATAACATTATATTTAAGCTTAAGCTGATGAGACGAAATGACTGGATTTACTTATTATTTTTTATATAAATTCCTTTCTGATCCAACAAAATTATTATTAACTAATTTTTTTTTGGATTTTGTGAGTTATAAAATTGTTTTGTTTTTTATGATTTGTTTTTATGTATTAAATAATAATAAAACCAAGTGATAATAATAATTAATAACACAGACTTAATTAATAACAAAACAAAATCCATATTAAAAAAAAATCTGAAAAAAAAAAATAATGAAAAAAATATAGATTTAAATAAAAATTTAATTAATTAGGAAAATTTTATATTTATAAAATAATAAATATCAAATAACCAAATATTTATTATTATTTAATTTTCAAAAGTAAAATACATTTTATTTTTTTGTTCTAATAAAATAAAAAAATTTAATTAAAGCGCCATAATTAATTTTTAATTAGCTTTTGTCGCCAACGAAGAAGGTGTTGCTATAGATAGGTGTTAGTTTTTTAGGTATATTGAAATTTTAGGTATATTAAATTTAATGAATAATAATTTTTTTTAAAAATATAAAATATTTAATTAATAATAAATGCAAGTTATTTCCTTATTCTAGATTAACTTTATATTAAAATCAACTTTATTACTTGAGATACATTGTTCGTTAATTTTAAATTTAAATTTGGAACTATAGATCATGTGATAATTAGGTTATATAAAAAAATTAATTTAAATATTTGTTAATTAATAAATACTATTAAAAAATATATTCATAGTCCTTCAGATACAGATATTAAAACTTTTTAATTTCATACATTTTTCAAAGTTTAATTTTTAAACCCCTAATTTTTCGAAGTTGAAGCCTATAAGGCACCTATTAATTAATCTAAGATAATCTAAGATATTCTTTAGTATAATTTAATCTTCCATAATCTAAGATATTCTTTTGTATAGTTTGAATATGATAAGATAATTTATTATATAGCAAACCCTCATTAACAGTATTTTGTATATATAATTTACATCAAAATTTTTAAAATTAAATGGATACATATCTTAATATATTAAAATGATATAGTCAAAATGATTAAGATATTAAAGATTATTACATACACTTATATACTTTAAATACATAATAGTAAAATACTAGTGGCATACAAAAATCTTAAATTATCTAAAGATAAAATTTTATATTAGGGTTTTTTACTAATTACTATGATGATAATCGCTCTAGCATTTAATTATATACTTAATAAAGTTTAATAAAAAAGATTAATTAAGTAATTAAATTGTTAAAAAATTAGTGAATCTTTTTGTAATTACATTTATTATTAGAAATGTAATGATTTACTTATTTAAGTATATACTAAATAGTGTTTAATTAAAAACTATATTTTATGCTAAGAATGGGTTAAGAATGACCTATCTAATTTAATATGTATTGCCCTTAATTGATTGTACATCGGAACTTAGAATTTTATAAATGCAAATCACGTATAACTTATAAGAAGCAATGATAATACTCTGGGTGTTTTGATATACCTATTACCGGAGTATAAATGTTTAAATTAATTTAATATATTAAATATCATTTATTAAATATTTTAATGAAATTTTATTTAATAAAAAAAAATATCTGAATTAATTTTTTAAAATTCTTAATTTTTAAAAAAAAATCTGAGTTTATTTTACAAAATTCTGAAATAAAAAAAATATCTGAATTCAATTTAGAAAATTCTGAATCTTAACAAATCAAATTTGAACTTAACTTTACAAAATTCTGAATTTATTAAAACAAATCTGAATTTATTTGATAAAAATCTGAATTTATTAAAAAATTCTGAATTTCAAAAAAAAAAATGCATGAATTAATTTAGAATTATCTGAATATATTTAGTTAATACTTAATTAAATAATATACGAATACATTTAGTAAATACCAGAAAATGCTTATTATGTAGGTATGTATATACATATATATATTACAATTAATCAATCAATTAATCAATACTAAAAATCCTGTCTTATTAAAAAATTCTACATAATTTCATGGTTATTTTTTATTTAATTTATAAATTTATTTATTTTAATTAATTTTAAAACTTTTTTCATGCATCCATTTTTTACACTTAATGGAAATTTTTTAGTTCTTTAATTTAAACAAAGTCTTAAGTCTTAATAAAAACTTGTATTAAATTTCATTTGAATTAAATGTTTAATTCTTTCATTATTTATTTTTTTTTAATTTGTTAGTTTTAAATTTAAATATATGTACGATTATTTTTAATAATAATTAATTTTTAAAAGTTTTTTTCTTCATATTTTTTTTTGGTAATTAATTAAATTTAATTACACCTTAATATATATATATATATATATATATTGCTGTTATATTCACAATAAAATATCAAATTTTTCAATTGTCTGCACGAAAACCCAACCAAATAAATTAAAAAAAAAAATTTGTCTGGTGAATTGCCCTTGAAATCTACTTAAAAAAATTTTTAAAAAAAAACTGAACGAGACAAGAATTAAAAAAAAATTTAATTTTTTAAAAATTAGTTAAAAAACATATATATATTATAACATGTACATAATTTTTATATATTTACATACATATATAATTATTTATATATATTCATATACATGTACATTGTACATATGTTTTATCAGTAATAGGGTAATTTATCCTAATCTAAAATTGACCATGAATTAGTTATCGACAATTTTTTTATAACAATTTTTTTAAAAAAACTTTTTATAAATTGTTTTATTATTTATACAACAAATTAGTTTGATAAAAATAATAAATCATAGATTATTTATTTATGTTTAAAAAATAAATTTGAAAAAAAAAAAATCGCGGGAAAAGCCCCAAAAATAAATTTAATAACATTAAAAAAAAAACACTTATAAATTCAATTTTGATGCAATTTATTATCAATTTGATTAAGTATTCAATAAGTATTTGAATTTGATTAGTAAATTTCATTTGTAAAATTTTCTAGTACCTACTTATCAATTAATAATAAAAAACTTATGAGTAACATTTATAAGAAATCAATTAATTACTATAAGTTACTACCGGATATGTACTTTTAAGACATGAAGCCAATTTTTGAGAATGTTTATGCA
The DNA here is from genome assembly GCA_963082915.1 of Dolichopus griseipennis. NCBI lineage: Eukaryota > Metazoa > Arthropoda > Insecta > Diptera > Dolichopodidae > Dolichopus > Dolichopus griseipennis. Next base: position 68,113,204 of record OY720445.1, read on the forward strand.
TAACCATTAGAAGCAATTGAATATGACTATTAAAAATACTTAATAAATTTTAAAACAATTTGAACACTTAGTTCTTGTAGGTATATATGTGGAATAGGTAGAAGCCATCAATAGTCATGTTCAGTAAATGACCATTCTAAAACACTACCAAATCCCTAATTCAACCCAAACTTAACATCCATTAATACCAATTCTGAAGTTCGTTTTGAGAACTTGAATTAGGAAATTAATTTCATTAATATATATATAGGTTCATGTCTCTACTAAGTATTTATTTAAGAAAAATCTAATGTCAAAACATAAGTGACACTTGTTGAGTTGAATGAGTTTTGATGTAATACTTTGTGTTTATAAGACGAATTAAAACAAATTGCTCTGTTTATCATCTCATTCTGGTATCTCAGTCCTTTTTGACATGTTTCGGAATATTTCCCTTCAAAAAACAAACATGAATATTCATATATACGAATTATATTGAAAAATTATGCAATTAACAAAATAAATAAAACATTTAAATTCACTTTAAAATTTTGAGTTGTTTTTATAAAGGATTTTGACAAATGAGCACTGATTTTAATAGAATAATTTAACAATTTCAAATTCTTAACATTGTTGAAGCGTGTATCTTTCAATGATTAAATGGCAAAGCAATCTGGAAACAAATGACATTAGAAATGTCAAAAAGTGTTAGATACGCGCAGTGTTGCCATTATAATAATTTAAAATGTATCATTCCCCTTAGAAAACCCTTTACTTTCAAATTAACTAAACTATCTGTCTAAATATTAATTAGTTTTAACATAATAAAGGCTAAAGGTTTATATTTATAAACTATCTAGTTCTAAAAAAAACGCCATATTAATTCAAAACCCACCTCACCAATTCACAAACACACCTTTTTTTCAAACCAAAATAAACATAGAACAGAACATAAAGTATTTTTATTTTATTCGAACTTAAACTTTTTAATAACTGTCAAAAATTAAAATTAAAAAGTAAATACAAAAATTGTTTGTTTTTTTTTTTTGCCTCTGAAAGGTGTGAAAATTTTCACATCACATTTTTGTTATTCTTTTTCTTGTTTTTTTTTTTTGCAAAGAAAATAAATTAAAAAAAAAAAACAACAACAAAGTTTTCTAAATAAAAAAAGAAAACATGACAGCTTCAAAAAAAAAAACAACAAAAAAACGAATGAATGAAAACAAACAAACAAACCAACAAACATGTATACGTATACCTTAATATATTATGTACATAGTACATACTTGTAGAAAGAGATAAATTAATTTAGTCATATTTTTTTTTTTTTTTTTAAATTTGAGAAAAGTTTTATTGTTAATTAAAATAACAAAAAGAAAAAGAAAGAAATAAAAAAAAAAAAAATTATTAAAAAAAAAACCACAAAATAAAACCAAAAATTCTTTGACCTTGACAATAATAATTTTTTTTGATATGAAACTTTCACAATATACAAAAATTTATTTTATTTGAAGTATAGAATATTTTTGCTTTTTATTTTATAGTTTTATTTTTTGTTTTTTTATTCTGTTACCACCCGCACTTTGTGTTAAATTTATGAATCACCTTGTAAAATTGAAATTTAAAAAAAAAAAAAGAAAAAAACAACAAAAAATAAAGTTATAATTTTTATGTTTGTTTTTTTTTTATTATTATTATTTATTATTTATTATTTTTATTTGATATAAAGCTTTTCTTATATATTAAATTTGGTATGTATGTTCATATATGATTTAATATATTTTAATACATATTATGTATATGTACATATATAAGTAGGTACAGTGCGGGAAAAGTTGTTTTTTTTAATCTTAGCTTTTATAAATTTTTATTCTTCTTTTTGTTTTTTTAGCGATTTTTTAGGGATTTTTAAAAGGGTTTTATGAAGCTTTGAACCTTAAATTTACTCTGTAGTTAAGTGTGAAATAGCTTATGTATATATGTAAGTATTTTTGGAATCCTTGGAATTAAAATTTCATTTTGAAAATTAAAGGGTATTTTATTAGTAAGACTAAAAATAAGAAAGAGCTAATAAAATTATTGTATTAGTATCAATGTATTATTAATATTAATAATCTGATCAATGGTGTGGTGGTAATGACGCCGCCTTTCATGTAAATAACATATGTGCAATAGACCCGACACAGGGGTTAAAGTGTCGAAATTTTAACGAAAGGATTTCGGGTTCACTCTCTGGTCAAAATAATAATATAACTTTTAATTTATATAAAAAATCATAATATATACTATATATACCAGACCAGCCACTCCTGAAAAGGAGAGGCTGAAACACACGTTTATCACATTGGTAGTAGGGAGTGGTTAATAATTGTATATAAGTAAATATTTACAATAGTAATTAATTAGTATTATCACTTATCAGTTATTTAAAAATAAAATACTAAAATTCTTATTACTACCAATTTTAATAAAAATTCGAATTTTAAATTAAGACAAACAATATTTTGTCCTACACTGTATATATTTACTTTTTTTAGAATAAAATATTTTTATAAAGTACATCTACATTTACGTATTTTCCGTTTCCTAAAATGTTATCAACAAGAAGAGTTGCGCTTTTTATTTTTTTGTTATTATTTTTTTTAAATTGTAATTCGTGTTTTTTTTTTATTTTGTCAAATTTTAAATAAAAAAAAATAAATGAAAGAATTTAATTTTAATTCTGGTTTTATTTTTTTTTATCACTAAATAAATATTTAATTTGCATTAATTTGCATAAATTTTTCATTTTTTTTTTTTGAAGCAAAAAAAAAAAAAAGTTTTATTGTTAATTTTTTTTTTTTTTTTTTTTAATTTAAAGTTTTAAAGTTTTTTTTTATACATACATGATTTCTGTGAATCATTTTTTAAATAAATAAAATTCGTAGACAAAAATGTATTGTTAAAAAATTTTTAAATTTTATTTCATTACTTCCTCGAAAACTTGTAATTTTTTTTGATTATATAAGTACTCGTATACTTATACAAAAATAACCTCTAAATAATTATTACATTAAGGGGTTGTTCATCATCAATTTGTTAATTTTAAGTTACTTTTTTCTGATTTTAAGTGTTAATATTATTTTGCACTCCTTGCGTGATAACTAGTGGGAGAGGATGTGAGGTGCTAAACATTTTTCATTCTTATAATTAAAGTTTTGTCTTAATTAATAACAAAAAAATTACTGTATGAATTAGTAGTTACTAGGCCTTATAACATTTACATCGTATTAGACTCCACTTTGGCTAAAATTCTATTTCTTACATATTATAATAACATTTATATCTGAATCATAAGATATTTCTGTATCTGTGAGTTATATTTTAAATTAAATTATTCATTTGAGAATAACTGTAACTGGTGGTACTTAATTAAAAACAATTTTAATCCAATATCTTCAGAAATTTTTAACTATTTATTACTGCAGCTCTAATCCATGATACACTTATATAAGTACCACCAAATCCAGCCACCAAATTATAACCTGTACTATTTTTGGAAAATCATAAAATACTTTTGCATCTGTGAGTTATATTTTAAATTAAATTATTCATTTAAATATAACTGTAACTGCTGGCACTTAATGAAAAATAGTTTCTAAAGGGGTACAATAGTATTTCAATGAAGGTCTAGTTTTAATCCCATATCTTCACAAAATATTAAATTATCACTTAACTACTACTGTAACTCTAATCCATGATACCTATAGAAAAAAAAGAATATCTACAGATATAAATTAAATTAGATTAGAATTTATTTTGAAATATAATTTATTTCATTAAATTATAATTTATTATAATCTATAGTAGTACAAAATATTAAGACTAATGAGAATAGATATTAAACTCACCTTGTACTATTTTTGGAAAATTTTAATGGAAAATCTTTTGAAATTTTTTTTTAAAATAAATTTGTTTTTATTTTTTTTTTTGTTTTTATTAAAATTTTGAAAGAAAAGTCTGTGTAACGGTAATAAGTGCCAAGAAAAACAAATAAAGTTCTTTGGAAAATTTTTGCTTTTTTGAATATACATATATAATGGAACATCAACAAATTACCAAATAATATATAATGTGTATGTTCATATATTTATACATTACATAAACACACACACATATATATATATATATATATATATATAAAGAAAAGCTGATATTTGAAGAGACATTTGGAACTCATCTATATGTACAAACATGTATATATATATAAATGTAAATAAATATCAACATTAAATGTATGTCAATTAGGAAATATATAGACTAAGCGCCATCTTTTTTATTACGTTTTAAAAATTGGAAAAAAAAAGAAAAAAAAACATCACAAAAAAAAACAATGGATAATTGACATTTGCAGACATATTGAATTATTATTCATACTACAAGACATACCAGACAAGTGAAAAACTATTTTTTAATGGTACATTTGGTACGAACTATTTAAATATTTTTTTTAATATCTAATACTAGTATCTGATAGATACATAATTTTTTTTTTTTTAAAAAAAAATGCGTATAAAACTATTCAAGCAATTTATTAGCAAATTTCATACTAGGGATCTACATTCAAATTCCAAATGATATGGACAATAGTAGCAACTAGCATGTAGTCCACTATTTAATCACTGAAATAACATCAATTAGCTTAAAATAATTTTTTTAAATTTATTTACTTAAAATATATTATTTTAATTGCTTTTTTTTTATATACATATATACATATTTATATATATTCTATAATTTAAATATGTTTATTCTAAGGTCAAAAATTTAAAACAAACTATCTGTCATGTTCTTTAAGTCAATATAAAAAAGTTGTTTTTTTATTGTGCAGAAATACCACCCAAGTAGCACAATAAAAAAAACGCTTTTTACCAAAATTCTATTTAACATTTTGTATTTTATTTTTGAATTAATTTCTTGGGTGTTCTTGTGATCTGAATTTAATTTTTTTTAATATGATTTATTAGGGGGTAAAGGTTTTAGAGCAAAATACATAAAAACATTTAAATTTTTATTTGTGGAGGGGGAAAAATTAATTTTTTTTTATTATAGCTCTAAAAAAAAATTTGTTTTTTAATGGTTTTTTAATGACTCTTTGGAACTCTCGTTTTGTTTAAATGCATTGTCTTTTTAAATAAACAAATGATTTTTTGCTACTTTTTTTAACAATTATGTCAAATTTTTTTATCTATTCTTCAAATACGGTATGAGTTAATAAATTTTGGGACGGGGGCAGTACGATATCTCCATTTTTCAAATCTTGTTAATCAAAATCACCGTTTTTTTTTAAATCTTGAAAATCAAAAGGTTAATTTTTTTTAAATTTCGAAACTAAAAATTCCGTTCTTTCCTATTTTAGATGGGAATTAATAAATGAAATGAGTTCAAGTATGCATATCTTCTGATAGGGGGGCGAATTCACGAGAGTATTGAATTAGATTTAAAAACTTTCAAAATAGTTAATATTTAATTATGAGAGTGGTTTTTAAATCCTATGGTTTTGAAAAATAAAAAATAATTGTTCAGAAAGTCCCAAATGTGTTTTAGAACTTATGCCTTCCCCAGTACACTTTTTTATGAACAATTAAAACGATTAATCACTCTCATCAGTTTTCAAATTAATTTAGTAAAGTTACATGAATTAAAAGCAAATATTAACTTACAAGTCTACATTCAGCGACCAAATTTAATTATTGATACAAGATTCGTATTCGTTATGTATATGGTTCTAATAACAGCTTAACTTTTTATATAGCATTTAAATCAACGCGGTTTCCAGCAAACAAAAGTGTCCAAGTCAAAAAATTCAAATTAAAAGTTTTAAAATTTAAAAATTTTAGGAATTACTCAATTTGGCAAGCTATCATAAAATTCGCTATTTTTGGTAACTTGTCCAAATACCCGACTAACATAATAATAAAAATTAAATATTTAAATAAAAATTAAATAAAAAACTTCATTAATTTTTGGAACATGATATTAAACACCTTTTTATTAATTTTTCCATTAACCCACTTAAAATATATGATAATAAAAAAAAAAAACCACAAACTTATTTATTTAATTTTTTTAATATATTTTCCTTCAATATATTTTACTTTCGAAATTGGCATTGTAATTCCGGAAATTCTTAAAAAATTAGTAACTAATTGGTACTTCCGAATTGAAATGTCGTATATACACTTATATTCTTTTTTTCAAATTCTCAGTATTCATATCTGAATTGTAATTTGCATGTTCACTTTTTCTTTTATATTAGAATCAACAGGAAATAATCTGGGATTTGACATAAAAGTAAAGTTATTTTAAATGTTATTGCTAAAAATATAATATTCATTTTTAAAAAAAGAATATGACTCTTAACATTATTGATTAAAAAAAAAAACAAAAATGTTTGTAAAGAACCTATGAATGTATCTTCAAATGTTCTAATAGAACTTTACTATATAATGAGTCAATCAAATTTAATCTATTTTCAAATGAAAAAATATTTGCAAAAATTAAGTTGAATTGATAAATTTTTTTTTGAAATAAAAAAATAAACAAAACCTACATCTAAGCTAACATTGAAAAACTTTAATTTAATTAAAAAAAGAGTTTTTAATAAAAATGACAAGAAAATATTTCATATGAAATAAAAAGTTTTAAGATATTTGTATCTAAGTGTTAAAATAATTTTAAAACTTATTTAAAATCAAAAGTTTTCATTAGAAGTACCCAAATAAAACATAGGGAACTCAATGATTAATTTAGTGATATATATATATATATATATATATATATATAGAAATAGAAAAATGAATTTTTCATATCCAGACACTAATCTATAGTTGCAGAGAGAATCACAATATCCCATTTACTACATTCTGATATAATTTGTTAAAAATTATGTCAGGGTTATGTACTTTATGTTAGTTTGTTAGTGAAAATATCACAGATATGAAAGAAAGAATGGTAGTATTGTAAAAGTGTGTCTAAAATTCACTCTTAATAATTTCCCTTTAAATAATGCGTACCCATTAATTTCAAATGCGTTTCCATTATATTAATGAATCTTAATTATTCTAAAAGAAATTTCAACTCCCTGGAATTTCCTCAAAGAATAATTTGCAAACAAAGTAGGAAATAACTCCCCAAAAATTTATATAGAAATAATAAACCATCATTTCTTAAAAAAAAATTTGAAATAATACCGCAAAACTTGGAGGATTATTCTGAAAAAAGGGAATACCCCAATTTTGAATATATATTGAAAAAATTGGTGGATTATTTCATTTTTATTATAAGTGTTGTTTCACTTTATTGTGGAAATATTTAATTTTGTATTTGGACTCTATTTCGTATTGAAGTAGTCCCCAATTTTTTGAGTTTTAATTTTCTTTTTTTTTTTTAATAATTGCTTGGTGCTATTTCCGGTAGCCCATATTTCTTTTATACTAAAAGTTCACAAAAGTTTTATTAGTTTAACTTCCGATTAAATTTATACTTTACTAACCTGACATAATTTTTTTTCCTGAGAGAGGAAAAAACCTTCAAAAAGGCAGTTGAAAACCTAATCCCCTAGGTGGTGTGCAATTTTTACTCAACTAAAACAATCTACCCCTATAGCCAAAATAATGGAATAAACAAACTAGCTGCTTGCACAGTTTAATGGCTGAGAAGTAGCGATAAGACATAAATATAAATGTCAATCAAGAGTTGAAAGGGCACCTTAAGAGGTATAAGTTGAATTCCTTCTTAAATTTTTCTAAGTCATATGTATTGGGAAACACATCATAATGTGTTCAACAATTTGGAGGTGCGACTTAAAAAAGAGTTCCTAAATTTCAGAGTTCTTCTTCTAAAAAGCTCTACTATATAATAATGAAATTGAGCTGTTAACCAATAATAAATTCATAATAAGAAAATCATAATAACATATATGTATATATATGAAAAATTTATTTTAAAATTATTTATTTTTTTTAAAAGAAACCATCAACACCCTCTATTAGCACCTTTTTTTTTATATATTCAATTTACAATACAGCAATTAGACTTTAATTATTTTGTATAATAAAAATTCAATGACTTCTAAACTTAATTAAATATTCTAGAGAATAAAATCAGAAATTAAAAAAGAAAAAAAAATTAACTTAACACCTACTTACAAAAAAAAAAAAAACCAACAAACAAACAAAATAACGACCCTTTTTTTCTATGAATTAAAATTTAATACTATAAATTAAATGAAAAGTCATGACCTACATTTGATCGTTGTTGTGTCGCTATATCATTGATATACAAAATGTTGTAGGTATATAAAATATATGTATATATATATATATATATATATATATTTTGATTAGTACTTACATATTAAATATACGCAAAATAAATCGGAAATTAAAATGAATTTTTTTTATTTTCCTTGTACGTAACGTTCATTTCATTTTTTATAACATTGCGTATATCACAATTATTCAAGCGTTTTTTTTTTATTATTTTTACAAAAAAAACTATATTAAAACGCATTTTTTATTCAATAAAAAATTACAACAAAATTATACTAAAAAAGCAAGTTTTTTAGTTCACTACTTTTTTTTTTTGTAATTTCTAAACTAGTTTTACAGGTTAAAATTTATTAAAACAGAAGACAATAAAGTACAATTTACCACCTACACTCATCATCATTTTGTTTTAATTTTTGTCGTGTATTTACAGTTATGGTCATTTGTTGATATAAAAAGCCGCCCCCAAAGAATTGATATACTATGTATATATACTTGATTATGTACTTATGGCTATTTGTAGAACTTATATAATTCAATAAAGTTTATAAAAAAAGGTATTTAAGATAAAAATCCAGGTAGGATGTTTTTTGAATGAACGTGTTGTTAACCTATTTTTTACCTTAGGTCTTAAAATTGAAAAATTTCCAACACAAAGGTTAATAAAAATTTTTAAAAAACCAAATTTCATATCAAATTTTAATGGCGAAATTACATTTGTGAATCTTTTTTCTGCACGATATGCATATGCATTGGAATCATTGCGAATTACAACGCGATATGTACACTAAGACGATAACGCGACAACGCAACAAATTTATTGAAAAGTTGATATCAAAATAATTGAATGTAAAATTAATTAAAAAAGTAGTGAAAAATGACAAACGCTACACCATAGTTGACAAACGCTACCCCCTATACGGTTTGTGTTTTATTTGACAGTTGAGCTTTAAGTCCGCTTTTTTAAACAGTTGAACATCAACCACATGTGGAATAACGCCTAACAATTTATAAGAATTAAATAATTAATAAAATCACATATTTAAGAATTATACAATTAAGTTGTTATTATTATAAACTAAACAATTATTACACTTACCGGTTCCATTAAACGCTGCATATTTTAATTTCGAGGTGCAGCAAAACGCATCCAAATTCCCATATCAATTTCATTCTTAAATTTTACATAAACTTTTGCATAAACTCATATGACCACTACTGCTTACACAGTATATCATATAAGTATATATATAAATCCACCTGAATTGATGTGTAAACTCTGTAAAAAAAAAAACATACTCATATTAAATTTCAATTGACTAAAATAAAAGTGCATGCCATTTACAATTTTACACACAAGGAACCCATAAACTGATCAAATGAACTGTTTAACTGTTTTTTTTAACATTGTATTAAATGTGTAATCATGAAAATTATAATTTTTGATGTAATTTAACTAATTTAAATATAACTACCACAGTCCACAACATAATAAACTACTGATTACAAAATTATACTACCGGTATATACCAGTACCATCTTTTAGCACCATTATTGTTTTTTATTTTTCATATACATTCCAATTAATTTGTATCACCTGTACGTGAAAATATCGTTAGAAAATTACAAAAAAAAAACAAAAATAAAACAACGAACAGCAATAAAACAAAACGGAAGACATTTGAAATTTAAGACTTACATTAAAGGTAATTCAATACATTAACTTAAACACTGTTGGAACTGAACTGCACTGTATATTATTTTTTTTCTGCTTCTTCTTGTTGTTGTTGTTGTCGGTTTCCTACTAAAATATTAATTGCTTGATTTCAACCAACAACCAACCAAACAACCGTTTTATTTTATTTTTGCAAAAAAATGATTAATGAAGACAACAAAATCAATCAAAACATAAAGAGAAGGAGAGTATAAAAATTATGTGTTATTAATAGCAACGAAACCGCCAACAAAATATACCAAGCTGCGAAGTTTGAATTTCAAATGATAACCAAAAAAAAAAAAGAAAAAAATCTTATGATGTTAAAGTATATAGTGGCTGGCCGCCATATGACAGTTGGTCGGTTTAATATAATCTTTAAAAAAAAGTAAAAAAATTTACAGTGATTTTTTAAAATTTTGATGCACTTGAATGCGAAATTATAATTATAACGGTATTTCCTGCATCTAAGTGTAAGCGTTTTACCAAAAGGATATCCATCTTTTTCAACTTCTGTAAATGGTTATATACACCCTGTATTCTATTAATACCATGTTTATTCCTTTCATACAATTTTTAATTACTAATTTATATCTTCTCTGCTTCAACCACGCTACATAACTTGTGATTTCGCTGCATCGAATTTTTCATATAAGTTCTAACTTACAATAAAGATTTCACGTGTAACGCATTTTTCAGATCTTTAGTTGTCAGTCAGATTAATTATAAATTAATAGTTGTCTTTCGGATAAAATATTTCTGCTCACATCTAGGTTCGATAATTTGTTTGCCAAAACTGGGGAACTGAAATAACTCTGTAAGATTATTTATATAACTCTGTAACAGACCAACTGAAATAACTCTGTAAGTTTATTTCACTATCGCTTAAATTATTGATATAACTCCAGATACAACCCTGTATTTTAATTACACCGTATAGCTTTAATTCGAATTTTAATTACTAATTAACATCTCTTTTTCTGCATTTTAATTTGAAAAGGTTTTGACTTGGAAAGAACGTTTCATATGCAAGGTATTCTTCGAGTTGATTCAAATTAATTGGATGTACACTAAGTATTTAAATATAAAAGTATACGAGTATACTAAGTATTCAATTAAATACACATAATTATTTAATCAAGATTCGATACTTATACTCTATACCCCAAAAGTGATTACTTTGAATGATTACTTGATTGTCATTACATTTTTAACGCAAACCTCAACTCATAATTAACATGATTAAATTGGATCTTTCAAAAAATTTTACATGACAACAAAATAAAACTTCAAAAATGTCTTAAATCCCAACGACACAAATCATAAATATGGTGTTGTTAAATTTAAAACAAATGGTTAAAAGAACAAGTACTTTATATTGAAACAAGTACTTGCATACATTTATTTTACCGCAAGCGAATATTTAATGTGAATAAAACAAAAACAAACAAATAAATGGCAAAGAACCAAAACTAATTTATATTATACATATATATATATATATATATATATTCAAGAGAATGCACATCAAAAAGTAATGTAACGAATGCGTTTTATATTTTGACCGATTAACAGAAATTAGTTACATTCATTAATATGGTTGGTTGAATACACCACAATTATACAAAAGTACAAAACTAAAAAAAATATGATAAAATGTAGTGTTGATGGGATAATAATATATAATTATATATATATATATATATATAAAAAAAAAATATAATGCGTATATTAATGGGTAACCATCAAATTGAATGGGTTGAACCATTCTGTAAACATTAAACGCTTCTTTATTTATATACATATATTTTTTTTTTACATATATAATTGTACATCTTGTTAATCAATATGTTAACTGCATAAATTACATAACACGGAACGTACATATATATAAATATGTATGCAGAAAAATGCTATAAAATACTTGTCCAATGCATTTTTTTTTTTGAATATAAAGTATGTGATGATGATAATGTTAATAATAATAATGAATGATGCGATTGATATAATGTAATGCGATACAATATATATATATATATATATATATATATATATATATATTATCATATATTATGATTACAAAATTTTTTTGCAAAACAAAATAAAAACGAAATTATCATTTAGTAAATATTTACGAAAAAACAAAAATAAAAACGAATTGCATTATTATATTTGGTCACATCACTTCGCTTGTAATAATAAATAATAAAGTAGAGACAGTCAATTTATCTCTTCAACTACTTTACCCGCCTTACCTTTTTTTTTTACTTCATTTATAATTACCCAAGTATGAATCAGTAATGAAATCAAAACCTTTATAGTATTTTTAGCAAAGTTAGTAAATATGAGTACAGTTTTTAATTAAACAGGGATGGTAATAATTAAAAATTAGTATTTATTGCATACATCTAGGAACTGCAAAAGTATTACTCTGTCCTAAATTGTTATGAACTTTTGGCGGTATAACTAAATAGAAATTGGTTTAAAATGCTATTTACACTATACCCTTATTAGTTAGAGAGATTAAATAATTAAATATTTATCTCCTACTGATCCCGTTATAGGATTTTCTAACTGCAATTTTATTCTGTAATTCTGCATGTTCGCTACTTCCTTCTGCTTATCCCTCCAAATTTTAGAGCGTAAATAATAAGCCGGATGAAAAAAATGCAAACAATATTGCCATGGAGATTAATGTAAGTCTTAAATTACCTAAAAGGTAATTTAGTGAAATTAATGAGTAAGAAACAAATAAAGAGGAATGGAAACTTCAATTAAAAGTTTTTACAGTGAAGAGACTTTTCACCTATCTTTTTATAATTTTTTTATTAACCTCCTTATTAATCCATAAGTAATATGGTATTGCATTAAATAGTGGTTAAATTGCCTTTAAATTACCCCCCCTTTAATATGGCACTTCTTTAACATATAATAATCTAAATCTCTATTTTTAATTAATTTAAAATGGCATATATCTTTCCCGCTCTACGCCCCCAATCCTGTGGAAAGTCTCGGGCTTAAACCCTGGTCAGATCATATATAATAAAAAAAATATCATAAAATTGTAATATTTAATATCGTAGTATAAGATAAGATTTAATATATGTAAATATATAAATATAACTCTTGTGTATGATAATATAGATGTTGCACAAAATTAATATTTGTATAATTTACAGTCTTACACAATACCTTAAGCCGAGTAATCAATCGCTTAGTGAATATTTCAATAAAAAAAAACTGAAGCCTGGTCTAAACAGACTTGGCAAATACCCTATACTCCTTAAAGGAGTGAAAAACAAATAAAAAAAAAATTAAATCCCTCAAAATGCACCATGTACCTATTAAATAAAATACCTATTCAATCTAAATTCAAATCCATCCATCTCCTTCTCTTCTTCAAGTACCCATTTATTTTCAAATACACTCTTCCCCTCACTGTTTTTGTAAAAAAAAAAAAATTACAAACGAACCGGCATAAATTATCATCACTGATTATTTATGGTGTTAAAAAATTTATTACAGTTTTTTTTTTTAGTCAATTTTGTCTCTTTACATTTTGTTATGTACATATGAATAGCGATATATATCATTGTATATTTTATTTATCATAGTCAATTTTATTACATAAACTTCTGTTATTGATAATCTTGCTCGCTATTAATGTTGTTGTTGTTGTTGTTGTTGTTGTTTTTTATTTTGTTTTTTTTTGAAAGGAAGAAAATATGATACAGTTGAATATAAAAATTTGTGTGCATATAACATTGAACAGTACATAAATACGAATGCACCTTTAATATGTAAATGTAAATATAAAGAAAAAACACAAAACAAAAACAACAATTTTTTTTACACTTTTCCATTCATGGATACAAAATGATTTTGATTCTTTTGTTTTGTTGTTTTATTACTTTTTATTTTACGTTTTTTAATTCATAAAAAATTGTATTTTATAGTGTTGCATATTTTTTTTTTATTTTTTTTTATTTTATCTATGCTCAAGTTGTAAAAAAAAATAACAAAACAGCAATAAAAACCAACAACAAGAACAAAAAAAACAAAAATAAAAAAAAAAAAAAATGTATTTTAAAAACTAGTTTTTTTGAATACCACTTATATCGTATAGAGAAGTACCTATTAAAAGAAACTAAAATTATCTATGCAATGCACTATGGTAAATCGCTAGTTATGGTGCATTTTGTTTTGATTTTTTGATTTTATGCTGTTTTTTTGGTTTTTTAATGATTATTGACGCATGTAGGTGAATATTTTGTTATTGTTTTGATTATTTTTTAACTTTAGGCTCATTTAAAACAGGTAACATAAAATAAAAAGTAATAGTTTACCTTTTATATGCCTATTATAATGTGTATATATGTATGTATATATTAAATATGTATAGAATAGTATGTACTATATAAGTTATCTAAAATAATTCATGCATAAAAATGTGAAGTGAATGAATTAAGTGTCAACTTTTTGGTTTTTCAAGTTTTTTTTTTTTTTAAATGTTTTAGGTTAGTTGTGACTTGTTAATATATATAGTACAGTGTGTTAAAAAGTGTGTAGGTCATGTATATATCTATTGATGGATAATAATATTTTATTGTATTTTTTTTGTAGGCTGATTTTAATATTAGTTTTTTTTTGTTTTATTTTTTTGTTCAATATTAATGGCCCTTAAAAAAAAAATACGAATAAATTTGTTATATTTAAAAATAACAAGAACATTAAGATATGTATATGTATATAAGTAGGTATATATGTATATAAGAATTATATTAGCATATATTTTTAGAATTTAAAATGATAATGGAATAAGGTAACATTAAAAGAAAAGAAAAATACAAATTATTGCAAAATTATCAATGGTCTATAAATATATATTTATGTACAATATTTATACTAAGCCTGATTAGATTTAAAAATTGAATAGAAGATATATATAGGTATATATAGGATAATATTGTTGAGAAGGTTTATATTATATAATAAGAATATAGAAGCCTCGGTGGATTAGTAGATAAGCGTGTTGGATTTCCGTACGGGATGTGAATTTTTAATTGAAAAAATCATTTTTCTTTGTAAATCACCATGGTGACCAAATATATATAGTAAAATATAATAGATATACCTATGAACAAAATAAATTAATATTACTAATAAAATTATATATCAGTATTATCTGCTGTAGTATAATCTGTGACAGAAAAGGAAAGGCATGATTCAATCCCTTATCACATTGTTTGGGGTAAGGGATTGTTTATAAATAAGTATATAAATGAGAATAAAGGTACCTAGTTAATAAGTTTTGAATAAGAGAAGCTATTTTTAGGACCTCTGCTATATTCTGTGTGTATAAAATATTTTATTAAATTACCTTTATTAAGATTGTAAAATATGCTATAACACCTATTCAGTTACTTAAATTACTTTAGTTAATTTAATCAAAAATCTAGGTTGTTGGTTTTGTTTTTTTTTTATGTGGGGATATTGCATATATGTGGCATTCTCAAATTTAGGTCTTGCGTTTCATAAATTTAGGGACTTATAGATTTTTAGTATTTAAATTTTATTTAAAATGAATTATGTATCATAAAGGAAATATTAAAAGTATAATACTTGAGTATACCAATTGAACCCCTTCGAAATCTATTATATTGCAGGACATATTACTCATACCTCTCTCTTTCATCTCATACATAATATACCTCTCATATCTTAAATTAAAATATTATTAAATACAAAATTTACTTATTTTTTGGAGCCTCTTATTAAAATTATGACTATGACATGTTTAAATTAAATTAAATTTTTGTTTTTTACTTTAATTTAATTTCTATTGTGGAAATTGTGATCCCAATTGAAAATAATTGGCCTGCAAAGTAATTCTAAAATTATAGTAATATTATTTTTTTTTTTTTTTTTAAATAATAAACTTTTTAACGTTTTTAAATCATATTTACTTAAATATAAGGATAAATATATATATATATATATATATATATATATATGTATATATTTATATACATACCTATATAATAATTTAATTTTTTTGGAAAATATCCAAAAAAAGCACACTTTCATATGAAAATAATAATAATAATCATAAAAAAAATATATTATTATTATTATTGTTATACAAAATATCTAGAATAATTCAATTTATTTTTAACCCCTGTAGATAATATGTTTCATTTTTGGGATGTTGTTCGTACATTGCACTCAAAATGAATATTTTTATATATTTTGATATATATGTATTATATTTTTTAATGGACAGTTTTTTAAATAGAAGTTAGTGTTGATTAACTGACCCAAGTATGAAAAGCTCTCTCACTCCATATTTAGCTGAAGAACTTTATTTGTAAAAAGAAGATAGGACGGTTAGCATTTGCTATCAAATCAAATATTAAGTATTTTTTTAATTTATAAAATCAAAAGCTCTAAAAAAGGTTATTAAAAATTAGTATAATTAGTCCTTGGATAATCTAATCTAAAGTTAGTGTTTTTAGATATTCTAAATCGTTTACTAATTTCGATGTCCTTTTGATCTGACAACTTTACACAAGGGTTAATAATAAATTTAAAACTATTCATAATGTACATATCAAATCCACAAAAAAAAAAAATTAAACGTCCAATATTTTGTTTATTTAAAAAACTATTAAATAAATTTTGTTTTTTTATTATATTTTTGTTCTAAAATTCTAATTTCAATTTTTTTTCTTTTCTTTTCAGGTGAGTTTTATCTTAAAAAATTGAATTTTTTTTTTGGATTACATTTTCATGGTGATTTAAAATTTAAAAATATAATTTTTTTGATTTTTGTATTTTAAAATTTAATATTTTTTAAGGTTAATAATCAAAAAAGTTTGCTAAATAGGCTTCTATTCTGTTAATTCTTAAATTAAATTTACCTGTACTTGATTTTAAAATTACTTATAATAAAGTTTTTAAATAGACATTTGCAGTAAAATTCAAATTAAAAAAATATAAAAAAAAGTAATGAACCGCACCTGTAAAATATTAATAATTTGCCAGTTTTACTGAAGTACAATGTTGCCAGATGAAAATATAATTCAAAACTTATGCTAAAAATGTAGAAAAATCTTTAGTACATATGAGTTATTAGTTGAAACTTATGTTAAGTAATTAACCTATACCTATAAAAGTAAACTTGTTAGATAATACTAAAAGGGAGTATTTAATGAGGCAGCGTTCCCTAATCTCTGTTTAGTAAATTTTTTTTTTTAAATATTATTTTTAGAAAATTTCGCTTTTTTAAAAATCTATGTTAAAGAATGTCGATTTTAGAAAATCTTGTTTTTTATTGGAAAATCTCGTTCTTAGTGATTTTAGAGTTGGATACAAAATCAGAATTATCAGCCTTTTTCGAGAATATAGGAAAAAATAGATTTTGTAAAAGGAGAGATTTTAAAAAAAGAGAGTTTCAAAAACGAGATTTTTAAAAAACAAGATTTTCGAGATTTTAAAAAAAGAGATTTTCAAAAAACAGATTTTTTAAAAACAAGATTTTCTAAACGAGATTTTCAAAAAATAGATTTTCTAAAAACGAGTTGTTTTAAACGTAATTTTCTGAAACTAGATTTTGAGAAAACGGGATTTAATAAATTTTTTCTTAATTTTTATCGCCCAAAATCAAGAACTATAATAAGAGTTTTATTAACTTTAAGATACTATGTAATTAAAATATATCTATGTATATTAATTCTAGTATCCTATTAGTTTTATTAAACCATCATTGCTCCTTTCCTTTGATTTCTCCCTTGATGTTTTACTTCCTAATACATTTCAAGCCAACCTATGTTTATCCAGAAACTTGTGAAGGTTTGAGCATTTCAAAAATTTACAACTCATTAGACATTAATCCTACAAAATTTTATATTGTGTAGAAATGTAAAGTGGGGTTCTCCATTGGTACTTCTTGAACTATAGCTTCTCAAATAGATTCAAACTCTATAACAATGAAATTCGAAATATCTGGCAACTCTATTATAATTTTTTGTTTAATATAAAATTTGATAAAAAAAAAACATTTAAAAATTGAAAATATTAAAAATACCTGACATATGTAATACGTACGTGCATGTATCTTTTACATTTACCCATCTTTTCTCAATTTTTTTTATTTTATGTATAGAAATCATCACATTCTGGAGTTTCTTTTTATAATTTATATGCCTATAAAAAAATCTACAATACAAAAAAAAATCCAAAAGACCCCAAAATAGAAACAACAAAAAAAAAAAACAAACCGAAAATTTTTTTTAATTCATCACAATTCATCAAAGTTAACATATTTTATAATATCTATAGATTTTTTTGTATTAAATGTATCTTTTGTATACCTGTATACCTATGTTGATTCACACGAAAACTATGATGTTAAACTATCATCTCTTATGTTCACAGCAAAACTTTTGTAAGACTTTTTGTCTATTTTTTTTTTTTTAACAATCAACAGACATTTATTTTTTATTTTGTATTTTTTTTTTTTAAATGTAAAATTCCAAATAGACAGATAGATTAAACTTTAAAAATAAAAAAACAGCACATAAAAAGCATAGAAAAGCATAAAAAAGCAATCGTGTCTATGTATCACATTCAAAAAAAAAACCTTGACTTTCAAACTTTATTATATCCAATTTTGTGGTTTTATGATTATTTGATTAGTTTTTTTTTTTTAATAAGTTTTATAAGTTGTATAAGTTTTTAATGTAATGAAAAAAAACAAAACTAAGTACAACCTGTGATCAATAAAAACTCCTATAGAGCAACAAAAAAGTACCAGCAAAACAACTGAGCGCTCAATTTTACAACACACACACGCACACATACACTATAGATATTTTAGCCATTTTTACAATCAAATAATAGTTTTTTTTTTTTTTTTTTTTAATAAATTCTTTTGAAAACGCCAAATTAAATCAGCGTATATCCGTCGTAATTCAAATTCAACAGTTTTTTTAAATTTTTTTTTCTAAATTGAAACATTTCTATATATAATATTCATAAATTCTAGTATATCTACTATATATATATATAAAACAACCTTAAGATATTTACTTTGATTATTAATGGGATACATATATTTAAAATGTTTTAATTGTGGGATTAAAAAAAAAATTAAAATTAAAAAATGATCGTGATCGGTTGTTCAGTGAATATTGGAAAAAAATCACCGCCAGCACCACCTATGGTGTAAATTAGGGATATATAAAATATCTATATTTTCCTCTGGTTTTTCTTTACATTTTTTTTTTTTTAATTTGATATAGAATTTTTATAAAATTGTATATATATATATATTTATATTGTTATTCAATATAGAATTAGATGGTGGTACAGCAGCTGGTAGAATATGGTGTATGCTCTATAGATATAAGATGGATTCTAATATTCTGATAGATATATTAAATAAAAAAAAAATTTAAACATGTAATTAATTGAAACAAAATCGTTTACAAATGTTTTTTTTTAAAAACAAACTATATCTATAGATACTATCTATAGATACTTTTTTTTGAAACTTAGTAACTAAAATAAGTAATCAATCATTACAGAATCTTTTTATTCTTAAAAGATTATAGTTTTGAAAACATTTTTTTCATATGAATGTATATATATATATATATATATATATATATATATATTTTAAACATATATCTAAAATAATTAATTAAATGATAATAATTGAAAAGAAAAATACATTTTTTTGTCTTTTGAACTTAAAGAAAAAAAAAATTTTAAACAAATTTAATGATTATTTTTTAAATATATATATATATATATACGCTTAAGTAATTATACAATTTATAAAAAGAATTAGGTTTTTTTTTAGGCTTAGCTTTGTTTTTTTACAACAAAGAGGAAGAAGTTAATTTACAAAAAAATTAAGTATCTTTTAGGTACAAATTATTTAAGAAACCAATCTTTAAGTATAATATCAGTTCTTTGAAATTGACTGGCTATTGCTATAACCTTCTTTTATTTCTTCTTAATGATCATTTCCTTTATTTGGACTGTGCCCCACCTTTGTCTTAGGCATCAAAATAATCAGTCTTGGGTTACTAGGGTTTCAAGCTTGCTTTTTTCATATCGACGGTTCATGAAGACTATTGTAAGTCACATATTGAACACTTTCTTGATGGTTTGTCTTCGATATATCTACAGTCTTGAAGATGCCTTTCAAACACACTGTGAACCACTTTAACATTCGCATCTCAATCGGAATAAAAATTTTAAGAATAAAATTTTATTAATTATAATAATGATTAGTTACTGATAAGTGATTAGAAATGAATTCTTGCATTTCTTTTCCAACTAAATAATCAAAAATTGTATTTACCAGTACTTACCAGTACTTATCAATATCAATTAGTATCTACAAGTAATACTAACCTGTACTAATCTAAATATTTTTTAATATTTTTTTTTTGTTAATGGAATTTAATTGTTAAGTACGGGTAAGTACTCATTGGAACTGTTAAGTACTGGTGGTACTAGTAAGTACTAGTGGTACTTGCAAGTACTGGTAAAGTAATTGCACATTTCAGTATCAGGATTACATAATCAGGACTTAAATTTTATTGAATATATTTTCCAGTATCAGTATTGGTACTTAAAAACGTCGGCACACTTTAGAAGTTCCTGCCGTAAATATAATATATATAATATATGCCAATTATACTATTAAAGTAATCAATTCATTTCGCAAAATAAATTTATACACAATTATAATTCATTTTAATTCAAAATCATCTATTCAATTTTTTCTTTTTATTCCAAAAAAAAAATGCCAATAATCTTATTAAACATCTGTTTTATTTTAATTATAAATTGCTTCTATGCTACTATACCTATATATAATAAACATTTTTTTTAAAACCCAATGACTACCTACAATTTTTTTTTTTTGAAAATTTTACAACTTTTTAACAAACTTTTACTTTATTGTTTCCAAAAAAAAAACATCAAAAAATTAAATAATTTATAGAAAATTTATTACAATTTTTATATATTATGAAAAATTTATGAAACATTAAAAATTCAAAATTATTATCTTCTATATATTTTATTTTATAAAATACAAAATACTCATATTGTATCTATAGTATTTTTTTTTTTACATAAAAATAAAAATAAAACAAAATTTAATTATAGTTCTTTCCTTGTCAGACAGTTTTTTTAGTTTTTAGAATTGATTTGATTTGTAATTTATTATCAATGCAAAAAAAAAGAACAATTAAAACAAAAAAAAAACACAACATAGAAATTAAAAATAAAATTGTTAATTTTAATTTTAAATTTTTTTCTTTTTTTTTTTTTTATGTTATAGATTTAATTTTACAAATCTTAGAAAATCCAACCTCCCTTTTTTCAAAAAATCTAAATAATAAAGTTGCCTATACACTATCTAAACAATTTTAATAGTAAAGCAAAAGTATATAAATTTTAATAATAAAAAAATTAAACATAGTTTTAATATTTAAAATGTATTACTTAAAAACAAGTATTTAATTTATTACTTAATAGCTTAGTTAATTAGGTAATTCAAAATTAACTTGAAATCAAACTTCAGTCTCAAGGATCACATTCAAATAAAAGCTATGAGTTCTAGATATAAGATTTTTTTTTAAAAAAGTGATATCTGAATTATAAGCTCAGTGTAGTTCATTAATTTTTTAAATATATATCTTAAGTATATATCTTATATTCTAGATATAAGATTTTTTTTTAAAAAAGTGATATCTGAATTATAAGCTCAGTGTAGTTCATTAATTTTTTAAATATATATCTTAAGTATTTTATCACAATTTAAATAAGTACAATTAAATTATTTTAATTAAATGGATTTTATTTAACTTTAAAAGTCTTTTAATACTTAAACTTAAGTTTTATGCCCTAAAGTTTCATCGGATTTCAAGAATAGTTCAAATGATCTAAATTAAAAGTTTTTAGCTTGAGGGCAATAGCTTGGAATGGCTTGGATTTTAAAAAAGGTAATAGGTTCACAAATTGTTTACATACTGCAATATAAGAACATGCTCAGCTCAATGATAGAATCTGAAATAATATTAAAGTTTTAAATTTACTTGGGTAGAATTTACGTAATTTAATCCTCCATCTGGTGCGTGTCTTTTTAATACATAATCTCTGAAAAACATAGGGCTGAAAACATTTTATATTTTAATATTAAAGATATATTATTTAACTTCTTTTGCTTTATTAATATTATGCAATATGTTCAAATCCAAAAAAAGGGACTCAATTTTACAAGTAATTTTTTTTACAATAGTATTTTATAATTGAATATTTCACCTATAAAAAGTTAATTTATATTAAAGTCTAAGCTTATAAGTCAGGGAATACCGCTAAGCAACGACTTGTGTATATTAGGATAACTTTTGACTCCAATTTATAAATCTTAATAAAATTCATTGATAGTCTGAATTCTTTAAATAATTATTGTCGAAATTTAAATTTATTCATTTTTACCTCATCTCTTACCTCATAAAATGTATTACAGAAGGTAAGCAGACCTTTTCTAATCAGACGGGGCAGATATATAATTTTATAAGTACAAGTACATAATATTATTAATTTTTTTTTATATAATATATTTTACTAAATATATATATTTGGTAACCAAGGAGATTTTGTACATAAATCGGGAATTATGACCTAAACAGAAATCGAATCTGCACCTCCTCTGTTAATAAGCCAAATACTTATCCACTACATAGCCAAGGCCTCTTGAAATATAAACTATGATGACAATTATTTAAATATATGTATTAATTTAAATTACTTCTAGACCTTTGTCTCTAAAATCTAGAATCGTATTCTACAATTGTATTAATATTCTAATTAAATTTCTATATTCTCTATAAAAAATTGGCAGTTTAATTCACACCATCTGGCAATACCATTATCCTTTCAAATATTACTTTTCAATATACATAATAATAAAATAAAAACATTTCAAATTGTAAAAACCTCTTAATTAATACACATAAATTTAAATTCAATAATATTTTTAACTTTTTTTTTTTTCTGTTTGTTTTATTTAATTTAGTTCTTGTTTTTTTTTATTATTTTAGTATTTAGTATTATTTTACAAATTAAATTTTATTTTATTTTGGCAACAAAATATACTATTTTTTTTTAAGTTTTTTTTTTCTTTATTATTAATAAATTCTTATTTTATTTATTTTTTCCTTTCTTTAACATTGAAAGCAGAAAATTTATACATAAACATTTGTACATACAAACTTATATACTTTTATACATTGAATATTTATTAAAAATAACTAATCAAACGCGCTCCACCACACCCACTCATCAAAAAAATAAATAAAAAAAATGAAAATGATTTTTTTTTTTAAATCTATTAAAAAAATTAACAAAAATAAAAATTGGGTGAATTTGAATTTTGTTGTTGTTTTTGTTTTTACATTAAATTCAATTTATTTGAATTTTTTTTTGGGGGGCTTTGTTTTTAGTACTCAATATATCTTATTGTTAGATTCTTTAGTAGATTTTTCCGGATTATTTTATTGTCATTTATTATGTTTGTTAACAGAAAAAACTGAAGATATTTTTTAAGAAAAACCACCTGCTGATTTGATTTTTTTTTTTTCCAGACTTTTGTATTTTGTAAAGTTTTTTTTTATAAAAAATAATAATAATAAAAAAAACAACAACAAAAACAATATCATACTGCTGTCAGGTGTTAATGTACAAATTATTATTAATTTATTACAATAGTCATAATATTATTATATATATATATTTTTTTTTGTATATGTATATTTAATATAAATTTATAACATCAAAGAATTTTTATATGTAATTTAAAACTTTATATATATATATATATAAATGTTTTTATTTTTAAAATATAATTAATTAATCATTTTTAGAATAATTTTTTTTTTTTTCACACATTTTTTATTTTTTTAAATTTTAATTAATTTATTGAATGGAGTTTTTTTTTGTAGGTTTAATATTATTTTGATTATACGATTAAGTTTTATCCTAAGATAAATATTATTTGAGTAAAGTTATCTTATAATTTGTGGTTTAATGTAGAATGTTTTGTATATAGTTTAATTTTTGTACTTAAGTAGGAGTCATAAGCTGATAGACTAACAAAACTTATCTAATTTAAATTAATAAAAACTCTGGTAGCTGTTGTATTATATGAGATTTTTTTAAACTTTGCGACTGTAGATATATTAGGTAAATAGTTTGTAATTTAAGCTAAATAAATATAGATGAAGTTATATGACAAGAGTATAAACCCAACATTTATATTACAATTGTTATAATTTATGATTGCAATACCATTTTTTGAATATATTTCTGTATGTAGGAAAACTTTGTTGGAGTTTTGAAAGTGTATAAGATTATGAATAAATAGTTAATGAATAAATATTTAATGTGCCTACTTTTATCTTATCAAAGAATTAGATATTTACCAATTTTATTATATTTATTTTATATTATTATATATAAACTATTAAAATACATATTAACGATTTAAGATGACCCAAGATGGGGTATTTGAAAATCTCGAATCTTTCAATCGAAAGCTCTCAAATTTATACCGTAATCAGATCATATCATATAATAATAATATAGTCGTTACATGTTAATAAAATTAGTAAAATGTCATCATATTTTCTGAAGTTAAATAAAGTTTAAAATTAACATGGTTCAATTTTGGTTCATGGTTCATAACTACATTTAACTTTTATTTTTATAATTATTTTAAAATTTAAACTATTTAGAACTTAATTTGATTTCCTCAAGAAGATGTATTAAATAAATAAAGGTAATACCATATAGTAGAAGGTGCTACATTGGTTTTAAAAGAAAAAATTAATTTGATTTTTAATTTTAAATTAAATATTTAGCTTCCAGATACAAACAAATTTTTTTTAAATAATTTTACAAATTCTAAGATAAAAATGAGTCAATCAATTTTTTAAGTTCTATAAAATGCATACGTATATATATATTTTTTTTTAAATATTAATGCTTACTTTTATTTTATATCTTGCCTACTTCTGATCTGATTTTATGCAAGTCTTTTCCTCATAGATTAAGACAAGAGTATATACCTATATATATATAGGTATATATATATTTAGAATTGAAGCAGTCAATATCTCACACCCAAGGTGTGGTTTGTTCTCATTTCAATTGTAATTAAAAAAAAATTATAGATACTACCTATACTGCAATAAAAATTAACAATAAATCATTTTCGTGGTTTAATAAATAATATTTATTTCACCTCAGACTTGTAAAAACTGTTTTATAATTACAATTTTTAAACCTCATTTTCCTTAATTTTTTTAATTTAAATTAATTTTAAAAATTATCAAAAAATGATAAGTTCATTCAGATATCTTTTAAAAAAATCAATAAACTTATTAATAAAATAAGAACTTTTCAAAATGTTCTTTTTTATTCTATAAACACTGACAAAAAAAAAGACCGTTTTTTTTTTTGAAATTTAGATTTTGCCATTTTTGGCAAATTTCCAAAAAAAAATTAAAATAAAGTTTTTAATTTTTATTGCAAAAATTTAATAAATCAAAACTTTTTAAAAAAAATACAAAAAACTTAATAGATCACCTTTGCAAAAACTATAGTTTTTCAAACTTTTAACATAAAAAAATTTCTTATTATAAAGTATACACCTAAGTTTAAAAAAGTTTTTCATTTTTTTATTTTGTTTTTATTTTTGTTTTTTTTTTTTGTTCTACAAGTATTATATTAATTTTTATTAGTATTCGGTTTTTATTTTATTACTTTTTCCAAGAAAATTACTAAAAACGTTTGCCAAAATTAAAAAAAATTAAAATTATTTTTTTTTTAACTAAAATTTAAATTACCATCTATTAATACATTACGTTACGTTAAATATTCAAAATAAAGACTATCAAGTACAAATGTACGTATATATGTATGTATATAAATAATTTGGTTTTTTTTTTCTATATTTTAATATGTTTAAAGTACAAATATACTTTTTACTTTATTAATAATTAATTTTAACCGGTAACAACCTGATGCTAAATGCTGCTTTTTTTTTATAAATACTTATAATACAAACACATGTTAACTAATCGAATATACATAATATGTATTTTCATTTATATACTGTATTATTTTTTATTTTTATTGACCACCTGTTCGTCTGCTTTTTACCTTGAAAAATTAAATTTATAAAAAGCAGTAAAAGTCGTAAAATATTTTAAAAATCATTTCAAAAATAGTATATCAGCGAATTGCATATTTACAGGGGTAATTAATAATTTTTCTTTCAATTTAAATGAAGTATATTTTAAAAAGGTCTTTTAAAACGTGTTAATTTCAAATAAAACCAGAATATAGATTAAAGTTAGAATTCCCGTTATGTGTTAGGAACAGTTTTGATAGTTTTAAAGAATAAAAGAAATTTATTTGCATATTTACAGGGGCATAATTTTTTTTTAAATGGTAAAATTGATTTTAATTCAAGTTAAATACAGTTAAAAACTTAAATGAATTACTTAGTATAAATGAATTAAGCTGTGTTTTTTTTCATAATTAATGAAATTAATCTACTGTTATTTTTATAACGGTAGCTGTTTTTTATAAGATAGGTATATAAAAACTTATGTCCATATAACATTTTTTTTTTTGTTTTTTATTTCACTAAATATTTACTTATGAATTTGAAAATTTTTTTTAATTAAATTTACAAGTTTAATCTAATATTGACAAAATGGTGCGAGTTTTTATGTAATACTTAACCGACAAACATATGTTTTTTTTTTGTTTTTTTTTTTGCTATTATCGTTTTTTTGTTTAATTTTTTTTTTTTAAATAATAATAATAATGAGTATTTCGTTCCTAATTATTTTAGTTTAAGTCTTTTTTGTGTAATATCATACGTTTTTATTTATTTATTTGTTGTTTTGTTTTTTTTGGCATCGATTAATTGTGCTTTTTGAACTTTTTAAAAAAATTAAATTATTTGTTTTAAATTTTATTTTTTAAAACAAAAAAAAATTAAATAAAAATAAAAAACTAAAAACAAAAAAACATTTAAATTAATGTCGTTTTTGAACTTGTTAACTTTTTAATTTATTATTTAACCGTTTTTACATGTACTTTTGGCATTAAGTATAAAATTCGCATTTTTGTTTTTAAATTTAATTATATTTTAGATATGTTAATGATAGTGGGAATATTATAACTTAAGTATTAATTTAACCTTGATTTAAGGTTTTTCTTTTTTTAATTATTTTTTAAAAAATTTTTAAAATTTGTTAAAATATTTCCAGAGATTAAGGTATACGATATTTCTTTTATTTAAATCCAATGAATTTGGATTAAAATCTTCTATAAACATCTACCTTCCAACCTTTTTTTGAAGCAATCAAATTCTTAATTTCCAGTTCAAAAAATAATACTTATTCGGTTATTCATGGCTTGTTAATATTTTTGGCAATGTTCGTAAAAAATTCGTTCTTTCAAATGCATTTTTAGAAAACTAAACAAATCTTTGTGTAAATATTCAGAAATTTTAATATAATCAATTTCAGATTTTTGTGTTCCGAAGTTCTAATAACACGGATGGATGGATGGAACTATTAATTATTGAATATTTAATATATTCGAATACTAGAACTGAGTACTAGCACTGAAAAAGTCTGCATATCATAAACGAAAGACTAGTATTTGTAAAAATAAATAATTTTAGTTTATTTAAAAGGAAACTACTAATTTTTAATTCTATTTGTTTTTTAATTATTCCATCTTTTAAATTGATTGTAAAAAGACATTAATTTAGCTTTTCCTGGCTTATCAAATTTTTTGGTAATGTTGTAAGACATTTTTGTAATTTTTAAGTATTTTTAATCCAAAATTTTTAAATATTGAAAAATATAATTAATAAAATGTTTTTTAAATCCGATATACACTCTTACTTCTTCTTTGAAGGACAATGTCGTTTTGAATAGAATCCCATTCGTCCTTGTACCCACAAAGATTGAGATAAACATTAGAAACAAATAAATACCCAATATTTATAAATTTTAATATTGAATCAAAAAATATCTTAATCTTCAATTAATTAAAAGATAATTTAATAAATCTTAACTAAACTAATTTGTTGTCAAACTTTTTTCAAAAAAACTCTGATACAGCTAATAAAAACTGATGACTCATTTGATAATTCTCAGGTATTTATTTTTTTTATAACTCTAAATAGATTTTAATCAACTTTCTCTAATAAACTTAAAGTTTTAATCAAATTACCTGATATGGTTTCGATATATATATATATATATATATATTTTATATTCATCTTATATATATATATTTATTTTTGCAAAAATTTACGATCCTATATTATAAAGAATATTTATCTATCAATTACTATATACATATAACTAGTTTCTATATACATAAAATCTATTTACTTAGTCGAACTGGCTTCTTTGATTTAATGGCCCATAAAAAAAGAGCAAAAAAATAGTGTCATATAATTTTATGCATAAAATACAGTTTATTTCTATCATTTTCCAAAAAAAAAAAAAAAAAAAATTAAAAAAAAAACCCATTTTAAATTTGTAAGTGGGTTGAATTTAAGTGAACTTTTTGCCTTAATACACGGTTTTTGCATTAAAGCAAATGAAAGTTTGTAAGGGGGCGTGGAAGGAGGGGAGATATAAGAAAGGAAAGGAAGAAGAGCAGAGAATGAAATCAAAATTAGATGGGAAAATATATACTTATACCTATATATAAATATGTATATATATATATATATAAACTATTAAATTATATATTATGTATAGGTACGTAAATAATGTGATTCATTCAACTCTTCATTATTCCTAATTTTAGTATAGCACGTAATGAAATCAAATCCAAAAACTTTTTATTTTTTTTTGCACAGCACATTTGTGTTATGTGTTTGTGCAATTTTTTTTTGTGTTTTTGTTTTTTTTTTAAATCAAAAATCAACAAGTGTGCCATATTATATGATGCGATGCAATCATAAAAACCACCATATGTCATTTTTTTTTTATTTTTTTTTTTTATTTTATATTGTTATACAATGTATATATACTGTATACAATATAATACATTTTTGTATCTATAGATACATTGTTAATGAATCAAATTGAATGCAATTTCTAAGTGTATTATATTCATTTTCATATATAATAAGTATTTCATGATTTGTCATAAGTTTTTTTTTATTGTATTTTTATTATTTTATTTTTATTTTCAAAACAAATTTTTTTATTTTTTTTTTAAATCAATTTATAAGGTATTTGATTGGGTCAAATGGGTTGAGATACTTTTAGTTATTATTATACAGTTAGTTAATTGATTGGAATCTTAAATTACAAAAAATAAAAATAAAAAATTCTAACTGTTTCAAATTGAAAAATAAAAAAAAAACAAAAAAAAAAAATTGATTATTATAAAGTGTTGGTTCATATTTCATAGTTAAGTTTTAAATTTTTTCTTATTTTTTTATTTTATTTTTTAAATATAATTGGATTCAATTAATTGTTTAGAATTGATTAGATATTATATTTTTTTATATTGTATTGAAAATTTTTACACATTTTATATGTGTATGTAAGTTTATATTGCAATGTGTATATTTAGATGGTGCAATATAAGATATGAAGTTCAAGACTCAAGTACTCAAGTATAACAAATTAAATAAGAATTTATAGAAATTTTGTTAAGAAATTTCTTGAATGAATTCAAATAGGTACCTATCTATTTTTAAAGAATTTATATTTTTTTAATAATATTTATAGATATTTATTTTTATTAAGAATAATTGAAGTTTGGTGGAAAATTTATATAAATATGGTTTTATTAAAAATTTCTAATACCAATGAAAACATATATATATGAAGCTGAAGGAGTAAAAAAATAGACATCTGTATTTAAAGATTTTTTTTTACAAGTTTGGAAATTTAAATAATAAAAAACTAAAGTAGCGGATGTTTAAATGTATCTTATGGATAATTTTAAATAAACTTTAAGTTTTTAGGATTTAGCAAGTTGGGAATTGAAATTCGGAAAGAACATTATAAAATAATAAGCAAAATAACTTATTCTAAGGTACTTGTAAAAAGTTTGTTATGTATTTGAGTGCCTTTGGTTTGACTGTATTTTATTTGGCTAAATTGTCTTTTGACTTTATTTCATTTGGCTTGATATTGAATATATATATAAAAAAAGGAAATACATGTCTCGAGTTTGATTCCAATTGTAATCTTATTCAGAATCTCGCATATGTAATTAAATGAAATTTAGTCAAATGATAAAATAAATAACTTTTAAAAAAATACGCAGTCAAATTAACAGCCGGGTGGATGGAACTCTGGTTAGAATGCTTACCTATCATTCTAGGGGATCGGATTTAAATCCTAATAAAAGACTAAAAAATATTTTTATCTGGTTTTCAATTCCATTCAACTACTATCCGCCATTAGATTAATATCGCGTAAATATATAAACAAATGGATTTTAATTGAATAATATAACTTACAGATACAAAAATACCTTACAATTCAAATATAAAGTAATAATATTCAGTATCTTTATAAGTTCTTTTCCAACTTGAAACTATTAAAGACAGAATTGATAGCTTTACAGTAGAGAAGTTAGCACGTAAAAAAATGACACAATCGGCACATGTCCTGCTCCTATTGCCAAAGCTACTAGATATAGATCTCCTGTTGTTAAGTACATCTTAGCCTAGATAAAAATTGATTTGTAGAAAGTTTTCTTTTTTAATTATACCTATTAAAAATTTTTTAATCAATAATTCAAAAATTAAAAAATTTTATATATTATGTACAGGGTGTTTCCTAATTAAGTGCATACCATTGCATAGATACTTATAAGTACATTAAAAAAAATGTGAGTTTTTCAAAAAAATATGGGTAAAATATGTACAACATTTTTTAAATTTAGAAGCTCGCAATTTTAAAACCGTAAAAGATAGATACTTAAATATGTATACTTGTTCTTAATTTTTTGATTACATTTCACTAAAATGGTCGTAAGTAATCTGGAAACAAAATAATAAATAATGAAATGTCATTTAAGCCCCCATATATTGAAAACTAGAAGTAACCTAGCTTTGCCCCAAACACTTATATTTATATACTGACAAGTATCTATGCAATGGTATATAGAGCAGTGCACTTAACTAAGAAACACCTTGTATATTTGTTATAGCCGAAATAATATCCGGAATTCTTGCTGTTCTTCATATTAGAATTTGTTCATTAAAAGAGAGAAATTGAAACTTCCATTGAAGTTCTAAAATTAAAAAAATTTTTATATTCTTCCGGACTTCTGCCCATAATTTAAAAAAAAAAAAAAAAACAATTTTGTTAAAAGCAGAATATTATTAAGTATGTTGTATTTGTTGTTTTTACCATTTGTCATTGCAATTTTTTTTAGTCATACCAGACATGCATGCAATTTCCAAATTCAATATATCAGAAACGTTTTTTTTTTTTTATGTTATTACACCACACGACACTTTAGTGTCCCAATGTTTTGTTATACTCATCTTCATTTTATTTTTTTGTTTGCTAATTTAGTATGATGACTGTATTCATAAGATACGCAAATATTTATTCTATAATATACATTTGTATATACATATATTTATGTACTTAAAAATGAGAAAAAAAAATATTAATATATATATATATATTGGATTGTGTGTTCAGTGGAAATGCAGTTTTTAACCATTAAATTTATTATATAATATTTTATAATATATATATATATATATATATATATAAGTACTTATTGCAAAAATTTGTTTGAATTATTTTTTTATTAAAGAAATGTTGTGTATGCGCATCAAAAAAAAAAACAAAATGTTTGTTATGTTACGTGACCATATGTGTACCATATTGGTAACAAACATAAAATGAGGCGGTGTGTAATAAAACCGAACGAAATAAAGTCGAACCGATTGTTATTACCAAAAACAATGGAAACAAAATTGATTGGAACTGTTTAATTTTTAAGTCTGTCTATACTAGAGGTTCATGTAGTCATGTGCAGAGGTTTATACAGAGAGTATATTCCGGGAAAAGGGGAATACTCGGATTTTGATCCTTCCTTATTGTTTTGTTCGAACATTTTTTCTTAAGAAAGCATTCGAAGGCTACCGCTCTAATAATGAATTTAATTCTTATTATATATAAACAATATTTCATATTCAAATAAGTTAATACTCCGGAAAAGGAAGGAGGGGGAGACGATATTTGTAATCAGAGATATTAGAGTCAGATTTGAAATCAGTTTTCCCCTTTTTCGTTTAATTTATTTTTTGAACTTTTTTTTTTTTAAATAAGATAGAATTGGTAATTCGTTTCTATTTCCACTGCTTTTAATTATAAGATTACATCGACTTTATTTCAATCCCCCTTCCCCCCCATAAAACTGTAAAATTGCTTTGAATAAATATTGAAGAGATGGTTGGTTATTTGTTTGGAATTTTAATAATTTGATCTTCTTATAAATACTATAAAACATATACACATATGTATATGTAATATATTTATTTATACAATTGTATGTATATATATAGATACAAATTATGTGTGTTCCATATAGTTACGATGCATGCTCAGATAATATTTAGAATTTTGATGTGCATAATTTCCAACACACATTCCATTCTGGTTTATTACAAACAGAATATTTTATATTTATTTTTTTTTTGCGATTTTATTTGCGATTTTTTTTGTTTTGTTTTTTTTTTTTTTTAATAAATTTTGGAATAAAATTACACAAATTTTTTTTTTAAATATTTATTTTTTTTTGAAATTCTTCGGAATAAAAAGAATGTAAAATAGAATATTGCATTCTTAAAAATTAGGACAAACATTTCTTTTTTAAAGTATGTATGTACATATATATATATATATATAGATAAATGTATGTGTTAATAAATGAATCATATAGATATATGTGTATGTATAAAAATAATCATAAATAATGTCATATTATATTGTATATGTATATATACGTATATGGAAATTGGATTCAATTTTGAATTTCTTGGAATTGAAATGATAATTTATAAAAAAAAAAAAAACAGAAATGGGGTCTAAAATAGGAAATAGGGTATTTGCAAAAAAAAAAAACAAAAAATAATAATAACAAAGGGCAAAAAAACTTGTGGTAGAAATATAATTCCAAAATTTAAATAAATTAATTTTTACTAAGCGTTTCTAATATTTTTTTATAAGTTAAGACCTCTTTGTCAATGATTGGAGTCCGTGAATCGTCGATATTCTAATAGGAAAATTTGAGTATTCTGGTTTATATTATACTTCAACCTAAAGATCCAGAGTTTTGGAGGAAATCAAATTCTTAAATAAAAGGTTTTTATAAAAGGACATTCCTCAAGATCTTTTTTGTATACGTCATGCTCTTCAAATTAAGGTAGCACAAATAATATCTTAGA
This sequence comes from Dolichopus griseipennis, assembly GCA_963082915.1. Classification (NCBI taxonomy): domain Eukaryota; kingdom Metazoa; phylum Arthropoda; class Insecta; order Diptera; family Dolichopodidae; genus Dolichopus; species Dolichopus griseipennis. The sequence goes on from OY720445.1 coordinate 68,146,766, forward strand.
ATTTTATTGCAAGTCAGAGTAGAGCTTGGCGTTACGAAATTATTCATTGACACTGTAACTCGTCGTAATTCCTATATGATAAATAAAGTGTGACTGAATGCCTCATTAGCATAGTAGTGTATGACGTTTATTTATGGTTTTAATTCCTCCTTGTTAATGAGTGATAAATAAAGTGTGACTGGAGCCATCGATTGGTTTCTTGTGTTTGAGAGAATTGCATATTAATCGAACGATTACTACTTCGATTTTACGCATGATTCATAAGATTTTTTTAATTATAAGGAATCTTAACAAATCCCCTGTGTGTAAACTACAAATAAATATGTATAAAAGCATAAATAATATATATAGTACAAATGAATAGGTACTTAAGTATATAATTTAAAAAAAAAAATAATATTACTATAATATTAATTGATAATATTTTAAAATGTCTTCCTTGCTTTGGGACTATGTTTATGGGGACTATGTAAAAATTCAAAATAAGAATGTATTTACTAGGAGCTGATTACATAGAACCATATAGGCGGATTACCCAATGAATTACTATTATTTTTTTTTATTATATTGTAGCCCTATTTTGTACCACAAACTATTATTTAAAATAAAATCCAATCATAATCGATATAAATTCAATTGATTAACTTCATTTTTACTAGGTAAGCCATTATTTAAAATTTTAATTAATAACCCTAAAACGTTCATAAGCCAAAAACCCAATTTTTTATTTTTTAAAAATAAAAAACAAAAAAAATCACATAATAAATCAATTTTACCCCTTTGCATGCGCCCTCTCTCTCTTGTTACAATTTTAAAATTAATTAATTACAAAATCGTCGGCGTCTCTCTACATATTTAATTGCAATTGACGCGTCAATGCGATGCATCGTCATTATATAAAAACTATTCAAATAAAATCTTTTTTTTTAAAAAATTTTTTTTTTTTTAAATAATTTTAACTGTCTACAAACAGTAAACTTTTTTTTTCTATAACTAACATTAAACTAAATTCACAGTAATTTATTTAATATATACCTAAATGTAAATAAGTACGTGCACTATTCAAAATGAATCCATGTACAAAATTTAACAATTCAAATAAATGACGGTAGTAATTAAAGAGTATATAATTTTTAAAAATTTTCAATTGTTTTTGTTATTTCTATTTTTTATTTACCTATGATATTTTAAAAACTTTATAACTTTAATTCAACATTTTCAACAATAGCAACAGCAACAACAACCAAAAAAAAATTAATTCAGTTTTTTGTTTTTTAACTTGCAATCCAATACCTAACCTAACTTTGTTTTTATTTTATTACCAGATTTACATGAATTGATAACAGTTAAACAAAACGCCTGCGTCTGTTTTCTATACATTTTAAATAATAGAAAAAAAATTAGAAAGAGATAAAACATAAATTAAATGGAGCCATAAAATAAGACCCTGCGAAATAAAGCGATAGGGGTGTTATTCCTCACATGTAATAATAAAGCAAAATTTGAGTAATAAGACCCCGGGGTGTTATTTCGTTTTTAATTTAATGTAAGGAGTTTCTTTGGATTTTTGAGAAATAAAGCCCTAGGGTATTGTTTCTAAAAATTCGAGGATTGCATTGAAAGAGAAATAACACCCCATAGTCCTATTTCTTATAACTTTTTATATTATATATGAAAGTTTTTAAATTAGGTAGAATATAGAACTGTATTCGAAATCAGAGTATTACCCTTGTCCAGATTATATATATATATATGAGTGTTTAGGTATGCAGGTGAAATTCTAAATTAGGAGAGATTTTAAAGTTGCATTCAAAAAACGTAAATATGTACCCTGTTTTAGAATCTATAGCTCTAAGATCCCTCTGGAATATCATTTTTATATGAGAAATAACATTCTAGGGCTTTATTTCTCAAAATATCGAAAATTAAATTTAATGAGAAATAAGTCCACAGGTTGTTATTTCGCAGGGCTTTATTTCAAAATTAAAAAAACAAAAAAAAAAATTAGAAGAAAAAAAAAACGCAATATGTAAAAAAAAAACAATAGAAATAATATAATAATAATGAATAGTAGTTAAAGAATTCAAAGTAAATTGACCGTACCACTAACCAACAACCATCAATTATTTATTACCTATGTATATATATGTATTTTTATTTCTATATTTTCTCTATTATATATATATAAATATGTACTTATATAAATGGTATAAAGAGTTGTATTGTGGTAGACCTGATAAAATTTGTGGTGACCATAATGACACCGTTCCAGTCATATATCACCGCGCTACTATTTAAAAAAAAAAAGAGTTTTATAGATAGACAATATTATTATTATTATTATTATTATTTTGTATTATTTATATTTATATATTTTGTTGTTGTTTTTGTTGTTGGCGGCACAATAAAAATACAAAATTTTAATGCTATGTGCTTTTTGATTCTGTTGTTGTTGTTGTAATGTGAATGCACATTATATGACATTTATTTTTCATCGTACATCAAACTTAAAAAAAAGGGGTAAAATAAATAAAAAAAAAATATAAAATAAACTTTACCTTGATTAATTTAATTGTAATTTAATTATATATATATATAAAGTAAATACACAGTATATATACAATTATATTGTATTAATAATATATTTTTTTTTTTTTGCAGGAATATAATAAATGTGACAGTTTTTTGACAGTTAAATGTCACTTATAATATTTATAACCTAAAAAATTTTAATTGTTTTAATTTAATTTTAAATATAATTATTAAAATATATCAATTGTTTATTCTTATTTTTAATATTTATTAACTTTTAATGAACACTTTTTGAAATACGTGAATCTTTTTGTATTTTGTTAACAATTACTTAATACTGATGTAATGTTGCATAAAATGGCTAAATACTGTTTAACAAAATAAATAAATAATTAACTTAGTCGAAGTGATTCATTATACAGCAGTATACTACGACTAATAATATTTAGATTTAAAATTATTTACTGAAATGTGAATTTTTATGAATTAAGGTGCAGTTGTATAGAGTTTATGAATTAAATATTTATTTACATGCTTTATATATTTATATTCTTTTATATTATGTAATTTAAATTAATATTTTGTGAAAGTAAATAAATTGTAGGCTGTGTATATATATATATATATTATAAAAGTTTTTCAAATTAAATTAAGATTTTAAGATTTCTAAGAATAGATTAATGATATTTAAAGTAAAATAATAAGTAATTATTTAAAACTATATACAAGTAAATTCGAACTTTCCTTGATTAGATTATTAGAATTTTGTTTTAAAAATACATGTTATACAGTGTTTTGACGGTTTATGATATATTATGAAAAGTTTAATTTTATTATAATTACAGTTTTATTAAACTTTGCAAATCTGATTTATTTTAAAGGTAACAAAGACTTTTACACTTGTGATAGAAGCTGGATTAAGCTTTAAAGTCCGATAAATGTAAACCTTAACATTGCAAAAAAAATTTAAAATGTGTGGGTTTATATTTGTGATATATTCTGAGTCAGTCTGAGTCTGGCTTTAAGCTTAAAGACCAATGAACCAATAATTTTACTTTGGTAAGTCTTTTTAATTACCTGCACTATTAATAGATTGGAAGACTCTGTATAACACTTTTATTTAAAAATATAGCAAGACTTTTTGGAAAAATATTTCTGGGCCCTATTGCATCTACAACTTATCAGTAATCAAATTATCTAATCTTATAATCATTTATTTGATAAAATTTACCAAGAAGTTTGATTAAAAAAAAACAATCACTTATCAAAATATGATTATTTAATTTCTGATAATTGATAAAAAGTTGATGCAACCCTAAGACCCTAATATACATTTAGGTGTATTTGAGATACGAATGCTACATATACTCATATAACTCTTCAGAGACATTCTGATTAACACTACATCCCTTAAAAAGTTCTAAATCAGTCCTATAAGGGACTTAAAGTGGACTTAAGAAGAAGTTAATTAAACACTACATTCTTTCAATCTATTAAACTGAATATATTTTTAACTGTAACCTCCAACTACATTGTAGTACTATTTACAATTAATTAAATAAACTTCAAAAAAATTTCAAATTGATCAATTATTCTCTTTTTATTTTCAAAATTGATGAATGATCTTTTCAAAAACTAAAGTTCTAAACGCACATTCAAACAATACTTATACACAATAAGAATAGTATAGAAAAGTAAATTAAGGTTTAGATAATAAATAACATTAACTAGCGCAATTTAATTTCTATTTAACTTTATATATCATTTATTTAATTATAAAATAACAAATATAGGCATTTAATGATTTTATTTTTTTCTTATTTAATGATTTTTTTTTTCAATTTTTCGCTTTATTGTCACATTTTGTTCACATTTTTTGTAATTTATTGAGAACGATGAAGAATGACGGATGTCAAATGTATTTAATACTAAAAGATATATTATGTGAACAGGGTGATACTAGATAGTTATTTGGAATAACTAATTTAATCGATTTATTTTAATCTTACACTTACTATTAATTAAGTGAATCCATGAATGATTGTATAAAATAAAAATAAAAATTTGGGTGATTACTACACCTCTTACTACAGTTACTTTACTTGCGAAGCCCATGTTGGTTTCTAGGATATCTGGGAAAGATAATTGCAAAGCTTAGAACGGCAATATGAAGAAAATACTTGCAAAATACTAGAACAGTTGGAAAATAATCGAAGTCTTCATACTTAATTATTTCTTAGTACTTAATTACTCGAAAACACTTAAGTATCAAAAAATAATTACAAAAGTAATTATACTCAAAATTTAATTAATTACTGGGAATTTAAAGTATTTTTACTTAATTCTTTTACTTATAATTAAATTTTATAAGTATCGAAAGTTATACTGGTATTTGATAAAATAATGAGTATCAGGTGATTGTACTTAAACCTGTACTCAAGTACCAGTAAACTCAGTATAATGGTACTTGAGTACTTGCTGGGAATTTATTTATCCAAGACAAAAACCAATTAAACGCAATTTTTAAGATATACTTATGACCTGTTTTAAAATTGGCCCAAGTATTTTGTTTTTTATTAAAATTTTTAAACTAGAACACCCTGTAAATATAAAATATTTTGATATACACTAATAAGATTTGATATATAAATAGAAGGTTCAAGATTGAATTCACGGTTTTAGTTACATTACATGAACATTAAATTACAAATTATGTATTTCTTATTGTTTTGTTTTTTTTTTTTTATTATTTTTATTTTTCAATTTAATTTTAAATGAAACATTAAATTTTAGGCCCAATTTTTATTGAATTTTGTTATTTTAAATTGATTTAATTTTTTTTTTTTGTTTGTTTTTTTTTTTTGTGTAATATTGTATGTAATGTGATTTATATAATTAATAAATAAAATAATAAACACACAAAGTACATACCGGCTAAAAATGAAAGAAAGAGAAAGAGAGCTGTCCGTCTGAAGGTTAAATACTTTATAATAAATAATATTATTATAAATCAAAATAGAAACAATTAGATTTGAAATTGATATTGTTAATAAATTGTAAGTAATTTATTTGTTTGTTTGTATATATATTTTATGTAGTTTTTTTTAGGTTAATCAAAATCGATAACCAACTCAAATTATATAATTAAATTGATTATTTAATTAATTTTAAATGTTATATTTATATGTTTATATAATTACATAGATTTTGGGTTTTGTTGTTGTTTTTTTTTTTATTTGTATTTGTCACTTTTTGATCTTTAATTAGGGGTTGATTTTATAATCATTATAATTAAATTTAATTTATTAAAATTATAACCTTTGAATTTTATTTATTGAAATTTAAGAATTATTCAAATAAGAGTGAAGGACAATGACTAAAATTGAATTTTGTAATTTAAATAGTAATCAGTAATCATTAATAGTATTCATTTCTTTAGAATTACATTTTAATACTTAATTTATGAATTGAACTTAGAAATTAGACTTATTGGAATTTAAGAATTATTCAAATAAGAGTGAAGGACAATGGCTAAAATTGAATTTTGTAATTTAAATAGTAATCAGTAATCACTAAATAATCTTACGTTTCTTTAGATTTACATTTAAAAAACTTAATGTATGAATGCAATTTAGGACTGATTATGATACTATTTCAGCCCTAGCTTAACCTATATAATATATATTTGATACCAGCAGACCCACTGAAGATTATTATAACCTAAATTTTATTAATTATTAAGTACTCATATTTGTAAGTGGAAATTACTAAAAGTACTCGTACCTATATGTGAAAAGTTGTAATAAATTAAAAAAATCTAGATATCTTAAAAAAATCTATAAAAAGAATAATCCAATAGAGATGTTTCTTCTTTTAAAATTATGTAAATAAATTATTTTTTTTTTTTTTGAATCATGCATAAGGGTTTCCCCCTGTTTTATTCAAAATAAATTTTTTTTTGTATAAAACTGGGGAAACCCTTAATAATTTATTATTTCATAACTTTAAGTATTAAATGTTTTTCAAAATATTATTTTTTTATTATGAACTCAATGAATTAAATAGACTAGAATAGAATTTAATGGACAGAATAAAAGTAAACAATGGGCAACATTCTTATATGATTCATTCAGATATTAAATTGAAAGACAATTTTATTATAAATTATAATTTTTTGCTAAATATAATTACATACTTGTATTATGAAATTATGAAGTTGAAATAAAATAATATCAAATTGAAATTGATTTGAGTAACTTACAAATTCCATAAAACTTTAATAATCCCAGTAAAATAACGAAAATTCTCTATGATAGTTTGAAATCATTTAGGGCTACAATAGTCTAGAATAAATCTTAGTACATTGTAATAAGATATGACACTTTAATGGGTTTCTTCATTTTCAAAGTTATTCTTATGGATCATTAACCACTATATTAATTAAATTAATAATTTTATATAGTAATTGATTATTTAACAACAATACTTTAGGCGTATTAATCTTTGGATTACCATATGATTGGATGTTGTTGCACTCTTTGGAAATTTCCGTATTCCTACACATTTTGTTAAAAAAAAATTTTTTATTTCCAGATTATATTCAATGTGGAAATATTGTTTTAATATAATTAGTAATACATCCTTCTAATTATTAAATATTAATATTTATCAATAGCCTATTCAATATAGTGGAAACTTATCTATAGTAATAGTGGAAACTATCTTATCAATATTTGATATATAAAAATTTGGAACAATTTGATAATTTAAAATTTGTGGAAATTATAATTTTACACATTTTATTAAGAATTTTTTTTTGGTTCCACATTATATTCAGTGTGGAAATATTGTTTTAAATATTCTAAAATTTGTTTATTAATGTGGAAACTAACAAATTAAAAATATTTAATTATTAAATAACCAAATTCCACATCAAACTATGTGTGGAAATGTAATTACTATTGTAAAACATCTTATCTCCGAATAACATACCAAAAGTATCCTGAATTTCGTATCAATCTATAACACTATGCCTCAAGGCTATTATCCTAGACTTATCTTATTTATATATTTAAATATTATATCCTGTGTTACGCGACAACAATGTTATCAATACCTTCCACCACTATAATTTCCCGAAACTTGAAAGATTTCATTTTTGATGTTCCTACATAATTTTCCAGTGTTTCGTATACATTAATCCATACTAATCCTATTAATTTATTAACTACATTTTTAAGTATACAACATTTCTTTCCAATTTCTACTTATATATATATATATATATTTACGTATGCATGTGATTGAAGTGATTCAAAGAAATTTTCCATGTTATTTTCTTTTTTACACATAAATAGTTTTTCACAATAAAGAACTTAAAAAAAAGTCACTGTTTTTCCCCCAAAAATTTTAAATTTTTGAGAATAAATAAAATTAAAAAAGCAGTATCTAGTTTCACTATATTTTAAACCAATTATTTTCTCCATTTAATCAAAAAATTCAACTACTGTTTATTTGAAAACGAATTTATTTTTTATAATTACATAAAAAAAAATTTTAAAGCATTTTCCAGCTATACGAGTAGCCAAGACCCTGCGCTGCTACCAGCTATGATTTATTAAAGATAAAAAAAATATAAAAACAATCTTCAGATATTTTATTGAATTTTTTTTAAAAAGACAAGATATATGAAGTTTTATATAAAATTTCAAAAATAAATTATTTTTTATATGTATATAAAACGCGTTTTTGAGTTCCCCTCAACTTTATGCATGATATGTGAAGTATTTTTTTTTTAAAAAACTTTAAAATTTTTTTTAACACTTCGAAAATAAAAAATTTGGGGGAATCAAAAAATGGAAGCAATTAATAGATAAAAAATAATTTATAATGTGATAAGTTACTACTAAAAAAACAAATTTTTGAAAATGTAGTGTCAAAAAGAGGGAACATTATTTTTTACAATTTTTGGAAATTATTGGATATCTCATTATTATGATTAAAAAAAATTCGAATATGAACATTTGGCCAAACAATTTATTTTTATTTTATACATCTTTGAAATCACTTCATTTTCCAAAAATTTATATATTTGTATGTTCATTTATCTGACAGAATAAAAAAATATACATATTTCATATAAGTTATTTTTTAAATTTGAAAAATTTAAATATGTTAAAAAAATTATTATTATAAATTATAAGTATAAATTTTTTTAAATATTTTAACAATATGAAATATTTCAAGTAAATAAAAAATAAATATTCTAAGAATTTTTCTTTTAATTCATTTCTCAATTTTATGTTTTTGGGAAAACAATTATCGATTTTGAATTCAAATAAATTTTGGGATATTCAATTATTTTTAAGTGATTCTACAAATTTTTTTAAATTCTTATAAAATTTTATGTTATAATCGAAATGATTGAAATAAAAATGTTTAACACTAGAACTACCGAGTAATTTTTAATTGGCATATACATTGCTAAACAATGAAACTATGCTGGGAAGTTTGCATTTGATCTATATCAAGTTAAAATTTGACTGATCTCCTAATTTCACATGACGCCTTAATGTTTAGACCGGTTTGGACAAATTTCAAAGACAAATTTGAAAAATTTGACACTTTATAACTTAAGTTAAAAATTTTTTGACCTGTAATTATAGTTCTATATTAGGAAAAAAATTTAAGGAAAATTAGTAGGAAAAATTTAAGTGGAAAATCTATAATTTTCATGTGTTTTTATTTTAAAGCTTTTCATGTAATAGAATATTTAAAAAGTACTCTATCTTTAGTTACCTATTTATTTTTACAAATTATTTTTAAAACTTATATTAATTCTTATAATAAATATTTATAATTTTATATAAACAGTATAATGGCGCCTAACACTCGAAATTCGAGCTTTTGATTCGCCTAAAATAAATATTTTATTGTTAAAAACAATTAACTGAGCCGCAACCGGCAATTTTGCTACCGAATAAGCCGATTAATATTATATTCGTAATTATAAATTATAGTAGAAAGTGTTTAATACAAATGTCCAGATGTTAAATAGGCTTTTCTAATATCAGGCAATATTTACTATTGTCTGGTACTAATAATAAATACCTAAATTATTTAAATTTAATGGAAAGTCATCTGAAAAATCAAAGTTTCTTAAAAGTTTATCAAAAATATATTATTCAATTATCACTATAAAAGATTGAGTTCTACATATCTCTATCGGATCCAATCTTTAAGTATGTCTGGCTAAGTTTATTTTAAATTTGTTTTAATTGATCTCTAGTACAATTAATATTTAATAATCCCTAAAACTTAGGATGTCCATTGAAATAATTTCATATTATATATTGTATACCCTGCAGATGATCTGACAGAACCTATTGTATAAAAAATATTGGAAAATATTTGTACGGTTAATAAATATTTTGGAATGAAAATCACCTTATGTTAACCGCAACTTTTCCTTAGAAAATCAAAACTTACTCATTTAATTTAAATTAAATTCTAATTTTTTGTATATATCGTTGCAACATATATATAATTTTTATAGAATATAGAAACATCTATATGTATCTATTTACAAGTTTTACAAAATATTTTATTTCTTATCAAAATATTTACATATAATATTGCACAAGTACTCTTGTTATATTATTAAAAGTACTTGCTAATATTAAAAAACATACATTTCACACATGATACACTATAAATAATAAATATTTGCAAACAAATTCAATTAAATTCAATGCAATTCAATTTCAGTAGTAAATTCTTTAGGACGCCATATAGATTCTTAGGAAAATTTTTTGAGCGCCACTTGAATATAACATATATATATATACTATATAGAGTACATTTTTATGTAAACATAGAGTTAATATAAACAATCAATTATTATACACTTACAGCCCATTTTGAATAAAAATATACCATTTCTTATTAAAATTAAAAAAAAAAATTTATTAATACCTAGTAATTTAGAATTAGTCTTCTAAGAAAATCAAATTAATTTTTTTTTAATCAATTGTTGTACAACTATTAGTCATTTACTTATTTCCTTTTTATTTTATATTTTATATTATGTCTAATTTTTTACTACACTTTTTTATTTTATTTATTTATTATTATTATTAATTTCCTATTATTCTATATAAAAATATTAAAATTAGATATATATATATTATAGATATATCTTTAAAATAAATCTGTATTTTAAGATCTTATTAAGAGAAATAATCATCACAAAAAAAAAAAACCTAAAATAAAAGAACAAAAAACAATTGAAAATTGTGTGAGCGGGAGTGGTTGGCAGTAGTAGTATTAATATGAGTTGGAGGTTGAAATTTCGATTTAAAATTGCCAAAAACGATTACCTATTTTTATATTATTTATTTTAGTTTTTTTTTTTTATTTATATTGTTAAAATGCCTCTAGGAAAAAAATTCCCAAGAAAATTTATGAAATAGTTCCCACTTTTTCTTCCCAATAATGCTGGAATTTATTTAATTCATTTGGGACTTATTTCATTTATATTTAGTATTCAACTGGTCTCCTCCTTAAGTATTTTAACTGTGTATCATTTATGCTTAATTTCATATACCAACTACCTATATACCTCCCAACTATTGGGAGTGATTTAATTTTTATAATTGGACGTTATTTCATATACCAGTGGAAACTAAATTTTAATTTATTAATAGTAGTTATTTCATCTGACTTTAAGATTTATTATAATACGTATTATTTCATTACAAGTTATTTCATTGGGATTTATTTCATGCAGCCTGCCAGTTAAAACGCTATTAAATACAAAAAAAAATTGTATGTAAAAGCACAATCTATTTATGTATATCTCGTAAATAGGTTCAATTTACTTAAAATGTGGAACCTAGCAAAAAAAAAAAGAAAATCAGTATTTAAGAAAATACATGTGCATTCAACCCACGACAACCGGTTAAAACATCACATTGCAATTGCAATATTTTTAGTATATAAAAAAAAACACAACTTTTGAATGAAAATGCCAAACGTTTTCTGAATGAATGAATGAAATTTGAATTGAAGTGAAGTGAGTGTAATTCAAAATAATAAAATTAAAAAAATAAAACAAAAAACTAAAAGAAAAACATTGAATTACAGTACGTGACTTTAATCTAACTAAATTATAGTTTAATCTTAAGTGTTAAACAAATCAGTAAAAAAAAAACTGTGGGAGATAATCTTAAAAGTAAAATATAATAAAAACAAAAAGAACAAAAAGGAAAAAATAATAAAAAATTATAAAATAAAATCTTAAATCTGAAACATATGGAAAATGGAAAAACCTGGGTAATTTACCTTACAATGTTTCAATTCAAAGAATTGAAATTCAATCTACAATCTTTATTTATTTTAAAATTAGTATTTTAAGGCACTAGCTAATTGTTAAGAGCTCTAATCTTTGAATTTATATTATACTTATTATTTATATAAAAATTTCATTTGATTAAAAAAATATATATATAATCAATCGCTACAATCTTAGTACTAAAAAAGAAGAATTGAAGAGATCAATTTGCTTGGTTATTATCAAGATTGAATATCAAATTTTCTTTTAGATAGTCGTTAGTTCAACAGACTTTATCTAAAGATTAATTACAACTGATACACTGTGTAATACAATGTCGCTTAAGCACTGAATACAAAAGTACACTATGACTATTCTTCTAAAAATACTTTACAAGATATTCACTTACTACTTAATAAACAACTTTTTTATTATTAAAAAAAAAATATTTTTTTTATCTTCCACATTAAATTTTTTAATGTGGAAAGTTTTGCAAAATTATTAAAACAAATAAAAATTTGACACGGAATTCAAAGAAATACAAAATTAATAATAATTTATAAAAAAAACTTTATAATTTTTCTGTAGTTTTTATGAAAAAATGTGGTATTCCTTGATTAGTATCTATATTTATTACTTTAAAAAATTTTTAAATAAATTTTTAATTACAAATAAAACATTTGTTTAGTAAAAATTATAAGTGCTTACATAGAATATTAAAATACTTGTATTTAATATTAATATCCAATATTTTTTATTAATTTATATTTTTATTTCACATACTTCTCTATTTTAAATTTTACATAAAAAACTACATGAATTTTAATTGAAGATTATTAAGGATTTTAATTTTTATTAAAAATGTGGAACTTATTGATTATTAATTTAATGCTTTGCTTTAACTATACAGATTGTAAAAAATTATGCATTACAGAGGTAAATAATACGCTTATAGATATTTAAATACATACATAATCGATTATAATTTATATTACAAATTCCACATATTCAATTAATTGAGATATGAAAACCTCCTTCACATATAAACAAATTAATTTAATTACACTGCGGTAAAAAAGCAAAAAACACATGCTAATGCTTAAATGAGTATTGAATTATATTAATTATAGTTAATAAATATTTAACTATTAATTAAAATTGAATGTTATATATATTTTTATACGTAAAAATTAATTTAATAGTATTTGCCAATGTGGAAACCTGTCTTTTTGGTAAATAAAAATGTGGAACATATTCTAAATTTGTGGAAATTATTATTTTACACATTTTATTTAAAAAAAAATTATGATTCCGCGTTATATTCAGTGTGAAAAAATGTGGAACATATTTCAAAATTGTGGAAATTATTATTTTATACATTTTACCAAAAAAAAAGTTTTAATTTCACATTATATTCAGTGTGGAAATTTTGTTTTAATTTATTTTTTATGTATATTAATGTGGAAAATAACAAATTAGGTTTATTTATTATTAAAAACTTCGAAAACCTTTATCAAATTATGTGTGGAACTTTTATTTTTGTAAAACATCTGATTTCCAAAAAAAAAAATTAGCAAAGAGACCCTGTATTTTGAATATAAAATTTTGCAAATAAATTTTAATAAACATCTCTTTTCTTCTACCACTGGTACGCTACTACTTGAATATAAGTACATAATAATAAAATATATTAAAATTTATTAAAATCCACACACAAGTATACGTACGTGGTAAACATTAGTAAATATATTTGTATACTTATATTGCTTATATGTTTATAAAAAACATATAATTTGTATTTGTTGCTAATTTTCTTATTTTCCAAATTAATTTTTATTATTATTATCATTTTTTTTTTGTTGTTGCTGTTGTTGTTGCTGTTGATGTTGTGTTTGGTTATGCCAAATAAAAAAACACCAACGCTAAAATAATATATATAGATACGTTTTTTTTTTTTTGGCTTTCCACATTTTATAATTTTTTTATTAGTTTTACCAATTCTAATTTTGAAAGTAACAAGCAATACTCAAATATAATAACAAGAATAACAAATCACAAAAAAAAAATACAACTTCCCAAATTAAGAATTTGATAGTTTTCATAAGACTCTATTGGATATCAAAAAAAAAAAAGTAAGAATAGAAATAATGGACATTTGAAAGTAATATATGGTGAACGGATAGAATTTTTTTTTTATTTTTATTTTTTTTAATTTATTATTTTTTTTTAAGTAAATTTATTATTTACCAAATGAATCAACAAACCACGATCGTCGAATAAGTGAATCAATGAATATTCAATAATTAAATAGCCAATTCAAACGAATCTGGACACAAAAAAGGGATCCTTACAAATTCTCGTTTTGCAATATATCGTTTTATTGAAATTCCATTTCTTTTAACCTCGTTTGCTTGATAATAATTAAATGGGGTTTTACCGTTATTTTCAAAATCAAAGATCTACGCTTTCTTTAGTATATTTTTATTTTCTTATATGTACATTTATACGAGATTCTGAATTATGGGGGATTTTATAATTAGACTCAAAATTTAGATTGTATGCTTTCTGCAAAATTCTTGCGAATCGATTTGTATAACAGAGACTCTGAACTACGCGGGATTTTTTAGGAAAATCCCAAATTAGATTAAGTCTACTATTCTGAAGCTACCTCTATGTACATGATTGCATAATGAATTACAACTTCAATTGAATTTTTTCTTAATTTAAGCTGCTCACACGATATTTTCATAAAACGAAATTTTAAGATACGAACATTTGTACCCAACCTCAAACACAAAAAAACAGAAGAGGAATACATGTAAATTAACTATTGCCAATTTAAAAATAAAAAATTAAAAAAAAAAAAAACACAAAACAAAAAACAGATTCGTTTTTTATGGAAATCAAATAAAATAAAAACGAACAAATCAATAATTTAAATTGATATTTGTTTCTTTATTTGATTTTTAAATATTGCAATTTCCGCCCCAACAAAACAATTAGTAGTGATTTGGCCAAATCAAAAAAAAAGCAAATAAAAACTCTGAGCGCCGTCTATTATTAGATCTTGAAATAAAACATGATTTGAAAATATCTATAAAATTTTAATTAAATTTGTATTAATATTAAATGAATACCCTTAGTTACAAATTAATTAAATAAAATTCAATATTAATACATTTATATTAATATTAATATTAAATTTCAATTTAAATTAAAATATTTTTTTAAATAGATAAGGAGTCTGTGAAAAGTGATTTAAACTTTGATATTGAAATTAAAACGTTTTGTTCTAAATTTTGCACAGGATTTGATCTTAAAAGAGCTTTAAATACTATAAAACCTGAGTCTTATACAGACCTACTTTATATAAGGATATTACAAGCTTATTTCCAATTTCGACCCCGTATTTAATTATGATAACATTTTTTATTCCACCATGATAAGTGGGATAAGCCTATTTCACCCAAAACTTATCACTAATCAAATAATCAAATTATCCCCAAAACTATGTTCCAAAACAATAAAGTTCTAAACTAAACTGACCTAAAGTAAAAACACTCACTTATCAAAAAATTATTATTTGATTAGTGATAAGTGGTTGAAGTGGGCGCTGCTCTTCTTAATTTTGAAGATTATATATTTTATCGTACGACTTATAGTTTTCGAACTTTGGATTAATAATCCCGGTGTTGCAGATACACTTGCGTTTAAAATTAATTACGTATATTAAAAATTTTTTATTTATCACACAAATTAATTTAAATTCGTTTTTTTATTCAAAAGCAAATAAAATCTTAGCATATAACTAAACTTAAAAGAAAATTTATAAAAAAATATAAACGATCATTAATACAGGAAAAGGAAATTATCAATATATATATAATATTCTATGGAATTGATTATAATTTATTGAAAGTGTGTACTGTGTGTATAATGTGGACAGCAATTTGTTATGAAAATGCGGGGTTAAAAATGGACAAATCAATTTTTTTTTTTAAATTTTAAACGGATTTAACACATAATTCAATAAGTGCTAATTAATAAAATAACGTATAACACATATTTTAAATATATACGAATCCAAATATTAGATTGAAAATATTTATTTTTTTAATAACATTCAATTCTCAGAAGATTGAGCTTATCATATTGATTTTAAATTTAAATTTACACTTAAATGCTTGGATAAATGCAAAATTAGACCTCATAAATCCTCTCAGTTTAAATATTGTAAATTATAAATTGAACATTTTTTTGATTGATTCTTTCTCCAAGGCAAGAATTGCACTTGAAAACCTGTAGCAATTTTTAGAAGTCAACACAGTAAACTTATTGTGAGTAGATGAGTTCGATAAGTTTTTATCAGTGGGTAAATATTCGTATTTAAATTCATTTAAACTATTTTTCATATACAAATATTAATGCATATTCAATTTAATATAAGTTTGATGACCTATATCAAGCAAGTTGGAACACTTTATGCAAGTTTGAACTTATTGTAGACGGGGAGAGGTATCTTAATTTATCTAAAGCGCCTAATCAATTTTCTGCTATATATTTTAAAATTTTAAATTTAAAATATTTTCAATTTTAAATCTAATGAAATTTTTAAGGGGTCTTTTACTCAAAATGATGGGTTGAATTCACATTTTCCTATTGTCTAACCTATTCTATAAAAAATTTTCTAATTAAATCTATACAAATATTATTATTATTAATACCCGCCTCCTCTTTTAAGAACACATATGTATACTCGCCTTCCCATTTAATTGAACTATTTTTTGTGGCGTTTCCTATTAAGACACAAAAAAAACAACATTAAATTTATTAAGTTATATAAAAATAAGTGGCTATTCAGAATTTTAAAATCCAACATTTGAATTCTTGTAAAAATTCAGTTTTTTTATTTTATAGTCTTATATAGTCTTAAATATAAAATATTTCAATTTACGATTTATTGCAAGAAGCTGTTAAAACAGCAGTCATATTATAGAAAATAAAAAGTGCTATCGTAATTGAAATGACCTTTTTATAAAATTGATATAAATTCTATCAGATGCTTTTAGGATCAGCTGCATCTGAACTCTTTAAAAATTCGATACTTTAAACAAATAAACTCTTAAAATCCAGGTTTAACACTTTTTTATTCAGCAACATCTAAATCGAATTTGAGACTTTATTTTCCAATATAAGTTTCCATTTATCAATATTTCAATTCTAACTTAAATCGTTAAAGTTCATACTCCAGCTACTGGGTTAATCACATAATTTATACAATAATCTTCTAAAATAAATCAAAAAGTTCTGAAATTTCCATGGAAACTGACAGATAACCAGTCAAAGAATTGGAAAATTAAAAAATATTTTATTATTTATTAAAATTCATTTAAAATTAAAAATAAATTAAAAACCGCAAATGTTAAAAAAAAAAAACCAACTCAGCATGACAATGGATTGAATCTTGAATTTATCAAGATAAGTAATAAATAAAAAAACAAGGAAAACCCCTCATCATACAAGTATTAAAATCAACTAAGAAAAATAATGCATTTTCTTTCTTTCTTTTCAATTTTTGTTTTTGTTTTTTTATTTCTTTTTTTGTTATTGTTTTCATCCCATTTTGAACGTTATCCGGAAAACGTGAAGATTGGAATATAAAACATGTGATTGTTTTTTTTTTTGTTAAGTTTTTGCTCTATACTCATTCAATTAGAACTTTTACTTCTATAGTACTTAATATTTAATAAGAGGTGTCTTAAAATAAACTCATTGGACAGGAGAAAAACTTGGCGGCCCCAAGGTTCAAATCTCGGTGCACAAAAAAAAAATATCTACTCAGCTCCCATTTAAAATCGAACTCAAATTAATTTCATCTAAAGGAAGCTATTTGCATTTTATATTAATATATCAACATTTATCACATTTTTTTCAACAATAGTATGGCATCTATAGGCTCATGCACGCAACTGAATATATTAGACCATAAAGGTATTTAGTCAAATAGTTAAAGAACTTTTAAATTTGAGTAAAAAGTTAAAACTTACAAAATATATTAAAAAAAAAACTCAAAAGTTGAAAAAAAGGATCTCAGATCAACTCTTGAAATTCAATTCATTGCCTTTATTTTATCAAATTTAACTCAAGATCAAATTTTACCTCAAGTTAACACAGATCTCATTACAAAATTGTGTTAAAATATTAAAATTTTTAAGATATTTAAATTTAAGGAAACGAGGGTCTACGAACAACTTCCTGAATTCAGTTCATTGACCATTAAAACAAATCTCACTCAAATTTCACTCAAATCATGTAGCTTAAATTTTAACTCAAGTCGAGAAATATATTATCACAAGAATTGTGATAAAATATTAATGTTTCGCAGATATAATTTATTTATTTTTTTTATTTATTTATTTAAAACAATGTCACAGAAGAGCCTAGGGGCTCGTACAGGGTGTATAAAATTAATGTAAATTATATTATAATAATACTATAAAACATTTTTCATTAATATAATAAACATATAATTTATTTAAAGCATTATTTACTGACAATCTTTAAAAATATTTGTTGGAAAATGATAATCTAACCACCTTGTATCATTGTAAATTATTTCCCCAAGCCTCTTTTTTACTTTCTTATCCACTTCAAAAGATCAAAAAAATCAAAATAAAAAAAAAAACAATCATAATTTTATATTTTTTTCTAATTTTCTCATTTCTTTAAGAAAAGAAATATAACAGTATTCCATGCTTTATATCTCTTCCTTCTCTTCTAAATCTTTTCTTAATTCTTCAAAAAATAAAAAAAAAAATAAAAAAAACAACAACAAAAAAAATAGTTTATTTCTTCTTCCTCTTCCTACATCTTAAGTGGTATTTGGCCTTATATACAGTTGTACAAAATACTTATAACCTAAATTCAATCACACAAATAAACAGAAATACTCTAAAAAAACGAGATAGGGTAATAGGTCCCAAGTGTACTATAATTGAAATACGCATATAAAACAACAACAAATGCAACAAAAGCAACAACAAAAACAACAAAAGCAACAAAAACTACTCTAATGTAAAAATTAACTAAAAAAAAAAGAAGAAAAGGGTCTTAGGGAATTAAAAAAAAAATATAAGGAAAGTATATATAAGTATATATGTATAAGGAAACTGAGAAACAGTCGCAGCTTGATATTGTTGCGGTGGTGATCAGTCATTTTTTATTTTTTTTTTTTTGTGCTGTTTTTTATTTTAAAGTGCGTTTTACTGTTTTTTGTTTTTTTTTTTTTTGTTTATTTATTTCCAGAAATATTCCATCATCTTTCTTTTGTTTTTTTTTTTTTTGCTTTTCTTTGTTGCTATTTTTTTTTTTTTGTACTTGTAGATACAACTTTTGTTTTTCATTTGTTGCTGTATGCATTAATGTTTAAATTCCTGATCAACTCAATTATATTTGTTGTTCTTTTAATTTCTTTTTTTATATAATTTTTGTTTATAATTTTTTCATTTTCTGAAAGGTCTTTATTGTTTATATTCATAAATTATGTTTATATGTACATATGTATATACATAGAATAAGTATATATATATTTTGTTCTTATAAGAAAGATATATTGTAAAATATAGATTGAAAAGAATGCAAAGTAATCTCCATCATATAAGAATATTTTGATGAAGCATTCTTTATACACGCACAAACATACATATATACAATATATACATACATAAATACTAATGCTTATACACATACATATCAACAAATAAATTCTTCTTATAGACATTTTCATATAAACTGTAATATTATTTTTAAAATGCATTATAGTAGAAAGTATCTTAAGATACAAATCTGAGATTCTTGTGTTGTATATATATTGATATATATATATATATATTATATAGGTATACATTTGTTAGAAGTTATATGAAGCAGAAAAGAATGCGCCCTATATATTTTATGTTAGTTTTGTTTGTTTCTTTGGTTAATAATGTGTAATAATTCATTTTTACAGGCTGTTAAATGAAGGCTTTATATTTATTTTTTTTTTTTTTTTTTTTGAGTGTTTTTAATGTTGGTTTTGTTTTTGTTTTGAGTTATTTTGTTTTTTTTTTGTTTATTTTTAATTTAAAATTCCAAAGATGAAATTAACTATATATTTATTCAATTATGTGTTTATATATATTTTATATACATATAATATGTTAAAAGAATTGTTTATAGTTGAGAGGGTTTTTCTTAAATAAAAAAAAAAAAAAAATTCAGAATGAGGAAGAAATTGATTTAAATTGAATGTATATGTAGTGTAGTGTACCTTAGTTAATTATCTTAAGCTTATAATGATTATTATTGACATTTTTTAAAATTTTATTTAAAAGTTAAATTAGAATTTCTTTTTTTATGTTTTTTTTATTATTAAAGATAGGTGATTTACATAAAATTTTATTATTATATTTTTTGATCTGATTTTATTTCTGGAATGTTTTTGATTAATTAAATTGATTCAAATAAAGGCCCTGGTGATAGTTCTAGTTGTTATTTCAACTATTTAAATTAGTTATTATATAATATAAATAAAAAAATAATTAAAAAAATAAAGTTGATTAATCAGTACTTATTTAGTATATGATATAAATTTAAATTATTACCATAGTAATTGGTATTTTTATTTTTAAAGTTTAATTGTGTCTTGTGGTAGGTCCCCGTTCTACGCATAATCCTACACTTCCCAAACTTAATTCGTATTAATTAATGATCATTCATATCCATTTACTCAAAATCGAAATTTTTTCTTTAAACTAGTTTCCATATAAATGTTATAGAAATTATCATGTTTACGATTCAATATTTGAATTCCGAAATTCAGAGCTTAATTTATCTCAAAGTCCCCGATTATAATAATCTAAACTTCCCAAATTCAATTCCAAAATAAATATTTCATATTCATAATGTACACTGTATAGATTTATTTTAAAAGTTATATTTTTAAATCGCATTTTACAAAGGTTGTGGAGTCATATCAACTTTTGCATTCCAAAGTATAATTTATTTTGAAATGGAGTCTTTACTATAATCTAAAATTTCTTAAACCCAATTTTCTAAAATCCCTTTATATTCATTATGCTCAAAATCGCACTACATATTATATTTTAAGAACAAGGAATATTTTAAAATAACATTTTACAAAAGGAGTACTTTTAAGGATGTTTAATGTCCTATACTATCTATATGCAAAGAAAACCGAATTTTAATAGACGCTTTGGCACAACTTGGATGGATAACTTTTGATGCTTTCAATTACCTTTTATAAAAAAGAAGTGTAACTCAGAAATAGAATCAAAATACTAAAAAATATTTTATTAGGTAACTTATCCGGGAGGTAAGGTAGTGATTTTTCCAAAACTTCCAAAATTTAAGTTTTTAAACTAATTGAAGATCTTATTATATTATTACATAATATTGTTTAGATTTTTAATAAGTCAATTATTAACCCAGGTCCCAGATACACTATTATTAAACAACAATAAAGTCTTGTTACACGCCTCGTTTTTTTCTTTTTTTTTTATGTGCTAACTGTTCACTGTCAAAGGCTAAATGGACTTACTATATATGTGCATATTGAACAGGAGGAAGTACTATATCACCATTATTAGAACTCATCAAATGAATTCAACATAAAATTTACATGACTTAGTACCCAGCCTTATAACATATAGAATTTTCTTAGATGTTTCTACTTCTATTGTTTATATTGTAATAATTTTGTATTAGAGTTATATTGTATTTTATATCTGTGATTTATGTTACTTAATTAAATTATTTGATTATTAATTCAACGGTATTTGAAACCAAGCCGAAAGATTGGCGTTCTAACCACTGTGCCACTCAGCTGTACAAAGACTTAGGAATAACTTCATCAACTTTTTGACTAAATTAATTAATTATTTAAAAAAAAAACATGATTATTATTATTATGGATGAACTGTCTAAACATCTTAATATACATCTATATATATATATGTATATATATAAACAATTAAAACACATTTATCAATCAATTTGTTAACAAACCTCATTCTTTAAATTTAAATTACTTAAAAAAAAACTTATAGAATCTGTTAAATTTTTAAAATGAAAGCTCTTTGATCCTTTCATGATAAGTTCTTCTTCAAGGCAACAGAACAAAAAACATATTCCATCTCTTTCTTTCAAACTGAAAAACAAAAATAATAAACAATGTTTTTTTTAAATATTCTAATAAGAAAAAAATAAAACAGCATTTTTTTATGAATAATAAATTAATTCAACTAGACTTGTTTCCTTATGAATTATTATTACTTATATATACACTGAAATTCTTTTATATAAATATTCTATTAATAAATCACTATGGATTACCTTCACCTTTACCTTAATATTTTTTGTCTTTTGTTTTTTGTTTTTTTTTTTTTGAATAAAACCATGGATCATTAATACAAAAATAATTTGTGTGTAAAAATAAATTTCATGGGAAAAAGTAAAATTCAATGGCAAAAAACAAAAAAAAAACAACTGATATTTAATATATACAAATCATTGCTTTTTTGTTTTTATTCTGTGCTTTATTTACACGAATCCATATTTTAATTTGTATTGTGGGTGGTGTTTTGGAAAAAATATACATATAAAAAAAACAAAATAATAAACAAATAAAAAGGTAAAACATTTGCAAAAAGAAATAAAACAAAACATATGTAAGTTAAACTTTTAATAATACATAATATTCTAATTAGTAAAGTAAAATTTAGATAGGTTTTTACTATTTAAATAAATTTTGTAAAAGGATTGTGTATTATGTAAAATATATATATATGTATATATATATATTATGTATCTAGTACAATGGGTTTTAAATTCTTCTAATCGTTTAATAGGAATATATATCTATATCTATAATTTTTTAATTAATATCATCTAATGTCTTCCTTACAATCTTTATTAACTTAAATAGTATATACAAGGTGTTTCCTATAATTAATTTTGAAAATTTAATTTACCTCCATATATCTTGGAAACTATAAGAGCCTTGGATTTGCTCCCATGCACAAAATTTATTTACTCATATGTATCTGTAAAGTAGTACATAGCAGTGCACTTAATTAGAAAGCATCCTGTATATATTTTAAATTTGTATATACGGTTTTTTTGTTAATTTTACAAGAGATAGTCGAAAGCTTCGAAAGCCACCCATTGCACCCTACGCGATGTTCCTTTGGATAGTGTGTGACTTTAACGCACCTAAACCACGACCTATTTGGAACCATACCTTTGAAAAGGACTTCTGATACAAATGTACAAAATTTGGTTTCGAGGATAAGGATATCGAAAAATTTTAGGGATTTGAAGTTAAGATATTGAAAATTGTTTAATTATTTGGGGATGGAGAAAATTGGTTGGGATATTACTTAATTTTCTAATTAATTAGTAAGATACGTATTAACTTCTTCGATCCACTTTAAAAAAAAATATTTCATTTAGACATTATATATGCTGAATCTCAAACTTAAGCGCCATAATTAATAACTATCAAAATAATTTCCGAAAAATTGGTATTTCCCATACTGCAGTACTAAGAATTAATAACATGATTCTCAATTCGCAGAATTCAACTTTTCATTCAATAGAATTCTTAATAAATAAAACTTAACACTAATAACTTATTGGAAATACCCAAAAACAATTATCAATTAGTATACTTGAATAATATCGAATATCTTAAAACATAAATTAGCAACTTGTTGTTTTATAAAACTTATAAAACGTTTTTTAAAAACAAATTAAGTTTAAATTTTTGCCCAAAAACCAAAAAGCTTAAGAAAATTCTTAAATAAATTTGATTAAAACTTTTGACAATTATTCACTATTTCTATATTTTAATATTCAAAAATTTGCGAGTTTTAATCAATATTTAAAAATAAAATATTTGATGAAGCCTAAAAGTATGCTAATAATTCATAATACTTTTCTGTAAATTATCCCTACTTGAAAAATATCCTTTTAAATAATAATCAATTTCTATTAAATAGAATTAGAATAAAAGTGTCCTTTTTTTATTTAAATTCTATTCTATAGAACCTAAAAGTATGCTAAAATTAGAATTAAATTTATATTTTCAAAATAAGGATTTGAAAATATCTTAAAATCTTGATAAAATGAAATATTAGTTATAAAAAATTTGTATAAACAACCAAAATAAATAATTTATATAGTATTTTTATTTCAATTTCATTTATTTTTTTTTTTATTTTTCTTATTTGCTTATAATTCCATTTTTTTGTTTACTTTGATATTTATTTGATTGAAATGATGTCCTTGACATGAAAACCATGCGTATTAGTGCGCAAACTAACCTAACTATTGAATATTTGAAAGAAAAAAAAAAAAGGACGACCTAAAAAAGAAAAATAGTCCCCACAAATTCTATAATTTTATTTATTTTTATTTTGATGATTGATTATAATATTTTGGAGGAAAACAAAAAGTAAAAATTAAAATAAAAACAAAAAATAAAACAAATATTAGTGTATAGAAGGAACAAATGAATTATTTTTTCTAATTTTTTTTTGTTAAAATCCTTGAAGGTTTATGTTTTATCATAAAGTAAAATAAGTCATAATTTTCACGTAAAATGTACAGTAAGCTCTCATTAAATTGAAATTTATAATATGATTACTGAAAACTATTTATAGATGTATAGTTTCGATTCTTATAACCTTAAGAAACGACTCCCTTTTTGTATGATCGGAATATACACTACATTTACTTATAAAATGATGGTGGACTGAGATTTAAACTCTATTAGCGGATTGCAACATAAGTTAGCATAGTGTAGGATATTAGCATGAGCGAATCTTTTGTTTTAGAACTATAGTTGTACATACTTAATTAACATTCTCAATTATAGGATTAAAAATTAAAACGAGTATAGCACCTTGGAATTAAAAAGGATATTCCTTAAAATTTTAGCTTATTCATATTGATGAAAAGTTTTATTGCAGTTTTTCTTTAATTGGAGTATATATGAACTCTCCCAACGCTATTATGTATCTATAAGATTATCTGAATCCTTTCCAGTCATTTTAATTACGAGAATGCTCCAATTATTAATAAAGTAAAATTTTTAAAACTATTTTCTAAATTGCGGTTGTTTAAATCATATACGTAAACTGATCCATAGCGTATTTTTTTAACTTTAAAAAGTTTTAGAACACCTATCGCAACTCTAAATTACACTACAGACATAGCTACTCTATAGTTGATAAATTTTTAAGCAGTAGTTAAGGACATGTATTATTTATTTGTAGTTAAGGACATCTAATCAGAATTATATAATATTTCGAACTACTTAAGTACATGTATACAATTTTTCAAAATTGTTCAATTTATGAAGTTTCTACTGTAAATTTTGTTTATTTTTTAATATTAACTAAAAGTTATAGAAATTTATACTCAACGTCTATAAATATATACATTTCATTTTAGATTTATTATATCCTGTATAATATAACTACTCGTATATTCAGAGAGTCTCGGGAAGTTTTATATTTCACTATTATTTTATTATTATATTATAAATATAATTTTATATTTTTATATAATTTAAAGACTGCCGCCATACATTATTATACATATACATGTATATTAAGCACTATAACCACAACTACATTTATAAAAAAAATTTACACATACATAGTACACTTTATTATAAATATGTATTAAAAAGTTTTTTTATATTTCTAAGTAAAGTTTTAGAGTAAAAGGTATATAGGAAGGAAATGGATAGTGTTAAAACAATTAAATTAGGGTGGAGTGAATTGAAAAAATTTTTGATTAATATGTCCTTGAATATTATATTATTACTACATTTTATATATTTAAAAATATTTATATAAATAAAAAAAAAGATAAATACAAAAATATATTTAGTTCAAATGTTAAGTTACAAATGTTGGATGTTAAAAAGATTCTGTAGGGGTGGGGGTAAACATTAAATGGATTGGATAAAATTGAGAGTAAAATGAGTGAAAGAAATAAAAAAAAAATAATAAAAATAAATTTTGAAGATCACTTTACTTAAAATATAACAATATTTGTTGTAATTTAATACTAATAGCATATTTTTAAAATTCAGAATGCTTTTATGATTTCTTTTTGTTTTTTTTTTCTGATTTTTCTCAAAATGTTTACAAAGAACTCTTTTTAATATATTAGTTTACATTTTGTCATTATTTTGGAATGAATTGAGTGGAATAAATTAGGAATGAATAAAAAAACACAAAAAAAAATCTTGAAAGTTAAACTTTTTTTTCTAAATATACATATTCTCTATGAATTGCTAAAAAGTTTATATAAAAAGGACATCTTTTGTTAGATTTCAATTCTTATTATATTCGTCCTTAAATTTTTGTTTTTTTTTTTCTCATTTCCAAATTATATATTGACATTTTTATTTTGAAGGATATTTACTTTAATTTGTTCTAAAATTGATGATGTGGTGGGTTTAAAATACAATACAATTGATTTGAGGGGTGGTTTGTTCTTAAATGTCATTCAATCAATTTATTTTTTGTTTTTTATTTTTTTTTATCCTTTTTGATGATTATCAAAATTATTTTGTATATATATATATATATACTTATATCATTATATACATATTTATATCATTATATATATTTTTGGAGGGCAAAAGCAAAATAAAAAGCTATTATATATTTATGAATATACATACATAACATTTAAGTATAAATTTCATTTTTTGAGTAAAAATGATGATAATTAGAGGAAAACAACAACAAATGTTCGTGAATATAAGTATATATGTATATATCTATAAGTATATGAAAGAAAAAATAAATAAATAAACTGCTATTTAATGGCTGTTGTCAGATTATATTTCAGTATTTTCCATCCATTAAAAATTAAAAAAAAAAAACCAAAAAAAAAAACAAATAAATAAGAAAATAAAAAAAAGACTAAAAGCAAAAAAATTAAATTAAGGTTTCTTTCATACTATAAAGAAATAAATAGGTATATTATATAAATTTTTGTATTCTGAAGATACATTATTATAAAAGAGTTTTCTTTTTTTTGCTAAACTTGAAATGAAAATTTGAAATTAAAGAAAATTGCGTTATCACGTGTTTTACTATAATATTTTATTTTATTTTATTTAAAAAAACCACAATTTTTAATCTAGTTCAATTTATATTATAGATTAACATTATATTTGTTGAATGTTCAAAATATTTTATATATTACGTATTTTATATAAATTTTATATAATGTATCTTAAAAAAAATTTTTTATAGATTATGATAGTTATTTTATAAATAGCCTTGAAAATACTCTAAATTCTTTTTTTAAACCAATTTTAAACAAAAGAATAACTAATAAGTTAAATAATTAATGTACAAGTAATTTTATTTAATCTTTTAACATTTTTTTTTTAGAATTTTACCACATTTGAATAGAATAAAACATTCTAAGTTTTTTGGGTTGTGCTTTTAGAACGGGCTTAAGAATTGAATTTTTTTTAATTTGTCTTACTACATTAAGATTATACTTCAAAATCAGTGAATACCTTTTTTTAAATACATTGATCCAACTACTACTGAATCTAAAAAAACTTTGCTAATTGTTATTCTAAGCAGCCTCCGAACAAATGGTTTTTCAAATTTGTTTGCTATGCAATTTTTGAAATTACTAATGCTATTAATTTTTTTAATCAATGATTGGATTTTCGAATAATTTTTCTAATCATGATTACTGTTCAAAAAACAACATTATATTAAGATAATTTATTGTAATCAGTGTTTTTCATTAATAAGTATAATTACATACTTGAAAGATGCGTTTAAGTACTTTAAAAAAATCTTTCATCAACCATTAGAATTATAAGGGCTAATATAGACCGTAGTTTGCTATACAATAATAACTAGCTAAGTTTTTATAATACCCCAAATCATATCTATATAAATAATTTAATAAAATTTTGATTCACCTTCAAATGATATTTAATTAGTGATTACAAATAACTAATTAGCAATAAGTAAGGTGATATAAATTTTTGTAGGAGTTATTGCATAAATATAAAGTGAAAATAACGCAAAATTAACTTTAAATCCGTTTAATTCTATTCCAATGTTACATCCCCAATGCATTTAGTATATTTTGTTAAAATTTTGTAATTTTAATAATACATTAAACAGATCTTTAACTTACTGAGTAAAAATGCACTTTAATACAGCTAATAAGTACTCCTTATCCGATACTCATTAGTTTGTAAAATATTGGTATTACTTAAATTTCGATACTTGCAAAATTTAAGTGTAAATAAAAGAATCAACTTAAAAAAATACTTGTTGTAATTCCCAGAAAATAATTAAGTTTCGAGTTAATGTATTTTCGAGTAATTCAGTACCAAAAATTACATAAGTATCAAGTATTCAATTATTTCCAATTATTCAAGTACTCGTATTTTGCAAATATTTTCATATATAAAGATGTTCAGAAGTAATCGAATTTTAAATAATACTGGTAATTGACAAAGTAATTAGTACCAGGTAATGGTACTGGTACTTGTATTCGTACTTGAAATAAATAGGTCTGTAATTAAACAGTATTAGCCAATATTTTCAAACTATTTTTACACTTTTGTTCTAAATATGGATATTGCAAAAAATAATACTATAGATTTTATTTTTTATTTATAGGTAGTATATACCTTCCGTCTACTTACATTACTGTTCTAAATATAATTCAGTTATTCTATTTTTAATTTTATTTTAAATAATTCTGAATTTCATTTCACATGACATCTCAAGATCTCAAGGTTAAAAATTTCATCACATTAATTAAAATTCCAAAAAAAAAATTCCCCACTTTTTTTTTTGAAATAAAAGTAAAAAAAAAAATAGTAAAAATTGCTATAATAATAACACTATTTTTTTACTAATTAATCTTTCATCACCTATTAATTATTGTATAATGTATATATACTGTCATTTATTGTACTGTCATAGGCAAATAATCAACCATACTAAATACATATTTAGAATAAATTCCCTTTTGTAAATTTTTTTTTTATTTTATTCTATTGTGTCTGAAAAAATTTATATTCTATTATTAACCATTATTTAACCCTTATACCAAATTATAATTAAAAACTATAAAGTTTACACAAAAAACTATTTTAATGTATTTAATAAGAAATGATAAGAATAAATAAAAAAAAATATATAAAATAATTTTACGTCAAAAAACAATAAAAAAAAATAACTCAGACTTATTTAGAATTCTAGGAAAAACTAAAAGTAAAACTAAAATTTTGTTCTAATTTTATTAATCACACCACACCACTATGACATTATACCTAAAAAAACTGTCATTAAAGTCGTGACTTTTGTATTGTTTTACTTTAATTTTTCTTTTTACTCCAACTCTCTTAATTTAAATAATGTTGTCGTATATACGTATATATTTCGTGTTTAACCTTGAAAGAAATGTCTATTTAAAAAAAAAAAAAAGTGAAACAAGGTTACAATACAAAAACAACAATAAAAATAACACAAAAAAAAATAATATTTTCATTCTACTCATTTACTCTTACTTACAATTTATACTTAATAATAATTTTTGTTTTTCACCACCACATTTATTCATCCCACCACACAACACCGTCAAAAAGTTTGGTGAATATAAAAAAAACGAAACCTTTTCTTTGAAATCGCTTTTAATCGTTGGTTAATTTTTTTTTTGTGTTTTTTTTTGTTGTTTTTGTAATTTTGACAAATTAAAAGAAAAAGATCCTTTTTGTTCTTGAAAATTTTTTTCATGCTGAGTGAATGAAAATACATACTTATTATATACGTACAGTACATAACTAAGTATGATTTTTATGTGGTACGATTATTATATAAATATCTTGTGTCAGTTTTTTTTTTTAATTTCCCCTCTCAGTCAGTTGTTTTTTGATATTTTCGTATAGATTAAAAAATAACAAAAAAAAAAAACAATTGTGAATAGAGAAGCGACTGACTGACGTCTGGTGGTCATTTTTATAATTAATTTTATTAATTTTTTTATTTTAAAAATAGTTTCATTTGATATTAGAACTAAGATAGCGTCTAAAAAGTTTAGTTTTTATGTAAAGGGGCAAGATTTTTTTTTTAAATACGGGTTATATATATATTCATGTATATAATGTATATTTCATATATGTATATATATATATATATATATATATATATATATATAATATATGATTAGAGTGTATAATATATTTATTAAAATAATATAATAGAATTTTAAATTTTTTTTTAACATAAAAGGTATATAATAATTTGTATAGATGTTTATGTTTTTATATAAATGATTTCTTATTATATAATATATAGACTGCGTATATATGTACATTGTATATATTTAAATAAACTAACATATTATTATGTATGTTGATATGAATTAATAAGTAATGACTTTTAAAAGACTTATTTAGTTTTTTGTTATGTATATTATAAAATTAAAAAAAAAACGTGCTTAATTTTTTTTTCTAACTTCTTTTTTTTTTTACATTTTCTTTCAGGTTAAAATGAATACCTGTTAAAAAACATAAGACAGAGTGTTTTACAATAAAAAAAAAAAAATTAGATGAAAATAATAAAAATGATGATAATCTAATTTTAATTACAAGGTATGTAACTACTTATAATATTTATATTAATAATGTTTAAATAATTATATAATTTAATATTAATTAATAATTTTAAATTGAAGCAGAGATCATTTGAAAAATTTTACAAACTCCTTAATACCACTGATTAATTGTTTTTGTCATTTATTAATTTAAAATTCGAATACTAATGTTATATGAAGGATAATGAATTTTAAATTTGGAAGTATATTATGATTGATTAGTGGATTGCAATTTTATTTTTAATTAAAGGAAATAAACATATTAAATTGGGAAGCCGTTGTTTGAAATTCTGTAATGTTTTTTTATTAAGTTAGTGGGGATATAAAGGAAGAATCCTTCAGGAATAAAATCAATTAAAGTTCATTATTTGTTACAAAAAAATAAATTTTTGTCCAAGAATTGTTATTTAATTACATTTCTTAATTTCCTTAGGATTTCTTGCTTTAAGGGATGACTTTTAAACCTTCAAAAGTTTAACAACCATATTTTTTAAAAAAAATATTTCTTTTAAATACCCTGAGCTGCATTAAAATAAACCAATTTTTAACTTTGGGTATTATTATACTTCTTACACTTTACCTAAAAACCCATTTTAATTTTAAGTGAAAAATTTTTAATTTTTAACTGATTAATTTTACTCCAAGTGGAGTCATTTTTATTTTAAAAGAAGAGAATTGAGTATTTGAGTAATTTATATAAAAAACTATTGTTGTTGTGCTCTTTAACCAAATACAATCTTTTCTTTAAAAGCTTGTTTTTAAAAATTCACCAAACGAGGATCACAATCTATAAAAATATTTATTCACTTAAGATGAAAATTTCTTCATTTAAAGTAAAAATTACTTATTTTTTAAATATCTTCACATCAATTAAAAAGTCTTTACTTAAACTAAAAATGTTTTCAGTTGGAGTATAACGTCCTTCATTTAAATAAAAGAGCGGTAAATATCTAGGAATGCGAGTGCTATATCCGATCCCAGAAACTTTCGATATTGTAATAACTGAAAACAAACCAGAATTTTCCAGCTCTTCATTATGTTCAGCAACCCTATTCAAAATTTTAAAGGCACTCATCAGTAACAATAAAAAAGTCCAAGAACTTCAGTATTGTAACCATTTTACCCCACGTCTAACGCTTCTGCTGAACAGTGAACTGATCGCCATTTTATGTCAAGTACTACCAATAGCTATTAGACTTTAACTCACTCTAAGTCTACTAATATTCTATAGTTTAAAAATTATATACATATTTTTTTACAACACCCTGTAGGTACATTTGTTTTCCTTTTTTTTTTTTAATTCACAGTGAATTTGAAGTTAAAAAAAACTAACAAAACGAAGAATAATTTCAAAGTTAAGCATTAATATGTTCGCTTGGTTTTTTTATTCATGCTTTTAAACAATTTGTTTTTGATTTTTTCTTTGTTTTTTTTATTATTTTAATTTTTTACCATTTTATTTTTTTTTAGAACTTTTTTTTATTCTTTTATTTTTTTGCATTTCTTAATTTGGATGTCCCAAGGTTAAAAGCTTAATTTTTCAAATAAAACATTTCATTGTTTTTTTTTTTTTTTTTTATTTATTCGTTTTTTATTTTTATTTTTATGAAATTTTTTTTATATTATAGTCGTAATTAATATTAAATGATTTCGTTTCCATTTTTTTTTTTATCTTTTCCAAAAAAAAAATAAAGTTCTACGATTGTGCTTTTCTTGACTTGGGTTCTAAAAAAAAAACAAAAAGCAAAAAAACAAAATCATATATGGTTTTAGAAGTTGTTGTTGTTGTTTTTATTTTTTTCAATCGACCATCACGAAAAACGCATTTAAAAAAAATTAAAAAAATTAAAATAAAAAACAACCAAACCAAGATATAATTTATAATGTATGTATACATTTAATTTGTAAATAAGAAGATATGTTTGTATGTAGATATTTTAATTGTTTTAATTTTCGGGGGAGTTTGAAGCTAACAAACAAAATACAATTATACAATAAGACAAAGTAAAAAAAAAAAAATAAAAAAAAAACATAAAAACATTGTTTTCAAGAAATGAAAAATAAAAAACAGTTTTTTTTTTGGCGTGATAAATTGTTGCCGCCATATTAAAAAAAAATAAAAAACAAAATTTGGCATTTTTTTTATATTTTCATAAAGCGTGTAAAGTTTACAATAAAATAAAAATAAAAATAATTAAAATTTAAAAGTAAAGTCTAGATTACTTTAATATAAATTTATTCTTTTATATTTCATTGTCAAAAAAAAAAAAAATTAAAAATAAACAAAATGCGTCTTTTACTTAATAAATTTTTAGCTAATAAATTAAATAATTTCAAGTGTACATCAGTGAGTAATTGTAACTTGTTAAAATGTAATTGCTTGAATTTACTTTGCTTTACTTCTGACTTCTTCTTTTTCTACAATCCTGGTAGTTTATAGTATAGATAGTATCCAATTAAAATAATATCCAAAAACTTAGACTCCCTGCTGTTGATTCACATTCGAGGACTTACACATGATCTGCCAACTATGGCTTGTCCCATAAGCAATCAATTATATTTCGTTTATTGTCAATTAAAGCTATTCTCCAATATAAACAACTATATTAAAATCATGTATATAATTTTCTACGCTATGCTCTTATCAATTCTCTTATCAATTATCGCAGTTCAATATAATTGCACCCTTAGGCATGATTTTCACTTCTTTCCACTTGTGCGCTCGCTCCTACTGTTTAATTCTTTAAGCACTACTTACACCTTAAAAATTTATGTGTTTTCTTTCCTAAACTTTCTAGGCACTCTTCAATGTATCAAATTACTTAGACTTCCTGCTTTTGTTTCACTTTCAACGATTTGTACATGGCCCGCCAACTGTAGCTAAGAAATGCATCTAGGATATTCCTCTGTTTATAACATTGCTTGTCCCATAGGCGCTTATACCACGTTCATTTGCCAGTATAAGATACAAAAGGGAATGCATA
Organism: Dolichopus griseipennis; assembly: GCA_963082915.1. NCBI lineage: Eukaryota > Metazoa > Arthropoda > Insecta > Diptera > Dolichopodidae > Dolichopus > Dolichopus griseipennis. The sequence continues at coordinate 68,180,339 of OY720445.1, forward strand.
TAAGAGAATCTATGTGCACTTATATTCTTATAAAAAATTATAATGAAAACGTATGTTCGAAGTTGATTCTCTTATATTCCTTTTGGTAACTAATACTGCAGAAATATGCACAACTTGTAGTACCTATAATTGATAATAAAGTAGTTAGTTTTAATATTATAGAATTGAACGCTGCGCTTTGCTTTTGGCTTATTAAATTCTGTAGTATTAACAAGTAATAAATATATTCAATATTTTTATTAATTAAAGATTTCAATTAAACTTTATTCAACTTTACTTTAGATTAAATCGACTTCCACTTTTTTTATACAAATATTACTCAAATTCGGTTTTTGTAATTCTATTTTTTGACTATTTATTTATAACTTCTCAAAAATCCACACAAAACTACTATTTTTGAACACAAAATTCAATTGAAATAAATATTACAAAAAAAAGTTATAATAGGCGCCATATCTACACCCATCATATTCAAGTTCATACCGTTGAAAATAAAAAAACCCCACACATATTTTTAAAAAGTATACAACGTACATAACTTTATATCAATCAATTAAAAAATAAAAAAATTTAATTTCAAAATCGATTTGATTAAATTTTAAAATGAATTTAATTTTTTTTGATTATTTTTTTATATATATACTAAGGTACATATATATGTAAAATGTATATATATATATGGTTTATATAAATGTATGTATATATAAAAAAAAAGGTAAAAACAAAAATCAATTATGAATATTAAGCGCCATTATTAATAAATATTTATTTCAAATTTTTTGATAAGTTTTAAATTAAAAGAGCTTTTTTTGTACTTAAATATATACGTATAAAAAATGGCATATACAGTATTATTAAAAAAATATTGATCTATGTACATACATACATATTACATACATATAATATTTGAATCTGTTGTTTTGATAAGTGGGAAATTTTAAAGTAATTTCAGTTCTGGGAATCGAAACATAACAGATAACAGCTTCTCAATTTTGTTAATTTTAACTGTTAATAATCTTTGTATATTTCAAGTACTAGTATAATTACCAGTACCATTACCTGATACCCATCACTTTGTCAAGTACCAGTATAATTTAGATTTCGATACTTACAAAATTTAAGTGTTTAAAAAATAATACTTGTAATTCCCTGAAAGTAATTAAATTTTGAGTTTAATTACTTTTGTAATTA
>OY720445.1:68181729-68409428 GCA_963082915.1 Dolichopus griseipennis
TTATAATCAGATTACCAAAAACAGAAAAATAAAAATTATTGAATGGAATTTTTTTTTTTTATATATTTATAAAATTATTTTAATTTTAGAATTAATTTTTGCATAATTTTGTTTTGGACAAATATTTAAATTTTTTTTTTGCTACTTTTTATTTATTTCCTTGCCATTAAGAGTTTTTTTTTTTTTTTTTTGCTGACTTAATTATTAAATTTAATTATAATATTAAGATCATTTTAATTATTATTTAAAAAGAGATTTGAATATTAATTTTATTTAAAACTTTTTAATTAATATACAATTAATCTTTGAATAAATGGAGAGGAGCTTTAATAACAAAATTTGATATTCATATATCATTTAAGAGTTTAATACATTATTTTACCCATTTTATTTTAACTGAATACATTTTTACTTTAAGTGAAGATATTTTAACATTAATTGAATTTTTTTAATTTAACTGAAGACACATTTATTTTAAGTGAAGACATTTTTTTAATTTATATAAATCATATTTTTACTTTAACTCAAGATTTCATTGATCTAAGCTAAAATTATTTTTAATTTAATTGAAGATATTTATATTTTAAGTGAATAAATTTAATTCAAGTTAATTATTGCTCCTTACCTAATTACCTAATCGCAACTGTTGAAATTTTCAAAAAACTTGAAATTTAAACTTTGGGAATCTTAATTATTGAACGGATCTTTATTTTAAATAAAAATATATTCATTTAAAGTAAAAATTTCCAATCAAAACAAAAAATTCTTCTGTTATAATGAAAAATTTTCATTTAAGTTAAAAAAAATCTTGAGTTAAAGTAAAATAGACATTTTATAGGGTGAACATATATAGATTTTTTGTCTCTCTGAATAATTTATCAAAGGCAAATTTAATTATGGGTAACTTCTGTAAAATAATATAATTAAAATTTAATGCAAGTAGTTAAAGGATTCAAGATTTGTTTTTTAAAACTAAATCAGCATTTTAAGTATAATTATTTTATCTAAAATCTAAATCCTGGTTCTTAATTGAAAAAACAAGTTTTAAAATAACAAAAGATAACTTCAAACCATTACAATAAGTATATACTCATGTACTCTGTATACAATGCTACTAATTTGGTTGTCTTCAATTAAATAACAATATTTTATTATTAAGGAGCCATTTTTCTTTTATTTTTTTTTTAATACGTATAATTACATCGTAAAAAAATGCTAATAAAAGATAATAATTATGACAATAAGATTGGTAATTAAAAATTTTTTTTGGTTAATAAAACATAAAATTAAAATAAATATAATGAATTATTTAACCATTATAGAGTATAGATGGATACAATTAATCCAAATTTTAATATGATTTTTATTTAATTTATTTAATATAATTAATTTTTATTTTTTTGTATTTAATATTTAATATTAAATTAAATTTAATGAATACCTAAGTCTCTGTATAATTTGAAAGAGTGTTTACAAAATCTGGAGCACCAGTCACTTTCCAGTTATATTGGAAATTAGATTATTTTTGACATATTTGTGTATATGCAACTGCCAAATAAGTAATAAATCTCTTGAGCAATATTTACAGAATCTTTAAAATAAAACGTCAGTTATATAATAATTGTTATAAATGGACACGTTTAAAAATTAATCTGAGACAAAAAATTAAAACTGAGTATGAAAATCAGGTTAATCATTAATATAGTTTAGGTGATAGATTTTGTAAACCTCATCCAAATCTGCTTGCCTTTAAAGTCACATCTCAAGACCGTTACAAAAATAAATATTTATATTAAAAAATAATTCCTAGATTTCTCTAGATTTATATAAGAATAAGAATTCGTAACTTCAAAAATGAAAAAATCTTCAATAAACACTAATAACTCCATTTATCAGAGTTCCTAAATTCTATTGGATAATCAACTTTGGTTCACAGTGGATCATTAACATCTCCATCTGGGGATCATCTTAACAATTAAATCATTTTTATAATAACTCGATTATTTTTAACATGACGTCATCATAAAGACGATTTTAAAAAAATTGTCAAAATTAAAAGAAACATGTTGAGGGTTAAAGTTGTATAATTATTTAATGCTTTTTTTCCCAAACAATAACAAAAGAGCTTCTTTATTTATTAATTTTTTTTATTGAAATTTTTTAATTTTAAAATTTTTTTTTTTTTTATGTATTTTGACTACCGTAAATTCTAAAAAAAAAATGAAATTTTGTTTTTTAAAAAAAAGCAAATAAAATTATTGGTTTTTTATGAAAAAAAAGACAAATAAAATTATAAAAAAACAAAATTTACTATTCTCAAAGGAATAATAACATTTTTTTTAGGGTGGGTAAACATTATTAAAAAAACAAGAACTACAAAAAAACAACAGATGAAAATCGAAATTTCTTTGCAAAAATCGTTTTTTTATACAATTTTTTTTTGTATTTTTTTGTTTTAAATCAATAAACAAAGTTTATTCATATTTCTTTTTTTTTACTTCCATTTATTTATTATTATTATTTTTTTTTGTCATAATTTCGAAAATTATATTGGCCAATGAAGAAACTATAAATTTTTTTTTTTTATTTTTTTAATGAAAATTTAAATTTTAGTTTCCATAGAAAAATTGTTTCAAGATAAGTATTAGTAGATGTACAAAATAGCCTCCTCAAGTGCAAGAGAATTCATTCAAAATTCGATCAATTAAATTAATATTAATTACATTTTATAATTTTTAATTTAAATTTGAAACTATTTAAAAAACAGTCATAGTTTCTATAATAGAGGGCTCTATTGCACCAATCACTTATAACCTATAAAATAATTAAAAGATATATTTTCGTTTAAGGAGACCCTTCGATTGTAAGGCTGTTGCCATTATGAAATAATATTTTTTTTAATAAATTGTTCTCCCACCCAAATCTTGTATGTATTTGAGAATCACGTACACGTACTTATCAAAAAAGCCATTACTTGATTTGTAATAAATGGTCGTTGCAATAGAGCACCTTAAATTAAAATTTTTTATTTTATTCCTTTAGCCTTCTCTCAATAAATTAGTTTAAATCAAATACATTTCAGAGACAGGTTCCTAAATTGTTCCAAAAATATATTCATAAATAATATGAAAAACTTTTAAGGAAGAGTATATATATGGAATCCTATTGTTATATATATTTTACATAAATTTATTTGATATAAATCAAAAGTGCATCTAAAAAATCAATCCAAAAATCACATATTTTAATATAACCTTGACTTAATTAAAAATAAATTCTCATATAAAAAAATTTGCATATCCAATTAATTTCAAAAATTTAAGGGACAACATTCCACAAAAAAAAATATGAGAACTGACATAAATCCACACCCATCTTTCATATATATTAACAAAATTCCTTTAAAAAAAAAAATTAATTTAAAAAACTACTAAAATAAAATATGGAAGATAAAATTTGGATAAAGGTCTTTAATTTTGATCTTCATTTTATTTGCTTTTCGTATTTTTTTCTTTTTTCGTAATTTTTTGACTGACAGAATCTTTTCTAAGTGCTTTTGACTTTGATTTCACTCAAAAAAAAAATATTTGAGTGAGTGTGTGTTTATGTTTTATTTATTTTGTTTTTAAACTCATTTTCATCTTTATTTAAAAGTTTTTCAATATGTTGAATATGAGTAGGAGTTAAAAAAAAAACAAAAGAAGAAAAAAATGGAATATAGTGGAAAAATATAGTGGCATTTTGTCAAATGTTAAATTTGTTTTTCTTTTGTGCTTTTTTTTTGTAATTCTGATGTTTATTTTGTGTTTCTGGATGGTACTATTTTTCTTTTCGTATACATTTGATTCCTCACCGTTTTTCCCAAATGTGGATTGCTTATGTTTTTTTCATAATAAATTTTGGTGTCCAGATTTGCAAAATTTTTTTGAACTTTGGTTGTTCGTTTTTTTTTTTCGTAATTTAACGATCGCAGAAAAAAAATTATTTAAAGAATAAACTTACAAAAAATCAAATAAACAAACAGACAAGTATATATGCAAAAATATATATAGAACTATATATAAGTACATCTCTTAAATAAAATCATGTTAAAGTATAAAATCATGTTGTTTGAAATTAAAATTTATACAAACAAATTAAATTAAAAAAAATTATATATTAAACAAAAACAATTAAATAAAAAATATTAAAACTCTTTAAAATAATAAAAACCAGAACTAAAAGAATTGAAAAAATAAATATCAAATTCAAAATGAACTTGAAAATATATAAATCTCTTAGAATTTATCAAGATTTGAGAAATTTTACATAATATGTATGGTTGAGTACTTCATATATGTGTTTAATATATATGTTGAATATAATTTTTATAATATATCTTTAGATTTTATTTTTAGTAGTATCTCAAGATTCATTTTTTAGTTAAAATGTTCAGTGGTTTTTCTCCTTCTTCTGCTGGATATCCACTATACTGGTTGTTTTTATTTGATTACCAATGGTACCAAAATACATTTTTAATGCTATGCTTCGATCAACTACCTAGTGGATGTTTTCCATTAATTTTTATCAAATTTCTTATATTTTAAACACGAAAATATCTCTTTTCTGCACAATTTAGTTTCCTCTTAACTTTTAGAGTTTATTTCTAAATTTTAATTTAAAGTTCACGAGTGGTTTGCTTTGCTTAGAATTTCAAGAACGATTAAAAAATTTACCATCCAATTCAATGCAATTGACTTCTAAATGTCCTTTTCTTCAGTTCCTTCTAATTGTACTTGATGTCATTTTAATTGATTAATTAATCTTAGTAGTCGCTAGGTGATTTTTAATTATGGAAGAAGCATTTCTGAACTCATCTCTTTCGTCGGAAGCAACAGAACTTTTATTATTTCCTGAATGATATTTTAATTCAAAACGAACAAGTCTTAAAATAATCTTATAAATTCTTTTTAAAAAAATTTAAATTAAATAAAGTTTACAACTATATGATTTTTTGTACAATATAAATAATAAATAATGAGATTGTGTAATTACAGCACTTTTGTTTATAAATTGAAGAAATGTTAAATTTAACACTTTTTTAACATTGAGTTCATTGATTTATTGAAAAATTTATTAAATTATGAGAAATTTTGCAAAAACATTCTGTATGTATATATAGTTTTAATATTTTATTCTTATTTAATTTACATCTGCTTAAATTTAAAATAAGTTTTCAAACAATTATAAACAAAAATTGACAAGAAAGTGTAAGAATTTTTGATTTTTAAATTATTCCAGTTAAACAATTTTAAAATATTCGTAACAGATAGACTAAATAGTTTTAACAAATTAGTGTAAGCGCAGAAAGCATTGAAAATGTTAAAACTTTAGCAATATTACACTATGTAGATTTACATGTGAGTTTTCATTATGATCAACTCAAAAGTCGACTCAAATTTACATTACAGAAACTCATTTGAGAAATCAATATAATGTAAAATTGGTTTTACCGTTAATCGAAGAAATTTATTTTGATTTTTTTTTTTGTAATCAGAGTAGATTTTGATCTGTCAAAAAAAAACATCCTTGTTTCTTTTTTTTGTACTCTCATCTTATTATACAGATTACAGATTATCTCATATCTGTTGTGTTTTTCTTTTTAATGTCAGAGTGCACTCTGAGAGTAATGAATGAGTGTGGTTAGTTCTCATTTCTCACAAAGTTGTCAAAAAAAAAACAAAATGTCAAATAAAATTATAAATAATTAATAAAAAGTGTAATCAAATAATTAAGTAAATAATTAATAAGCTTTAATATAATAATGGTTAAAAACAATTAGATATAATATTTGAAAGCACATATTTACATAATACAATTAGAATACAATTTAAAAGTTATTTTATTCTTTTTTTATAATTTCATAATATTTTCGCCATTTTAAATTCAATTTTAATTTTTGTTTTTTTTTTTGTTATTATTATTTTCAGAAGATTTTTATTTATTTCATTTCAATGTTAAAATTCTAAAATGATTCATCAAAAGTAATTGAAAACAAATTATTTTTTTGGAAATAAAATATTCTTACATATGTTCAGATTAAACAGACATATATGTATAAATATATATAAGTATTTATATATATATGTATATATGCATATATTATGGAGTGATATTTATAAATTTTTTTTTTGTTATTTTAAAATGTATAGTACCTACCTATTTGAAGTGTTAAAAAAAGGATCTGTTGTATATGACAGGCGTAATTAATTAATTTACAATGTTTAAATTTATATACATTTTATATATATATATATATATATATATATATATATATATATATTTATATATATATATAAAGCTTTATTCTTAATTTTATATAATTGTATGAAAAAAATTCAAAATCAGATTAAGATATTTAAAATTTAGACAAAAAAAGCGAATAGCTTCATCTTTAAATTAAATTTCAAAAAAAAACAAACCGAAATTGAAAAAAAAAATCTTATATAGGTTTACAGAATAAGAACTTGAATACTTTATATATTTGAGGGGCTAAAATTTATTAGGTATTGATTTTCAAAGTTTGATCAAATTATTTTATTTAAATTTTTTGCATATGTGTAAGTATTTAAAAAATTCGAATAACTTTGAGTTATTTGAAATTTTAACTCAATATTCATAAAAATCATTTTTCTTTTGTTTCCCTAAAGGAAGTAAAAAATTTTGAAAAGAAACCATTGCTTTTGTAGTGTGAAACTTCTACTGACTGGGAAATGGATATAATTAGATGTTTACTATATCTCATTTTAAAATTGTTGAAGATACCTAATACTCGTATTTAAATTAATATCGATTTAAAGAGATCAAACAATCAATGGATTTAAAGAGATAAACGGCTCAGCTACATTAGAGGAGACGCTTCCATTTGGGAATTACTTAAAATATTTCATTAAAATATTAGAAAAGTTTTTTGATTAGAATTATCAGAAATAAAGTACTTAAAAATTAATAGTGAGTTCTGTAATACTTTGTGTAAACCATTTAAATTAAATTTCGATTTAAAAACGGTTCCAGATTTTTTTTTTCAGGACCATTCAAAATATTTGATTTAATTTTAGAATATAAATTTAATTCCTATTAACCTTGAAAACTTCTTCACAATAAATACCAAAACCTCATTATTGATCTTTAACATTATAATTAGCTATACATATCCATCAATCTAAATGATTTTAAACTTATTATTACTATTATTATTATAACAATACTAAATAGTACAATATATATACATATTGTATACCATAATCATTGTGACTCATTATTTACCATTTAGCTCTTTTTTTTTCCTATAATATTTTCTTATATATAATACTTATATTGTATTTGCCTCTGGGCAATTTTATCTCATCTTACCATTTGAAATTAGCTCAGTTTCAATCTCAAAAGTCAATTTTACGTGTCACTTTAAAATAGAAAAATAAAAATCAACTTTTGTAATTTAAATAAAAGTGAGTTTTCAATTTTATATGGACAAACATTGCGTTAAAAAAAAAAAAAAAAGTACCATTTGAACATCAACATATAAACATGTACATGTGAAACAATTCTTTCAAAATTTATTACATAAAAAAATCTTGAAATATTGAACTTGACTTTGACATATTAAGTAGTAACATGTCATACCACTTTTTTTTTTTTTTTTGTAATTTTTTTATTAAGATTCTTGTTTATTATTTTTTTTTTTTATTTGTGTTTTAAAATTGCCTTATTATTTCGAGATTGAAGAGACGACACCTTTATTAAAAGTGGGTTTTTTGTTGTCAAATGATTCTTCTTTTTAAATGGTTTTTTTTTTTAAGATTCTTCTTTAAATTCGTGAATTAAAAATTTTTTTTTTTTGTAAAGAACAAATAAATTGTTTTTTATTGTTTTATTTTTTATGAGTTTTTTTTCTTGTTTTTTTTTTTTGCGAGACAAAAAACGACGAAAACAATCGAATGAATCACTTTGAAACGAACTTAATAGAAATTGAGAAATGGATGATTAATCTTTATAAGAATGAAAATTAAATATTTTTTAGGGGGTTACCTAAGGATGCGAATTGATGTGATTTAATTTTTTATTTGAAAATCACTTTATTTGGGAAACCATGGCTTTAAAAAGTTATGGTCATGGGAGGAATAATTGATTTTATTCGAGAAGACATGGCCTTTAAAAAATATTGGTAATGGCAAGCAATGAATTCATTCAGAAAACCATGGCTTTAAAAAATTATAGTCATGGCGGAAAATTAAATGAATTAATTATTGGTAGGCAATGAATTTATTAACTATTTATTTTAAATTTATAAGCCATGGCTTTACAAAATGAAGGTCGTGCGAAGCAATGAATTCATTCAGCATTTAATAATTAATGTTATAATTAAATTTGATGGTTAAGAGTAATCAATCTTTAACTTACTTCTGACCCAAATTCGGAATCTCAAATCTCAAATAAAAACTGAAATACGTAAAACTTGAAAATTCAATAAATTATTAAATCAGAAAGCTATATGAGATCAAAGCCTATGAGTGAATAACTAATAGTCACTCATAAGTAATAATTGCTGTTCACAAATTTAAAGCATCATAATTGCGAAAGCAGACATCTCATATATACTTATTATATTACTCGTATATTACTCTTAAAATAAAGTAATCTTAAATATGGTAAGACTACAATTTAATAGTTGATTTTACTAAAATATTGATATATAATTTAATTTTTAAATTTTTATATTATATAACAACTAGCAATTTTTAAATAACACACACTTTATAACTTGAGGGCAATTTAAATTTTTTTTTTTTTTAAAGCTAAAAAGATTGTTAGAATGAAAACAAAAGCGATAGAAAAGCGTTTATAGTTTTTGCTTTTTTTTTTAGTATTTTTAAATAATTTTAAAGAATTTTTGAATATTTTTAAATTAATGAATGGTGATTGTTAATTACCAAATAAATAACTAATTTAAGAAAAAAAAAAAAACAAGTCAACATACAGAAATAATGACAATAAAGTAAAGTGTTGTATAAAAAAATTGTATATTTGTTATAAAAAAAAAGCGTAGGCGTCTTTTAATTCAATTTAATAAACATTAATCAAATTATACTATTAGTATTATGTTTGTAATATCTATATTATATTCGTTATCTGGGCCTCGGTGGTGCAGTGGGTAAGCATTTGGCTTATTAACCGAGGGGGTCCGGGTTCGATTCCCGGTCAGGTCATACAATATTTAATTAAAAAAAAAAAATTATTGAAAAATAATTTTTCTTTACGAATCCCCATGGTGACCAAATATAATATAAATATACAAATATATAATATAAACAAAATAAATAATATAGTAGTTATAAATAAATAGAAAGTATTTAATGAGGGGTGCACAACGGGCCGCAAGGCCTAGGTGTAAGGGAGACTTGCTTTCCCCCCCGTCCAAACAACAACAACATATTCGTTATCTGTCAAATTTCATTTGATAAATTTTTATTTGAATGACAATTTTTTTTTAAAAATTTTACGTACATATTATTGTATAATAACAGTCACAAAAAAAAACATTTTTTTTGGAAATGATTTTTAAATTAAAGTCATTTTAATATTATTATTAATGAATTATTTGTTTGTTTGGTTTTTTTTTTTATTATCACTATTTATCTAGTTATGTTTTTTTTTCTTAATTTTGTATATTTTGTATTTAAAAATTTTGACAAACGAAGCAATTGAAAATCAATTAATTTTTTTCAGAGATCATTTTAAAATGATTACCATTGATAATTTATTAATGTATGTTTGTTTTATGTTTTAATTTATACTCAGAGTACAGGGTTAGTTTTTTGGAATTATTAATTCAATTCTATCACAAGTCAAAGAATCACTCATATTGCACAACCTATACTTATCACTAATCAAATAACAATTTTTTTTGATAAGTTTTCATTGCACAAAAGCAAAATGTAATAATAAGTCAATAGAACTTAAAAAAATCAATATTTATTAGATTATTTGATTAGTGACAAGTGATGGGTATAATAAAATAAAGCTACATAGGTTCTCCGTGATTAAGTCGTTAAGCATATGGCTTATTACAGAGAGATTTTGAGCTCACAGGAAGTTTAATAAAAAAAAAAAATTCTAATTACTTCCTTTAATCTTCTAGTTCTAGGTTACGTATTCGACTCTCTTACCTAATTATATAATAGTATACTTTTAGGATGATTTATTTTGGGGATGAACAAGTTCTAATAGCATAATTCTTTTTACTGCAATAAGATCTTTTTGTGTTTTTTAATATTAACTTCCTTTCAAAATTGAATCATCCAAATAATATTTATATTAAAAAAAAAACACCCTGTATGATATTATTTTAATATAATATGTATAATAAATAAAACATTTTTGTAATTTGAAAAGATTTTAATTTACAAAAAAAAAAACAAAAAAGGAAATAGCAAATATTTGTAAAATTAATCATAGATATTTCAAAAAAAACGTTTAAGAGTAATTAAAATAGCAAAAAAAAAAATTATATTAAAAAAACAGCATGATTTCGCAAATTATTTCTAATTTTAATATAAAAATAAAATTCTATTCTTTTGGTTCTGTTTCTATTTTTGTGAAAGACATTTTGTATAGAAAAATAAATGATTCTATAGAATTCATTGAATATTCAGAATAATTTTTGCGTTTTATTAGATTTTAGATAAAAAATAAAGATCTTAAGATTAATTGCAGAATTACTTTTATTATTATATAATATTTTTCTTAAATCAATTATCCCAAAATTATATTTTATAATATATATATATTATATAATAATTATTAAATATACTGATTTTAAAGTTTTTTAACTTTTATTTTAACTTCAGACAGAAACACACCTATTCTTAATGATAAGATATTTTGTTATCAAGTTAATTAAACATTTTTACATTGCGTATACCCATGTTATACAATGGTTTACAAAATTTAAAATTCATCTTATATATATTTTTACAAATATTTAAATTATAATATGTATTTCCGGAATACACCTAGATTTCTACATTTGTAGCAATATAATTTACAAATAACACAAAGTGCCATTATTTAAGTTGATTTACATTTATTTAAACATTTTTATGTCTAGACTATAAAATATAAATTTTTTTTTTTTACATTTAAACTCCCTTTTCTAAATTTGAAGTAGTATAACTCTATACTTTGTAATACATTTTTCGAAATAAAAATATAATTGAAGGTTAAATTTTAAAATTTAAAAGTTAATCTTTTATTATTAGATTATATCTTATGGATGCATACTTATACATATATTACACATAAAAATCACTTTTATAATAATTTTAAATTTAAATTATCTGATAAAATACTATTTAAATATTAATAATATATTTATATTCATTATAATCCAATATATCATAGATACAAACTACTGTAGCTCCAAAAAAATGATTGACGCCTAAAAATATGTAAAATTTTTAATTTTTATATGTTTTGATTTTTTTTTATTTTGTTTTTGCAAATAAATAGGAAATTGCGCTCTAAAGAATTTTTAAACTGTAAATTATTTTTTATTACTTAAGATATAAAATTACAGTTAAAAAAAAAAAACAACAACAACAATTTTGTACTTAAGGAACCTTCAAAATATATTATTAAAGAAATTATTTTTTGATTCCTTGGAAAAATAAAAATCATTTCTATAACACGTCATCAATTATATTTATTTCCACCACATGTTGAGAATTTTTAGTGGTAGGTAAATATAGGGATGAAAAAAATTCTCTGGAATATAAGTATATAATGTATATAAGAAATTTAATATGACCCTCTGAGAAAATAAAAAAAAAAACGAATGTTTTATTAGATCATGCAAATATTTTTAATTCAAATTACATATGTATATAACTACATACATATATACATATATATGTTTAATATATGAATAAAACTCAATGGAAATTCCAAATTCAAGATATCCTTATTGATGTAAATATTTTTAATGGAAAAAATTGTTTTATTGTTGTTGTTGTTGCTGTTTTTTTTTTTTATATATTTTTATTTTTTGACAATTGCACTGTTATATTCGTTTAAAACGTCATTGAAAAACAAGTTAAAAAATAAACATAATTATATAATAAAATTTTGATGAAAATTTTAAGGGTAAAACGTTTGGCACGCTATAACTGTTTTTTCAAATTGAATTGAATGCCAAATAAAGTAAATATTGTGATTCAAAATTCATACATGATATTTTTTTTTGTGTGTTTGTTTGACATTTTTTTAAAGAAAAGATTATTATATTATAAACATGTATATAATAATATTTTGGTTATACAATTTGGGTTTTTACATACTTATATATAACTACATATATATTAATAGAAATTCTATTTTAAAATCATGTGAATTTTTGGTTTTTTACAAAACGTTTTTATTTGAAAAGAAAGATAAGGATTGTAATACTTTTGTTGAATTTAAGTTGGAGTGAAATATTACATTTAAATTTGGAATTTTACTAGGTTTTTAAAAGTATATGGAAACTGTTTGACCTGGTTTTTAAAAGTATATGGGAACAGTGGTTGAAGTTTGCGCATTTCAAAAGAAAAATCTTGGGTTCAAAACCTGGTCAGATCATATCTAATAAAAAAATATATAGTGTATATTATAATAGTTTATAATCTTACTTATGACTCCTATTATGAGGCAATATTTACTATTGTCTGGTCCAACAAATAAATAAATAAATATGGGAACTAATTCGGAAAACTATTTTCAATAATATATTTATTTTTAGAATAATTAGTAGCTATTTTAATTTTTGTGTAGTCTTATATATTTATTTAACATTTAAGTTTCTTAACATCACTACATATTAGAATATAGAAATATCCTTCAAGATGCCCTAATTTAAAATAAAATTGTGTGTTAGATTTGCATTCCCTGTCTAAGTCATTCGTAACCTTTGTATAATTACCCATTTGCTTGTATAATTTAATTGATAGATTTGGAAGGCCAATTAATATTTTTAATAATTTATTTAATTACGGATTGTATAATTTATTAATAAATAATTAGTATAGTATTCAACTCATATAGGTTCTAAATCACATAGCAGTTAACCTACTAAAGACCAGCTTTTGCTAAAGTAGAATTTACAAAGTGAGAGATTGGTTAAAAAATCCAAACTTTAAGGAATAAATATTCATATTTCATAGGCCCGCTATGGTTTCGAGACATTCAATTAATCTTTGACAAAATTTGTAGATTTAATTATCCAATAATAATTTTATAAAATATTTTTTGTATTTTGGAATAGCTTTTCATTCCTAATTCATATGTATCAAATATTTCTACGAAATAATTTTTTTTTCAAAACAATTTTATTATTATTAAAAAATATTTTGTAAATGGAAAAATGTTGTTTAATTTTTTTTTTCTGAAATATTTTTGATAATGTGAAAACGTTTTATGAATATTTTCAATTTGTTTTTGTCTTCTCTTTATTCAAAATAATATTTGTTTTATTTTGATTTATTATTTTATTAAAATTGTTGATGTTGAAAAAGTATAATACACAACATACATAACTCCTTGTTGTAATTTAATATGATTCAAATATTATTCCATTTTTACAATTTAATTCCTTGACAAGTTTACAATAAATATGCTTTAAAACTAACTTTATTAATTCTCAAAAATTGGAGTTGACTTAACATGTTAAATGAATGATAGTACTGATAATTCAATTTTTAAAACTCGTATTTGTGAGTACAACAACTTTGCACCATTCGAACCCACAACAAATTTCTTTAGCCCAGAACTATACATTTATGAAAGATTAAGTCAATCTTTCAAATCGCTTAAAATTGGCTAAAGCTGAAGTTTTTCAAGTACCAGTACAAGTCAAGTACCATGAGAATATACTGAATACTGAAAAAAATATTTAGAAAAACTTAAGTTTTATTACTGGTCCTACAATTAAATACAAGTATCAGTATAAATACTTGTACTGGAAGCTGACCAGTACTTATGAGTGCTTAACAGTACTACCATTAGTTAACAGTACTACCAGTACTTAACAGTATTACCAGTACTTATCAGTACCAACCAGTACATTATCATTATTTATAAGTACTTAACAGCGCTATCAGTATTTACAAATACTACAATACAAGTACTTACCAGTACTACCAGGATTAATCAATACCAGTATGTGTACTTCTATTTTTTCCCATCCAGCAACAATTTTGAAATTTACTGAATATGTTTTTCGGTAATAGCACTGGTGCTGGCTAAGTACCAAAGTACCGATTCGCCAGCTTTGTCTTTTACTAATGATTACAATTACAAAACTATATTTCATGATATCATTGTGCAATGTTGTGTTAAAGCTCAGAAAACCAGTTTTATGTGTTAAATTATTATATAAAAAGCAAAAGAATGCGTACATTAACTTAAGACTGCAGTGCAAAGAAACCCAAAAGAAATATATAGAATAATGCCATATAATATATCATAGTGTACGAGTATCAAGTGTATGAGAGTATATATAGGTTAAATTTTTGTTTTAAAACAATAGTAAAATAAAATAAAAAATTGAATTTAAATTAGGTAGATTTTATAATATAATATTATTTAAAGGTTTATTTTTTTGGAAAAATTTTTTTCATTTCATTGTTAAATTTTTTAAAACTAATAAATTAAATTTCAAAAAAAAAATTAAAAATATTTCTATCAATCTTTTCGGTTTCAAGAAAACAATAAAGCAATTAAATTTAATGGGATTACGTGCAATATTATTATGTAAAATAATATTAAGAAGTTATGCTGCATATTAACGCGAAGTAATCATTATAATTTATATTATATAGTATAGTGCAGGTAATGAATTTTTAATATACAATATATATATATAAAAAAAATGAAAATGTCATAAATTTTGTTGGATTTTTTGATACCTAATTTAAAAAAATATTCGAAACCTAACCATGTATTCAATGGATATACGTAACTAAAAAATTCACCCTCTCATAATTTATTATTTTAAATTTCAAATAAAATAATAATTTTATAAAAGAATTTCAATTACTATTAATATTCAATTAAAATACACATATTATAAAATTAATAATAGTTAATTTAATTTTTTTTTTTAATTCATTTTTAATTGATAATTTTCTAAATTATTAAATTACTACCATATTGTTAACACAAATTTCAATTTAATTAAGTGCTGAAAAAATATAAATATTTATATATAATTGATTATTTAAGCGATTGTTATGGGTATATTGGAATTGTTCCTCCGTTTATAATGTTTGTTTTGGTTTTGTACTGTAATAAATTTTAATCTGTTCCTATGCAATTTTAAGTTATTCAAACCAAACCAGTATATTTCAAGTACCAGTACTATCGCCATCTTACCATTACCTAATACTCGTTACTTTGTCAAGTATCAGTATTACATAGATTTCAAAACTTACACATTTAAACATAAGTAGAAGAATCAAGTTACAAGTTTTTGTACTTGATTATTTTTTTGTACTTGATTTTGAGTTTAAAATTTAATTACTTTTTGAGAATTACAAGTATTTGTACATGATTTTGAGTTTGAAATTCAATTACTCTCTGGAAATTACAAGTATATATTTGTAATTGATTCTTTTACTTATACTTCAATTTTACATAAGTATCGTAATCTAAGTAATACTGACATTTAACAAAGTAATCAGTATCAAATAATGGTGCTGACAACTGTACTTAATTACTATTTTACTCATTACTATATAGTTGCGAATATATAGGATTTCAAACTATATTTGTTCAAAAAAGATGCCGAAGAAGTTTTAGGTACGGATATATTATTAACCCATTGGTTACCATGGTAACAATTGTTGATGGATTTGAATAGCCATTAATTACTTAATAATTCTACAGATTGCAGACTTTAATAAACTGTAATATGAAGAGTTCCAAAAATAATATAATTAAATAAACTATTTATAGTATACTTACGGGTTAACAAGGGCAACTATTCATCAAAATTTTTTTATAATAATATAATAAATATGTATGAAAAATTAATTCTGTTCACACTATGTTACTTTTGTTTTCTTTTTATATTTTCCAATTTAATATAAGGTGTGAAAACAATTTTAATTTTATTATTAAATTATTAATTTAAAAACAGAAATAATATTCATATTATTTTTGAAAAAAAATTTATCTGTTATTGAATTTCAAAACGTTTTAATTGTTTTTTTATTTTTTTTTCTCTTTTTCTAAACCTACATTTAATTGAATTTGGTATTTTGTATGGAATTTTAAATATTTATGACTAGGTTTCTTTTTTATCTTTTTTTTTTGTATCTTGAAATATTTTAAATATTTCACATTTTAAACTGAAATAAATTTTTTTTATATTACAAAATTATATTAATTTATAATACTTTAATTGTTATATATACAGTTTATATAGTTCAAGGAAAATGTTGTCAAATATAGTTAATCATTCATTTAAAGTGATTCTTCAACTTATTCTTCAATTTATTTTATGAATGAAAAACTAATATCTTTTATTTAAATCTTAAGATGTAGATTTGATAAGTAATATATAGAAAATTTTCTTAAGTAATTTGGTGCGATTCCCATTGGGTTAGGGAGGTTAAAAATTAAGTTTATGAAATTTATTTTCCTTATGGTGCATTAAAGTGGGGATTCATATTTTTATTCTATTTTATTTTCAATTCTACGGGGAATCGCTTGGGGGTTAATAATGAAGGTTATGAAATTTATTTTCCTTATGGGGCATTGGAGCGGGGTTTCATGTTTTTATTCTATTTTATTTTCAATTCTAGGGGAATCCCTTAGTTCAATGCACACTGTTTTAACCTATTCATGTTCATTACAAATTTAATTTCGAAACCTTCATTTTGAACCCAAAAGTGTAAGAGAGATAATTTAAGAGACTCTCTTAATTATTTTAATAAATCTGATTATATTATAAGTTAAAAGTTTTCAAAATAACTTAATCATCCCTTCATGATTGCACCCCTTCTAATGTCCTATAATCACCCCTTCATGAAAGCTGCCAATTAAAAAGGTTAAAAATATAGGTTGGAGATTTTCCATAGACTTTATACTCTTATTTCAGTTGTTATTAAAATAGGAATGATTTTTAATTATTATTTTAAGAAGATTTGGATTTTTATTCAAAAAGTTATAAATCTATCCAACTACTAAAAGGCCGCTAACCTAATAAAGCTAACCTATTTTAATTAACACTACAGTACCCGATAAGAAAAAGTGCCTTATAAAAAATGGGTTTATTTAAAAATAATTTACAGCATCTTTGTACACTTTTAATTTTCTTTTAAAATATCTTAAATAATTAAAAATATAAAAATATTGTATTCATTATCAACTTATTCAATATGATTATGATTTAAATTATGTTAAATAGCTGTTTCATTAAAATAAAATCATAAAATAATTATTAATTTTAAAACCTTGATCTTAATACAACATAATTTATTGAATATATACAAATCCTTATAATTGCATTAAATATTATTAAAAACATCGTTAAAAGTAATTATTTTGTTAATTTAAATGTATACGAATGTCACAACAATTATATGCAATAAATTATTAATATTGTTACTAGTTTAATATTTACAATTTTTTTTCTTTTACAACATATAGTTAATGATTAATAAATTTTAAAATTTAATTACAATTTTTAAAGTGTTTTTTTTTTTTAATAAACTTTATAACACATTTTAACTTTTAAAAAATTAAGTTATATTTTAAACGTATAATCTGTAGAATTTCAATATTAAAACTTATCAAACTGTTGATAAGTTTTATATATATACATTTTATTATTCTAAAATTCTTAAGATTTATTCTAAAAAAAAACTTTAAAAATTTTAGAAAAAAAAACCTATTTAGTTTTAATATATTAAATTAAAACTAATGATATTAAAATATAGTCAATTTGAAATGGCGGGGAACTTACTAATGGTTCCAACTAAGGGTTCCATTCAGTTAACAAAATTTTTTTAAAAACTAGAGAATCAAAGACGAACCTATAAGAATTTAACTTCCAAAAGGAAAATTGCTAAATAAGTCAAACATCAGATGTGAAATTAAATTAGACATAGATAGCTTAGATAGGAGACGGTAGTTTAGACATTCTTTAACAGATTCTATTAATCTAAATCATTTTTCTAGCTTAGGGCATAAAAAGCGGCAGTTGGTATAAAGTAACAATCAAACATTTGGTTTTTAATAAATGTCAGAAGATGGAACCAGCTTATAGAAACAATTCAAACTTTTATTAAAATTTAAAAAGCCATCGAACTTTGCAAAGTATTTGTTCCACTTTGATACAAAATGACAACTTCTAAAGTATACTTAAAATTGCACTTCTAGTCAACTTAAAATTGCACATCCTGTTTAAATCTTGTTTAAATTATTTTTTTTATAATTTTTAATTTTTTAAATAGCTTTAAAATGTA
The DNA here is from genome assembly GCA_963082915.1 of Dolichopus griseipennis. NCBI lineage: Eukaryota > Metazoa > Arthropoda > Insecta > Diptera > Dolichopodidae > Dolichopus > Dolichopus griseipennis. The sequence goes on from OY720445.1 coordinate 68,200,272, forward strand.
TTTAACACTTGTATTTGGAGGCTATTTTAAAAATTATGCAAAATATTGTAAAATAACAAACATATAATAAAAATTATTATAACTTTATTTTTTTTTATAATTGGTTAATTGACACCATTTTAGTGTAAATTAAAAAAAAAATAAAAATATTTCTGCGCTTATTTTCTAAATTAAATTTTTTTTTTTATTTTTATTTGATTTTCTTGATTTGATTGCGGCTTCTGATAACGCATCAAAAGGTATTTTTTTTTTATGTTTATAGTGCAAGCATATCTCCGCCACTACTTTTAAATTAATATTTGTTTATTATGTATGTTCTAATGCGCCAATTTATAATTGCATACTGATTTATTCATATACTGTTAGTACAAGTATAATTGCATTAAATATACATATATGCATGGACACTTGAAATACATATAAAAAAAAAAAAAATTAGTGATTATTTATGTAAGTTAAAAGCAATTAGATTAAAAGAAAATATAAATATTTAATTAAATCAAATGAAAGCATAGTATAATAGAATAGACCTTGTGCCGGGTTGCTTTTTATGTTTAAAATTATGTACATTATGTATTTTTTTTTTTAAACTAAATTAATTAAAGAAAATTATCAGGGCTGTAATCAAAATGAAGGTAAATAGTTATGTTGAAACTGTGTTATTTTTTGTATTGAAATTTGTTACACAAGCCTAACTTTAATCTCAAATGGAACCAATAACTTGGTGCATTTATAATTATTTAATTTTATTTTAGAAGGGTTGTTATATCTTTTATCCATAGAATATTGTTATTATTTTCTTTATTTCGAAATTACTAATTTCAGAGCGCATTTTTAGTTCTGGTGCGCATTTTTAATCCTGGTGCGCAATATTAATTTTGGGAAGCATTTTAAGTCCTAGTGCTTTATTTTTTTTTTCTTTATTTCGAAATTACTAATTCTAGAGCGCATTTTTAGTTCTGGTGCGCATTATTAATCTTAGTGCGCATTTTTAATTCTGGTGCGAATTATTAATTTTGGGATGCATTTTAAATCCTAGTGCTCATTTTTTATTCCAGTGCGCATATTTAATGCTGGTGCGCAAAATATTGTTTAGAGTATTATAATTAATTTTTTTACGCTGTTGAAAAATAATTATGATTATTAATTCAAAATTAAATATAGTATACTGTAGTCCTTATGAACCCTGATCAGACACATTTAGGTTTTTCAAACACATCCCCGAAATGAGGTTTCAAATTTAATATAAAACAAAAACTTAATGCATGAAATCGTTTGAAAACATTATTTAGTTTGAAAAACTATTTAGTTATTATTAAATTATCTGTAGTCAATAGTACAATTAGTTTTTAACTAATTTCATCTCTGGTATGATCAGTTTTAATTTCAATCGATTTTTTACAAAAAAAAAAAATAAAAGAAATTTTCTGAGATTTTCCATTTATTTATTTAATTTTTTTTTATTAATTTTTTTTAAATGGAATTTTCTTCAATTTTAATTGAATTTATTACTTGAGGGAGAAAAATATTTTTCTAATTGATTGCGGCATATAAGAAAAAATTATTATTTATTTTTTTTATTTTGATTTGGTATTTTTCAAGAACAAATCATTTTCAATATACACACAACATATAATATTATTGAATGAAGTTAAAAAATATCTTATACTATAGAGTGTGTAGGTGTACTATTCAATTTGATTACTTTTTGTAAAATTAAGTAATCAATTAATTCATATAAATAATAATAACAAACAGAATCTTATTTCTTAAGAATTTTTAAATGAAATTCTTTAATTTTTTTTTTTTTTAATTTTTCTTAATTAAATTTTAATTTTTTATCAATTTAGATCAGGGTTTTATTTTTTTTTTATTAAATATAGAATTTTGAATATTTATTTTAATATTATAGTATTTATATAATTACAAATTCCAAATGAATAAATATATAGGTTAAAATATTAAAAAAATTAAATTCCATTGGTTTTTAATAATTTACAGTCTTTAAATAAAAAGTTTTGTAGGACTATAGCAGTTTAATATATAATCCTTGGGATTTTTGAATTCTTTTATATTTAATATTGTAAAGCAAAAGTTTAGAATGGAATTGCAAAACCCTGTTCTTAAATAAATATTTAGAGTACTTCAATTTGTGATTGCTCGACATAAAGAAAGGACCAATTAATTAATTAAATAGAATTTCCATCAGTTAAACGAATCTGAGTGTATACGAATATTAACTACTAATAAAAATTATCAAAAGTCATTGAAGAACAAACACAACTCTCTTGCTGTGGAACTTTTCAAATTTAAATTATCCCAAACTTAAAATCCAATTCGATTAAATAGAAATTAAACTTAAATATAAATTATAATATATTCTATACTTTTTAAAGTTTTATTTTATTTATATCCCAATTTTTTTCTTTTTTTTTTAGTAAACTAAAATGGAATACATATAAATTTAATTCCTGAACTATTTATCATTGGCCCACCCTAAAACCTGTTTAACAACAATTAAATCTCATGGTCATATTATTTTTTATTTTCTTATTGTGTTTTATTCCTTTTATTTTCACTTCTTTCTCTATACATTTCTCTTCATTTCTCTATACACTCTGTATACTCTCGTAATTCAATATTTTTTTTTTAATTTATATTTTTATACTTAATATTAAGAAAATAAAAGAAACTTTTAACATAATATTTGGTAAAAAGGTAAAATTTCTAAAAATGAATACAAAAATTTTCAATATAACAGTAATAATAATAATAATCAAAAGTATAGAAAAGCTGACAGGACAGCTCAAAGTTTAGTAAGTTCTCAATGTATATATTTAAATACATAATCAAATCTAATGAAGTGTTCCCTAAATATTTTTAAAAGAACATTTCTAGAATTTCATAGAACTTACGTATACTAACTGTAATTACAAAATGACATACTATTTTCACATACAAATTTCACTTAAATTTTAACCTATTTGCTCCTACATACATAAATTTTAATATTAAAAAAAAATACTCTAAAATAAACTTTAATTTAAATAAATCTAAAACTATCTGACCTAAATAATAAAGTACAACGTATAAACGTCATAAGTCTATATATTGACGTCTACCGAAATAAAACGTCAGTGTTCAAAAAACAAAAATAAATTAAATTAGATAAAGTTTTACTTTAACTTCGAGAAAAATAACAAAATTAAACTCAAAATTTCGTTATGTCAAACTTGACAATTCGAATTTCCAAAGTTTATACGCTTACAAGAAATATCTGTCAAAATTCGTTCAACTAAATTTTGACAGATGTTTCTTGTGTACATTCTTATTCAAAATATACAGCACAACAATTGTTGAATAATTATATTATTAAAATTTCTCTTTTTCTTATTATTATTATTGTGGTTTTTTTATGATCCCCATATGTATGTTGAAACCATACCCTTACGAGACCTTTCACAGAATGAAATTATTATATTAAAAAAGAAGTTTTTATAATATTTAAAGTAGGTGCGTATAATTACAACTGTACCACAATAAATATTACAAAAAAATATATATAAACCATGTGCGTGTTTTTTTAACATTTTTATTCTAAACATTTTGTTTCACCATTTTAAATCTTTGTTCTTTCACATTTTTAATTTTTTTTTGTTATTTTATATCCCTTTCTCTTTTCCTCAATTAATTTTTATTTTTTCCTATACTGTATGTGTTCTATATAATATTTAATATAGTATTATAATATTATAATTGTGTGGTTGTCAGGGCTTTTTATATACAGAAGTTTTTTTTTTTTGTTTTTTTTTTTATCCAAGGTGTGTCCCTGCCATAATAGAGTATAAAAGAATTAAAAAAAAATAAAAAATAAAAAAAAAATGAAAAACAAGGAACATTGTAAAAGGACTAAAATGTAGTTAGTAAAACTAAAGAATACAAAAATTATGAAATTTCCTTTTGTGTAAAAAAAAACAAAAACTTTAATGCCAAGCCCAATTTTTGTTGTTCTTTTTATTGTTTTTTTTATTTTTAAAGGTAAAATTTAAAGATAGTTTTGAAAAAAAAATAAGAAAGAGAAAGCTAATAGAAATTATAGTTTGATTTTTTTTTTGATTACAAAATTTATCATATTAATGGCAGGAAATATCATTCGAAATATATAATATATATTATATATATGTAGTAATTATAAAATTTTGAGTTGATTATTGGATTCTTTAATAATATTTTTTAAATTCTATTTTGTGTTTTTTTTTTTTGTTATTTAACTTTGATTTATTTTTCTAAGATTTTGCTATTTTCTAAACTTCTTTATATGAATACTAATTATGTCCTTTCTTTTAATTTTGTTATAAAGGACATTCAATGTGATTTGATTAATGGGACTAATTAAAATGATAATATATTATATGGAAATCCTATTTTTGATTAGAAAATATTTTTAAAAAGTTCGTTTTTCTATTCCTTTGTGTATTAAATTAAATTAAATTGAACCTTTGATTAAAGTTTCCTTTTTAAGGATTAAATTTTTATATAAAATTAAATTAATTTTTAATATTTTGTCTTAAAGAATATTAATTAAACTTTTAAATAAATGTTTTCTAAAGTGATTATAAAAGAACGCTATATTCTTAAATATTGCGGAACTCTCTTTAGTTCAACGTCATTAATATTTTATAAATTGGGTTCTATCTAATTTTTTATTCAATTTGTAATGATCTTTGAAATGAAAATGAAATTTGATCAAACTTGAAAAAAAGGACATAGAGTCATTATATTTTGACCCAACTGGAAATGAAGGACTTAGAACTATAGTGACCTAATCAGCACATTTATTTGATCTAACTCGAAATGAAGGACTTAGTACCATAGGGGCTAAATAACGCAATTATATAATATTTTCATCAAATTTGATATTAAAGGACTAAGAATCATAGTATTTGATCAAAGTTGAAATCAAGAACTTATACTTATATGGTACGTATAGTACCATAGTGGCCTAATTAACATAATTGTTTAATTTACAAAAAAGATACTTTTTAAAATTGGAATATTTAAAATATCTATTAAATTCCTAATATAGGAATGATGATGACTTCAAAAAAAACTAAAAAAGAAACAGTTAGGTTTTTTTTAATACTTAATAGCTTAATTTTGATTCTAATATTTGTAAAACTAAGATTAATTCTTTTTGAGATTAAGACTACTATGGTACTGAATCTGAACCCATCATAACCATTTTAAAAAAACTTTATAAGTTAAACTTTTAAATAAAATACAAACTTTTGGAATAAAGAAATCTAGATCATGGCAACAATGAATTCTTCTGAAACTTTTGAAAGACTTTAAAATGGACTTTCAGAATTTCATTAAGAAATGTATATGAACATTAATAAAGGTCGTCTCTTTGTGATGAAAACTATCATGGTACTAAGTTCGTCATCTATATTTTTTTATTAAAACTTTATAAGTCAAAACTTTTAAATAAAATACAAACTTTTGAAATAAAGAAATCTTAATCTGGATGATAATAAAAAGTTCTGGATCTTTCGAAAAATTTAAAATGGACTTAATAAATATTTGAAATTTAAAAACCACATAGATGTTCCAAATCTATTCTCATTTTTAAACAAATTTAACAACAAGAGTCAAGACTATAGATTTTTCTATTTGATCCCAAATTTATTTAAAACTTAAATTAAAATTGAAAATTTAAATTATAAAAAAAAAAAAAAACTTAAATAGAAAAACTAAAAAAAATTAAAAAAAACTTTAATTTTTTTTTGAGACCCACACATTTTTTTTTATTTTTTGAGTCACCTGCTTTTATTCTTCTCTCAATTTATAGATACTTCACCTTTCTACATGGCTTACCAAATATCACAAAATTCCGTAGGATTTTTGGTTTGCAAAAAAAAACAGACTTAGCAAAATACCAAAGTATCTTTTAAATATGTGGGTTGATAAGCTAGTATCTTATACTTACAGAAAAAGGAATTTAAAAAAAAAAAACCGATAATAAGAATATTATATATATCTTAAAAATGTTTATTTTATTATTATTACTTTATTTTCTTCATTTCATATTTCCTTGCCCTCCCCTTTACCAAGTTTTTTTGAAATTCGTTTTTTTTTCCAATAAATTATTTGCAAAAAAAAAAAAACTTAATTTTTTTTCCATTATCATCTTTTTCCACCAACATGGGAAGAGGTGATATAAATTGATGAATTATGTATATTTTTATTTTATATATATACATATATATATATATTGAATTTAAGTTACTAAGTTAGCATGATTGTGTTGTTACCGGTTGATGGTGTGAATCGGAAATAAATTTTAACTTAAAAAAAAATTAAAATTTGGAAGTAAAAAAAAGACGATGATGACTAGTTAGTTCTGTTCCTCCATCTGGTTATTGATAAAAAATAAAAAAAATAGTAATAAAACAAATTAGTTTTATTTGATTTATGATTTGTCATTCATTTCATTTTTTTCAAAAAAAAATAAATCGATCGACCGATTGATTCCCAATATTGACTTTTATTGACTTTATATTTTGTATCGTAAATATATGTAATATATACTTTATAAACATCTACAGGGTGTCTGTAAATAAATGTCATAATCCACTAGTTTTTTTAAGTATTTATGACCATTTTTTATAGAATTCGGAATGTTAAAAATATTCCGAAAATTTAAAATATACGAAAAAATTATGCGAGCCATATCGATTAAAGACGGAATGTCAAAATTCGGCATAGCTCGCATGCATTCATAGACGGATAGAGAAGCTAAAAATGTGAGAGAAAGCGATAAACATGAAAACGATTTCAAGAGATAGAGATGGGCGAAGAAATTTTTTCCGAAAAAAAAAGTGAATGTATCTAAATTTTAAAGTGGTTATATCCGAATTACTATTTTACATAACACATATTTGTTTTTATTATTGTTTATCTTTTTGAGCTGAATTGAACTTAAAGAATATTACTTTAAAATACATAAAAATCAAAATACTTAAATGTTTACTATACTATAATAAAAAAATTCGGAATCCATCAGACCAATAGCTCAGTAGTTAAAGTGCTGGCTTTCCAATTGGCAAGTTTCGGGTTCAAACCCTGTTCAGATCATATCTAATCAAAAAGATTTAGTGTATATTATAATAGTTTAATAAGAGGTTCCAAATTCCAAATAGGCAAAGGGCTACTATAATTTCAGAAAATTGTCTGGTACTATACATATTTGTAATAAATATAAAAAATTCGGAATGTCAAAAATATTCCGAAAATTGAAATATTATAATTTTTTTGGACTTTATATAACATATGATAAATCTTTTAATTTTAGCGAGAAGAGAATCACCAACTCTTGGCTAAAGGGAATCACGACCTTAAGTGCTTTAACTTGTAAAGCTGATCTGCGAGATTAAAACAAAAGCTTTAATTCCTTTATTTTTTTTTAATAAAATTCTAAAATAATTTTGAAATATAAAGCACTTTAAGTCTCAACATCTTCCATTCTAAAGAATTCATAATTTGTTTTAACCTTCTAATCTTTCAATGATACAAAACTTATTCTCGGAACACCCTGTATTTCAATAAATATACTATATAATATGTACTATACTAAAAATAAAAAAAAAAACACGTTGTGCTTTTAAGTGGTTTTATTTTTTAAAGTGATATTTTCCAAAAAAGGGTTACTAGTATATGGCTATTAAAAAATTTAAAATATAAAAACTATGCAATTTATAATCAAACAATATCTGAATTGTTTATGTACATATAAATTTGTATATACTTTAAGTAAATATGTACTTAAATAAAAAAAAAAAAAAACTGTGTACAAAATAAATTATTTAATATTTACTTTTTAATAATAATAATAAAAAAAAAAAAAAATTCGTTATTTTTGTGTGTTTTAGTTAAAAAAAAAAAAATATTAAAATATGGCACACAATATTTTTTTTGCACACTTAAGATTGTTTTACTAATAATAATTTTTAATTTGCATCGCTTAGTTTTTTAAATTTAATTTAAGTATTTAAAAAATAGATAATTGATGACAAACCTAAAATTTTGTGTAATAAAAAAACAAACCCTGATAAATTTGTCTTTTATAACTATATATATCTGCAAAACTTAAGTCCTTTAATTAAGTCTTATTAAATATATCTAAAAACTTAAGTTATTCGTTGGTTCTATTGGAATTGTTTAATGGAGGGGGCATTATTGATTTACAGTTCAATATAGAGCAGATATCCATTCCTATAATATATCTATAAAGAAATAGATAAAGTAAGCTTCAATATTTCGATATGTATTGAGAGGAGCCAAAGTTGTCTAAGCAATGAAATCATCAATTAAACTTAAGAAGTGATTTTGGATTTTTTCTAGGGGCAGGGAGGTGCGTCACCTCATATGACCGAGTTATATTCCCACTTTAATTTTTTATCTCATTATAAGTATGCAGCCTTAATTTTTATATAAAATCAATGTCTATTGCCGTAGATCAACTTGTCTGTAAGTTCAGATTATTGGATATATGAATATCTCATTAAGGAATCTAATTCTGGACTAACTGGGATAGATTTCGGACCTCCTTTTAATTAAATATTTTTTAAACAGACAATCGGTATTTAGTAATACTCTACGATTATTTTAGAGTTTTATAAAACAATACAAATAACACATTGTTGAAAGCTATAAGGTATGGAATAAAGGGTGTTGGAAGTTTGAAGTTACCTAAAAAATCTCATATAATATTTAAAAAGTATAGAATAAACGATTTCTTGTTAAAAATAATTAAACTTTAAAAAAAAACAAAAACTTGAGCTAAAAACAATATAATTATTTGTTATATTTTAAAAAATAAGTTTTTTAACAAATTTTTTTTTTTTACTTTTAAATACTTAAAGTCACATACGACTTAAATTATTTCTTTACTATTTTTTTTGTTTTTATTTTTTTTTTTAATAAGCATATCTACAATCATTGAACATAGCAATAAAATAATAACAATAATTAAAAAAAAAAAAAAAAAACTAATAAAAAACCTAATTTATAGGTTTTTTTCAAGCTTTTTTTTATTAATATTTTCAATATAAATATAATTGCCATAACATTTTAACCCTTTAACCGCTGCTGCTATATGTTATTGAGAACATCAGGAAAAATTTATGAGTACTAATTAATTAGTATGTATATTAAATCTAGTTAATTTGTGTTGATCACCTCGGTTTATTGAGAAATGTTAATCCCTTAATTTTTTATTTGAAATTTTTTTTAATTGAAATCTTTTTTATTTTAACTGAAGACATTTTTAATTTTAAATAAAGATTTTTTCAGTAATTTATATAATGCATTAGGTGCTTTTATTAACTTTTATTACATTCTAATACATTAGGTGCTTTTTTTACACTTAAAATTTAACATCTTTTTGTATGTATAAATAAGTTTTTTTTCACTTGAAATACAAATATCTTCACTTAAAGTAAAAAAGTCTTTAAATGGTATCAAAATGCCTTTAACTCAAAGTATGAACAAACTTTTACTTTGAGTTAAAGGCATTTTAAAATTAATTAAAAATTACTTTACTTAAAGTAAAAAAATCGTCGTTTTGAAAAGAAATGTATTCACTTAAAGTAAAAATTTCTTAACTAAAACTTAAAATGTATTTAATTAAATTAAAAATTTCTCTAACAAAAGTAAAAAATATCTTAAATGAAATAAAAAAAGTATTTTCTCAAAGTAAAATACCTAAATATATATATTTAAAATAAAAATATCTCCACTCAATTTAAAAAAATTCATACTTAAAGTAAAAATGTCTTCATTTAAAGTAAAAATGTTTTCAATCTAAGAATATAAAGTTATTAATGCATTTAAATTTAAATTTATTATAAGTATTTTAAGTTATACAAGAAAAAGTATATTTAAATATAATACATATTATATATTGTATAAAATTTTTAAGTAAAATTAACCTATATTACAAATCATAAGGGTTAAATATAATTATACCCTATCACATAAATTTAAACAAAGTTTAATAGTTTTCTTTCGTTTTTTTTAAACTTTTATCTGATATATGTACGTATATATATATGTAAACATGTACTAAAAAAAAAATTTAAAATAATTTTAAAGTTTTTTATTAAGCATTTTAATTAATTTATAAGAAGCAATAATTTGTTAAATTGTCGGTAATTTTTGCAAAAAATAAAAACAACAATAAAAAAAAAACGCGAAAAAATACAAATTATATGATATTATGCGGCACCGGCAGCCTTCATTCAATCGCGTTTTTAGTACTCGTACTTATCGTTTTTTTTATTTAGTATTTTATAAATTTGCGTTTTTTTTACTATATTTAACTTAGTTAACTTACTATATTAAATTAAACTAATAATTATAAAATTAAAACAAATTATTAAATTCTAAAATTAATAAAAATAGAAAAGAAATTTAGGTATAAATGAATTAAGGAACTTTTGTTTAATGTTTAAACATTTTGTTTATCCCATTAAAATAATTTCAATAATTTTTCAATTATTCTTCTTTAAAATAATTTAAATTATTACATTTTTTTTTTAAACAAATATAAACTAATATTTATATTTATTATTTTATTTGACCCTAAATATTTGTTTAAAATATTATATAAATATATATTTTAAACAAATATTTAAACAAATTGTCTAACTAATTTTTTAATAATAATTAATAAAAATTATATAATAACACGCAAGTTGGGTATTATAATTACAAGTTAGTAATTAAATAAATTAAAACTTTATAAATATAAGTTTTATTTTTTGTACAATGTATTAATTTTTTATATCTAAGTGAAGTGTTATCATTCTACTAATTAATTAATTAATATAATTCTAATAATTGTATTTAAAATTACTCGACAGCCTTTAACGGGTTAAGAGTTCTAAACTTTAATTCAAATAATCAAATTTAAATTGATCTTAGAAATATCAGGTAGGTCGTAAGAAGCCCAATCGCATATTTTAGATTCCTTTTTTTAATAATCTTTTCTAAGTATTGTGAAAACCCCTTTGGCACCTTGCATCTTTGATATCTAAACTCTTGGATCGTTTGAGACGTTAACTCAAAATTAAAGCACCTGCTCATATATCCAAAATAGTGAATTTTAAACCCATCACAATTACTGAAGAACAAGCCAGGAAGGTATTAAGATTTTACAATACTGTCAGGAGGAACCAAATTTTTAAAAATAAATATATATATATATGTATATACATATATATTTTGATTACTAAAAGAGACTTCTATTAAATTACATTATGTTAACATGCATTTTTTTAACAATAATAAACCCTAATCATTTTTATCTATACAAGTTCAACCTTTTCAATTCCTCATTAGAATTTACTTTGTTTTACATTTTTAACCCTTAACCCTCAACCCTCAACCTTCAACCCTCAAAAATCTGATAACTGATAAAATTTCATGGCATCTCCAGCAATTTTTTAACCCTCTCTTAATTAGATAATACATAAAATTATATATATATATACTCTCGAGAATGATACAGAGATATAATTGCTTACATATCACCCACTATTGGGAATTCACTAATTTTTTTTTATAAATATAAATTGATATTGTGAATTGATAAAAAAAGGGGTTAGAATTTGAATACTGTGAGATTTTTGACTTCTTGAGAGTTTTCAAAACAAATTTTTACAATCATTAAAACAAAATGAGCATTTCTATACTACTTACAAGATTTTCAAATCTTAAAAAAATTTGACCCTAATCAAACTTCAATATTGAAGTACTTCAAAAAAATGTATATTCTGATAATTGAATTATATTGTTTTATAATGGAAATGACACGTGCATTTTAAAGTTATAATTTTATTGTTTAGTTTTTTTTTTTTTTTTTGTATCTTTGGATTTTTTATTGTATACGATGTTGTAGATGTTATTAATGTTCGTCCTTATACTTGTTAAGATTTAAGAACAATGTCTCCAAAAAGAGTAATATAACAACATTTTAATAGAATGTTTTTTAAAAAACTTTTTCCAGTTTTTTAAAGGAAAAGGAACAACTAATTCAACTTCATATTATGTAGCAAAAATTTTTCAAATAACATTTTACTTTTTTACTTAATGTTAAATTGAGCAGATAAAGTTTCAAAACTTTCTTCTAAAAAAAAGGAAATAAGAATAGTATAACATAATCAAAAGACATAGAAACTTGTAGTTTAAAAAAATATAAGAAACTACCGTCATTCGAAATATCTATAATGGGAGCGTTCCATAATCTCGGTTTAGTAAATCTTTTTTTTTAAATTTCGTTTTTAGAAAATTTCGTTTAATGCACAGATACTTTAATATTTATATTTAAAAAAATGGGGTTGGGTCTGAAATCTCGTTTTAGAAAATTTCGTTTTTTATTGAAAAATCTGGCTTCTTAAGAAAATCTTTTTTTAATTGAAAAATCTGGTTTTTAAGGATTTTTGAGTTGGATACAAAATCAGAATTATCAGCTTTTTCCAGAATATAAAAAAAGGATTTTCTAAAAACCAAATTTTCTAAAACGAAATTTTCTAAAAACGAGATTTTCTAAATAAGATTTTCTAAAACACAAGATTTAGTGAAAACCAGATTTACTAAACCAAAAATTTCAGACCCAACCCCATTTTTGTAAATATGAATATTAAAGTATCTGTGCTTAAACATAAAAGTATAAAACAATCAATGCTGAAATAAAGAGAATAAACAGATTTAAAATTTATAAATCTTGTGTTTGGCACCTAAATATATTCTTTACAAATCATTAGCAGCCGAATTTAAAATATCTTGTAGTTTCTAATATAACTATAATAGTATCGAAATAAGCATTAAAACTCCTTAAGGAACTCCGAACATGCAATATTAAATTTGATTTAATTCTATTTACCTAGAAGATCATTCTAAAAAACAGTTTCTACAAATTTATTACCAAATTTAATTCGCACCTTTTTTTATACTTCCTGAAACGCTTAATATAAGAACCTAAGACAAATGAACTGTCAAATATATTTAACTAACTATCTCAAAGATTGTTTATTAAATATTTTGAAAATACTTTTAAAAACTTTTTTTTCTTTTATTTGTATCACTTCAAAAAATTTGTTTTTTTACATTTCCCAATGGCAAAACAATATATATGTATGTGTTTATGTACATATGTGTGTAAATAAAATAAATACATATCACTTTAGTTTTTGAAACATTTAGTTACCCTTGTAAACTCGCAGATATTCATACTAAATCATCATAGTATTAAAGATATAATAAGCAGTTAAAAAAACATTGTTGATAAATTTGGATTTTCTGAACTTTAAAAATTTTCCTTAATTGTCAGATTTCCCACTTAAACAAAAAAGTAAGTTCAATTTTCATTGTATGCGACCTGTAGCTTCTAAAACAGCTTTCCCATTTTTTGGTTCGAATTAGTTTAACATTGACAAAAACTTTTTTAATCGTAACTTTATTGCATTTTTCAAAAACAATTTTTTATTCACAGAATAATTTTTATTTACGATTTACAAATTTTTTTTGACAGTTTCAAAGTTCAATTAAAAATTCATCAGAATCCTCAGAGTAACTCAGACTCAAACCAACTTTCCAAAATTCCAACCAAAATTAATAATTTATTATGTTAAATTTTCCAATTGAAAAAAATAAATTTTGACTGAAAATACCAGGCACCCATGAAAAGTTAGCAGGCAAAATTTATTAAAAAAATCCCAAAATTATTGCATTCTTTTGCATTTGATATTTGCATAATTTCAGGATATTCAGCCTAATTATGTGATACTAAATTATTCGGCCTAAAAGTATGCAATTCGCCGCAAAAATTTTCGTTAAGCAGAGTCATGAACCATGATAACTTCTGGTATACATGTTTTTCAAATTTAAATTAGAGCGACATCTATTGGAAACTCATAAACTAAAATTTATCCGAGTCTTAAAATTAAAAAAGAAATGTAAAAAATTTGCTTTCTGATAAAATTCAAATATGGGCGCCTAGTACAATTAATGAATTTTAAGAATGATTTTGACGATTTTTACCTTTTTTTTTTAATTTTCAAATCTTTTAAATGTCAAAATTGAAATTTGAGTTTTATTGAATTATAAATTGAGTTTACATTTTCATTGTTTATAACTGTCAATTTTTTAATTAATTTGATTAAAAGTTAAAATCATTCACTGTTTACAAAATCTTTATAATATTTTATTTTATAGAGATTCTACTGTATTCTACTGTACACTAAACTTTGTAATACCATTCACATTTTCTTTTTTGTATGAAAGATGAAAAAGAAGTTTAAAGGAAAATTTTGAAACGGATATTATGTAAAAAATAAAGGGTTGTTGTTGTATTACAAAATTAACAAAAAAAAACAGAAAACATAATTTTATTTGTTATGTATTTTTGTTTTTATTAGTTCGCAATTTTGTTGCTTTTCATAATAATCATGTATAAAATTTGTAAATATTGTGTATATTTATAGTTGCTTAAGTTCTGTCTATTCTTTGCCCTTTATTTTTTAAAAACAATTAATCCATATATTCATACACATTATACATAGTAATATTTACATATATAATATATATTTAAATATTTGGTAAAGAATATAGGATAGTCTTCGGTAAACTATAATAGTATCATATTGTAATATTGTATAAATATACTAACATTGAATACATTATACATATATATATATATATAGTACATTAGCATACAATGTTAATCAAATTAAAAATTTCCTCTACAGACATGGCAAAATTAAAGGAAATACTTTTTTTAAATTATGATTTATATCCTAAATGTTTTTATTTTAACTTAAAAATTTATTTTTTATTTTAATATTTATTTGTAAATTTAATAAATAATTTCAATTTTTTTTTTTATTTTCAGGTGAGAAATTTTGTGATATAATAAAATACAAACATTTTTAAGGTAACGATTTTTCAAGATTTTTAATTCTTAAACTGTCAAAGTACAAATTAAATAATTTTTTAAATAAGTGATAACTTAATCCGAAAATTGGTAAACTGATTGGTAAGGGGATTTTATACGCTCTTTATTAATAAATAGTTGACTCTTAATTTTAATTAATTGTAAACCGTTTTAGATATCACATTAAACCAATTTTTTATTTTGTAAAATAACCCTCTGTTAACTAAGTGATAAGTGAAATTTTATTAAATTTGCATTCTAAAAATTTACATTCCTGGGTGCCTGGTACAAAAAGTCATTTTTAAAACTAAAAAATTATGAAAAATGGACCCGATAACTACTTTTTTGGCATTTAAAATTTTTAATTTTTAAATTATTAAATTTGCATTCTAAAAATTTACATTCCTGGGTGCCTGGTACAAAAAGTCATTTTTAAAACTAAAAAATTATGAAAAATGGACAGATAACTACTTTTTTTGGCATTTAAAATTTTTAATTTTTAAATGCTAACAAGATCTGTCAGTAAACTTAACTGAAATATTTGTATCCTTAATCCTTATCCTATCCTTTAAGGATTATAAGGTATTCACCAAGTCAGTTAGACAAAACTTCATGTTTCTTTAATCGTTATATTCACTAAGTCGTCGTTGATTATTCGGCTGTAGCTATTAACATAAGATTTTTAATACATCTTCGAGATTTTTTACACCTTCTATAATCTTACGATTGACAAGAGTTATCTAAGTTTTCAAATATTCATAAATAAGGTTACGATATAAACCATTACAATATAACAACACAATTTTACGATATTTTTTTATTACATACAATCTGACCGGAGTTTGATCCCGAGACCTTTCACTTGACCCAGCGTCTTAACCACTATACGGTCAGATAAATGAATCTGAATTATTCCAAAATGAGCTTTATATTTAATTACTAAATTAAACATTTTAAATTAAATTATAAATTCTATGAAATCATTTGTCCCTGCGTCCCAATATATTACAAAATAATTAGATTTAGTGTCTTTTATCTTTATCAAAAAAAAAACATATTACTTAAATGAATGCGCCCATATTAGCCTAACAAAACAAAACAAAAAAACAAATGAAGATTAAAAAAGAGCTAATTACATATTTATTTCCTCTTTTGTATTTTGTATTTTTCCTTTTAGCTGTTTTTCAATATAAGCCGCAACAAAATTCAGTTTAAGTTTTGCCGCCACCGCCTTCTATACAACATAATAATGAAATAAAAAATAAAAAAAAAAAAAAAAAGTATCTTATCCGTACATTTTTCACATTTTTCTTTACATAATTTCAATGTGTTAATATGTTAGAATGTCAAAACTAAAAAAAAATAGCAACAAATAGCAACAAATTACTATAAATATTTTTAATATATACACTTGTATAATAAAAAATAAAATACTTAAGATACTTTTTTTGTTTTATGGAATTTTTTTTTTTTTACTTTGGTGTCAATGTTAATCTAGGTTAATGGGAAATTGTAATAATTATTATTATATACTTACTTTATGAAATTAAAGATTTATTTTATCACTTTTTTATTTTTATTTTTTATTCTTATTTTTTGTATTTTAATTAAAATGTAATTAAGATATTAACTTTTTAGCTTCTCGATTAATATCAAAGTTTTATCTAATTATTTACTGCAGACTTAGATTTTATATTTGTATTTATTGATTTTAGAATTTAATTTAAGCTTATGCATAGTAATCATTCCAGATGAGGCTGTCCCATTAGAAAAAGGGTACTTATACTTTTTTAGATAATAAAACGTAGTTGTTTTGGAGGTCAAAGGGGTTGGACAATCTCTTGCAGATCCTACAACCCTCAAAACTAATTTGTACATTTGTATCACAGATACCAATCTAAAGTTTGATTTAGAGAGCGTCCATTTTCAGTATGTTACAGTTTCACACTACCCAAAGGAATTCCGTAAGGGTCCAAGGGGTAGTTTTCAATGTTTTCAACTGTCCTCCGTAAAAAACAATTAAATAATTTAAGAAGGTACCCTAATGTAACAGCACGACACCGTTGCGCCTTCTAATCACCTAATCATTCTTGCACAGTTTCACACTACCCAAAGGAATTCCGTAAGGGTCCAAGGAGTAGTTTTCAATGTTTTCAACTGTCCTCCGTAAAAAAACAATTAAATAATTTAAGTAGGTAACCAAATGTAACCGAAAGACTCTGTTGCGCCTATTAATTACCTAATCACCCTTTCACCAAATCGAAAAGTAATTACTTTTGGAAAATTAGTGTTTTTTCTATTATTCTACTACTAATCACTTAGTCATCTTTGCACATAATTCCCTCTAAACTATTGGAATATAATGCAATCTAACTACTCTTCATATATTTTCTATAATCATTTTTCAATTTTGCTGTCTCCCCCTCTTATTAACTTAAGAATAAAACAAAAAAAACTAATTATCTTTTGTTTATTTAATATTACATTATCTGTAACAAATAAAATAAAAAATAAATTAAAAAACAAACAAATTTTTTTAATTAAATTTAGCGGATAAATTGCAGAAATTCAGTCTCAATTTCTATTGTAATTAAAAAATAATAAAAAAAAAAACAAACGACTCGTATGCACATTACTTTTAAATATAAAATATAATTTATCCTACCCCATAAACTTCTATGATATTTTTTAACATGTCTATATATATACAAAATGTTAATCTATATATATATAAATTT
This sequence comes from Dolichopus griseipennis, assembly GCA_963082915.1. NCBI lineage: Eukaryota > Metazoa > Arthropoda > Insecta > Diptera > Dolichopodidae > Dolichopus > Dolichopus griseipennis. The sequence goes on from OY720445.1 coordinate 68,218,005, forward strand.
TTTTAATCTTTAATTATTTCCAATAAAAAAAAATACAAAAATTCTCTGAACCATATCAGATCATTAATTTATAAATTCTAATGTTGTTTATGTTTTAATCATCATGCCCCCTTCCACCCGTCTACACATAAAATTGAAAAATAGTATCTGTAGCATGTAAAAATGATTACAGATACTATATAGAATATAATATTTGAATGAATTCATCTATCTATCAGTCTGATCTATTTAATTTTTTTTTTTTTTTTTTTTTTAGAGAACAAACAGTAGATACATTTTTTACATTCTTCCTTCTTTCTTTCCTGTATTAAAAAAAAAACAAAAAGTCTATATCTGGTCCGGTCAGTATATAATATATATATACAAAAATTATATGATGATGGTGTATAGTTTATATATAGTATATATAGAGTATATAATGTATATTGCATTATTATTTTGTAGCACCCAATAATAAAAGCGCCATAAAATTATTTTACACTGCTCTGTTGACCCCCATTATAATGGAAATATTGTAATTTTTTTTATGATATTGTTTTTTTTTTTGTTTTTTAACATTATTTTGTGCAGATAATACATGATTTTTATTATATAATATAGATATAGTCTATTTTATTTTTTTTTTTATATAAAATAGAACAATATAAGTGTGTCGCCGCCATTAATAAAAAAAAAAACTTTATAATAAAAGATTAAAAAATTTTTATATAGTTTTAATTTTGAAAAAAAAAGAACATAATTTTTACAAGTTATTAATGATGAATTAAAAATAACGTTTGTAACACAGAGATCATACGAATTGTAAAATTAATATTGTAATTAGAATTTTGAATTGTATTATTATTATTTAGTAGTTTTAAATTTATATACTTTTGATAATTTAAACAAATTTTCTTTAAAATTCCGATTACTATCAAAAGCCTGTATTTTTATAAATATTTGCTAAGAGGCCTATAACCCTGCTTTTCCAAAATACGGGATTTGAAAATATAGGCTTTTGATAATAATCGGCATTTTAGAGGAAATTTGTTTAAATTACAAATAAATTATTGAAACCCTGATTTTGTAACCAACTCTAAAATTTACCCTTACTCAGAATCTCATACATATATATATATTCGCTTTTGTAAGATACAGGCTAATGAAAATGCAGGATAGAGAAAATACAGGCTAATGAAAATACAGGATAACGGAAATACAGGCTAATTAAAAATACAGGTTAATGAAAATACAGGCTAATTAAAATACAAGCTAATGAAAATACAGGCTAATTAAAATACAAACTATTGAAAATACAAGCTAATAAAACTACATGTTAATAAAAATATAGGCTAATGAAAATACACGCTTATGAAAATACAGGCAAATGATACTACGTGGAAATGAATTACAGCCAAATGATACTACGTGGAAATGAAATTCAGGCATATGACATGTTCTATCAAAAAATTAACTTATACAGTATTTGAATATCATATAACAATGGTGTCTATTTTTTAAATAATGTCACATATAATGTCTATATTAAATAATGTCACATAGTTGTCATATAAAACATAATATGTTTTTTGTCTAATTTATTTATTATTTAAATTCATTATTTTATACATATATATTTGTTTTATATTATTATTCAATTGTTATATTATTTTACGCAATATTTAATTTTTTCATTAACACAGGTGTAACTAATATAAATCTTTATCATATCTATTGAATTTTTTTTAAAACTAATATACATATCAAAAAAAAAAGTAAACTATTTTAAATTTCAATAGAAAACTAAAAATAAAATTAATTTAAATTTAAAATAAATTAAATTTCAAATTAAATTAAAAAACTAATTTAAATTTCAATTTAAATTTGAATATAGATGATCATTAATTAATTTGAAATACGATTGAAATTAAACAAATGATAAAAAGCTTGGAGCTATGAATTAAAAAAATTTTTAATTCAATATTATAAATTATTATTAACATAAAAACCTTAATTATATAATAACAAAGGAATAAGGAAACAGAATTGTTTTTGTCTCTTTCTTTCAAATTAATATAAATTTTATTTCAATTATTTTTATATATTATTTTTTATACACTTCAATACAGCTTTTCATTGAGAAATCGAAGAGCTCCGAGAAAGGCTTGAGATTATTTCCCGTATTCTCAACTTCTATACTCAAATCCCTGAAATGGAAATTAAATCAGACTTCCCTTTTAGTAGTTGGTAATCAGATCTAAAGCTATAAGTATAAAATAGTATAAAAGAATGCGAATCTGTACATTTAGTCCTTTTTAACATGCTTTAAATCTTTAAATATGAAGCTTGTTTCTAGAATCACTTAAAATTAAAAAATTTAAATTATTTACACCTTTTTCTTCTTAAGAAAGTACTACATATGGTCGGAGATTCAAATCTAAAAGTAATTTTTCATAAACATATAGGAGTCTTAAATCTAAGGGTCATTTTGCATAAACATATAGGAGTCCTTAATTTAAGTGTCATTTTGCATAAACATATTTGACTCTGTACATATATCCATACCTACTGGAATCCTCATATTTTTTAGCTCTACCGTATTTTAATTACATATTAAACTTTAGTAAAATCAAATATTTTAACAAAATATTTAGGATATTCCTACCACTACACCCAAAAATATAATACTGAAAAAAGTACTTAAGAAGGACAAACAATTTAAAAAAATAAAAAAGTTTTAATTTCTAACATTTTAATATAAAACTTATGTTATCCTTGAAATTTCATTAAAAAAAAAAAAATCTACAAAATTTCTTCAATAAATTCTAAATGTCAATAATTTTATTTTTCAAAAAATATATAAAAGCTAAATAGAAACCTGACCCCCCTTAATTTAAAGTAAAATTCTAAATGTTAAACTATTATCATAAGCAAAAAAATAATATAATGATTATCATTATCATTGTCCATTATTATATTTTTTTTTCAAAAATATTCAAATATTTTGAAGGCAATATTGAAATAATTTATTATATAAATAAAATAAATTGACTTTTCAAATCATTTATTTTATATTTATTTTTTTTTTTTTTTTGTTATTTTGTCTCTGTTAGTTTTTTGTTCAATTTTCCATTTTCTATCAATTTTTTCTTTTAATTGAATACACACTTCAAACAGATTAAAACACACACACACACACAAACGAAAACAATGAAATTGACATTAGCACTTTATCAATACCATAGATCCTTGTTTTACCCTCTATATCTAAAATATTAGAATAAAAACCAATAATCCTTATAAAAATTATTCAGAAAAAAAACAACACTAAAATTATCCTTATGGAAATTCTTAAATTATATAATTAGGGTTGCCAGATTTAATAAAAAATAGGATTGAAGAATAATAGGAAAACAGTTAGAAAAATTAAAGTGTTTTAAAACTATGGTAGAGAACTTGACTTGATAATTCAATGTCATTTCAATTACCTTTGGCCAAAATTAAGATTATTGCAATAATTACAAAAAACTTGTTCTATTCTATGGGTCTAATATTAAAACATTTGACAAACCATAGCCCTATCGCAGAAACCACTTATCACGAATGAAACAATCAATTAATTAAAAAATTTTTTATCATATAAGTATAATTTTACTAAACAAAGCACTAATTGATTTACTTTTGATGCAATCAATCCTCATCAAAACCTTTTAATAATAATAAACTTTTAAATGCAAAACTGGCATCTTACCATTTACCACAAAAAAATGAAAAATTCAACTTTAACATTTACACCAAAAAATATGTACATACAGCTGACAACCCTATAAATTACTTCATTAACATTTCTTTTTTTTTCTTTTTACAAAAAAGGTCAACTTAAATGTAAATTACTTACATACATTCATTTTAATTTATACAATCAATTTAAATACATAAACATACATGCACACATACAAATAAACATATCATATGATTGAAAAATAATATAAAATAAAAATTTATTCTATATTTCAATATTCTATATATTACATGTCAGGCAAAAGCATTTTATAGTGCGTTTCATATCATATTATATTCAAAAGTCATACATTTATATTCATCGATACATTTACATACATAATATACATATACTCGTATGCATGTAAATGAAAAAGTTTAATTATATAAAAAAAAAAAATAAAATTAAAAAAAAAACACTAAAGAGAGAAAGAGAAAAAAAAATAATATAGAGAGACACTTAATAAGAGAAGTCCTTGTTATTGGCTCCAAAAAATAATATAAAAGAACAAATGTCAAAAAAATAAAAAAAAAAAAAAAAAAAACAATGAGAACCACACTATACTGTACAGAGTATCCACAACCGATCATCTTAAAAAATTTAACAGTTAGTTCCCTTTTAATACAAAAAATGAGAAAATGAGAAAAACACAAAAAAAAAATAAAAAGAGCAACAGAAAATAAAAACTAGTTGCGAGGGTGAATTTTGTAATAGAACAACAACAAAATAAAAAAATAAAAAAAAAACAAAAACAAAACTGTTAAAGAAAAATGAAAATGAAATGGAAAACTTTTTTTTTTTTCTGTTATCTTATTGTCTCCTTTTTTTGTTGTTGTTGTTTTCGTTTTGTTTACCATATTTTAATGACTTTATATAGAACACCAGTTTTAAAAATGAATATAGTTTTGTGTATATATATGTATAGATATATATGTGTATTAATATAAGAGTATATATAGTACAAGAGGATGTTGTCAAGTTATTATTATAAGTTGGCGTCTTATAGTCTATAATACTCAAACCTTAACCATCAACTAACTATCGTAAAAAAAAAAATAGAAAATAAAAAATATAATATAGTAAATATGTTTGTTATTGTTTTTTTTTTTTTATTGTTTTGTTTTTTTTTTTTTAATTTCAATTCTTCTTTTTGGTATTATTATAACTGTTGTTGCTGTTGCTTTTAATATATATATTTTTAGCACATTTTCAAAAAATTTTGTAAAAATGTGCCTATATAGTTTCACTCTGTCCGTCCGTCCGTCCGTCTGTCCGTATGTTTACAAAAACTTTTACACCGTTTGAAATAGAGTAAAGAAATTTTAACCATGGGTAGTTTTCGAAAAAAAAAAAAATTTCGTGGAAGAATTTTTTTCTGTAGCCCCACCTGTTACGGGGCTACAGTCCCCCAAAGTTGGAAAAAGCCCTATATTTAAATAGTTATAACAAAAGTTCTGTTAGATATATTTTCAATCTGAAAACGGCAAACGATAGCTGGTTTCATAAACTTTATAAATATTTAAAAGGCAAATATTTAGGGTTGCCATACGGTTCTAAAATTTAACATTACACAAAACTCAATTTTTGCAAAATTTTTGACCACACATATCTTCTGAACGGTTCAAGCTAGGGTCTTGAAATTTTGGGAGAAGTTAGATACTAAGAAACTAGTAGGAGTCGGTTAACAAAATTTTTTTGTCAAGCCCTTTATTTAGGAGCTATAAGGGCTCGAAAATTGAAATTTTGCTATTTTTAAACACCTGTAACTTGAATACCTGTCCAAATTTTTTTTTAGTGATATACAAAATTCAAAGCTCTATAATTATATTTCAACATGTGTTAAAGGTGTTTCTTAATTTTGAAGGGTGACAAAGCTACAGCCCCTGCAAATTCCAAAAAAGCCCTATATTTAAATTGATATAACAAGAGTTCTGTTAAGTTTATTTTCAATAAAATAACGGTAAAAGAGAGCTGCTTTTATAGGCTTTACAAAACTATGTCGCTTAAATGTATAGGGTTGCCATACGGTACTAAAATTTACCATTATATAAAACTCAATTTTTGCAAAATTTTTGGTCATATATATCTCCTACACGGTTTAAGATAGGATCCTGAAATTTTGGGAGAAGTTAGATCCTTAAATATTAGTAGGAGCCGGTTAATAAAATTTTTTTGTCAAGCCCCCTGTTTAGGAGCTATAAGGACTCAAAAATTTAAATTTTGCTATTTTCAAGCACCTGTAACTTGAATACCTGTCCAATTTTTTTTTTATTAATATACAAAATTTAAAGGCCCAACATTATATTTTAACATATGTTAAAGGTTTTTCTTAAATTTAAAAGCGGTTCCTTAAATTGAAGAAAGTGTCTCTCAGTTTTACCCATTTTTTCTTAGATTGTATAATTCTAAGTAAAATTCCAAATTTTTGTGGAATTCACAATTTAATTCCTAGAACCTAAAAAAATGGAGGGGAACGGAGGGGGGAGGGAGGAGTTAGATGAAGTTAGATCCCTGAGAAACTTGGCAACCTTCCCCATTGAAGGGCTATAACAACTTTCAATTAAAAACTTTACTGTTAGCAGTAAATTTTATAAGTAAGCAGTAACTATTTCCAAGTAATTACTTCCAAAGTTAAACTCAGTATGTAATACAATATAAATTTGAAAATGTGCTTTTTTAAAAACCCTTGGTTTTTTTTCATCACTTGTTTTATTTTATCCTCTGGTTAAATTTACTTGTTATTTGTTGTATATGTGGTAGGGTGGGGGGTATGTGTGAATTTTTCTTCTGTATTGATATGGCATGACATTAAACAAGACAAAAAAAACAACAAGAATATAAAAAGAAAAACCAATTTTTTTTAAATATAATAAAATTGGCGGCGGTGTCGCTGGCATCAGTTTTTGTTGTCAGTTTATAATAATATTGTGCGGTGAAATTTTCTTTTTTTTTACTATTGTTTTTTTTTTTAATAGAATAGAATAGGAAATATATGTATATTTATTTATATACTATGTAAGTAAGTATATGTATATAAGGAATTAAATGTTTATATGCTTGTACATATATAGAAAAAAAAAATACATAATAAATAAATTAAATTGGAATTTTTATATTTTTTTGAAGGGTGATGATTATTTTATTAGTAAAAATATGTTTTTTTTTTTTTAATAAGGCTATACTTGGTAATTCTTGGACTGAAGTTGATGTAAAGGTTAGTTAGAAATTATGTGTATATATATATGGCGAAAATAAAAATTACATATATAAAAAATGCGTTACGTACATACTATGTTCAATTGAAATATGAATAGTCATATATCCTTATTCGAGAGCGTATAGAAATACCAAATCACAAAATCCCAAACTAACAAACCTTATACAAATTTTGGGGACTTTTTTCATTTGTGGTTTTGGGCGCTTGTTTCATGTGGCCGAAATCCTGTAAACATTGTCGTATTATTTATACAATACAATTAGTATTGATTGTAGTGTTGGATTGAAAATCAGGATTGTTTCAGGAAAATCAGTATATACGAGAAACGATTTTACGGTTGGATTAATATCAGAGTAATACGTCTTTTACAAAATTTGTATATACATTATATATATATGCGAAATTCTAATTTAGAGTAGGTTACAAAATCAGGACCTTAATAATTTGGTTGGTTTGATGGTTTCATTCCCAATCCGAATAATATTTGATACAAAATGGGATTTTGTATTTGGGATTTGGATGAATACAATATGGGTTTTTATAATTTGGGATTTTGTGATTTGAGATTAACTACCCAACCCTCCTTATTACATATATATTTAATACAACATATATGTATATAAAACTATAAAAATGGGATATTGTGATTTGAGATTACGTACCCAATCCTCCTTATTGCCATATAATATATTTAATACAACACATATGTATATAAAACTATAAAAATTAAATTAATATATTTTTTTCATCATTTTATTAAGAAGAAAAATGAAAATATGCGGTCAGGTCAAGTGGTTTGTGCATACATAAACATAATATCTATAAGTTTCCAGATCTTTATTTATTCATCTATCCTTTAAGATATATATATATATATATATATATACACATATATTTTTTTGTCGAGGAAGGAATATAACCTCCTTATATAAAAATATTTAAAATAAAGTTTATTTTACGACTTTATATAATTTATAGCATGTTAAAAGATAAATATAGATATATAAGAAAATAAATATATATATAGAAAATATAGAATATTGTTCTACATACATAGTTTTTAAAGTTCAACATATAAAAATGGAAAAGAAAATTGATTTAAAATGTTTTTTATATTAAAAGAATGTTTAAAGAAAGTGTAAAATTTTCTTCTGTGGTAAAAATAAAAAAAAAACAATAAATCATAAAAAATATGAATAGTTAGAACTTTAATGTGATATTAAGTTATAAATCAAAAACTTTGTAAGAAAAATAATATTATAAATAAAATCATGTAATACATTTATTCTTATATAATTGAAATGTAAAAAGGGGGTTACAAAATATCTTTAAGGTCATATTCAATAAATTTTTTTGATTTAATTGATTAGAAATGGATGTTTCTGTCTCATAAAATTTATTATTTAATTTGAATTAAAATTTTGTTTATTCTACTGAGATTTATTTTATATTTATTGGATTAACTCAATATTTAATGGTATACTTCAATCCTCCCATTCCTCCCACATTTTGTAAGTTCACCCCTTAAAAATTTTAATCTTTTAATACATAAAAGAAAAATTTAAATATTCTGAAAATGTTTTGAACTATACTCATGGTGTAAATCCATTTTAAACTATTAATTATTAATTTAGGAAGAGTATTTGCCATTTCCTAATTGATACTTGTTTTATTTTTAAACATAATTTGAAATCTGTCCTATTTTTTCTATGTATCCTGAATTTAAATTTTTATATACGATGTTTTATTTTATTTTAATCTTTATTCAAAAATGTTAGCACATTTTTGATATAAAAATATAATAAAATAATTTTTATATATAGCTATATGAAATATGTCCTAAAGAAATAGCTCCCAAATATAACAACTAATGAATTCAATCCTTTTATCAAATTAAAAAACTGCTACCACAAAAAATTTGTAATAAAATAACTTACGACCGACATATGAAATAACTCCCAAATTAGATAACAATGAATTAACTCCCAATATTTGCGAGAATCCTTTTATAATCCAGCCTTGTGAAACATCAATCAGTGTAATGACTAATTAATATAATATTTGTGAAAAAGTTATAGGGTTTGATTCAAAATCAAGGATTCTCTTTTTACATTATAAGTAAATTTTAAATGTGTCAACTTAGTATACATTGTGAAATTCGACGTTTTTCGGCAAATTTTTTTTTTTGAAAAATTCGAAAACATTTAAAATTAGAATTTCCGAAAAATGTGGTCAAATAACACCCAGTCATTTTGAAATTTATTTAATAATGAACAATCAAAATTTCAAGTGAATGAAATAACTTTAAGGGACAACTGGCGCATAATAAGTTGGAGTTATTTTATTATTTTTAGAAAGAGCTATTGTTCAAAGGAGTCATTTAGTTGGAAGTTATTTCATACAACCATTACAATGTCCTAAACTCTAGAAAAGTAATAAAGTAATCAAGTAATTAAACAAAGTCATGATCTATTTTAAAATATAAGTACATAACTTCTTTCATTTCCTTCTCAAAGAATTATTTAAATTCCTTTTCTCGCACTTAAAAATAATTTTAAATGTAAATTAATCACGTTTATTTTGAAAATAATAAAAAAATAAAATATAAAAAAAAAATTTTTTAGAGCAAAACAATTCATTGCATTTTATGTCCTTATATATACTTTAGACGCCAAATTAATTCAAGTGAAATTTTGTTATCCTTTTCAAAAAAAAAAAACCAAAACAAGTTTTAAAGAATTAAAATTAAATATAAAATAAATTTTAAGATACTTTATATATACTACTACATATATACATAGGAAATATTTTTTGTAGTATTTATTTTTATTTTTTATTTACATTTCTTGAATTTTAAAACGTATTTTCACTTATATAATATCCTTTTTTAATATACCATATACTATTTCCTATTTATAACAGTTTTTTTTGCTTAAATTAATTTTTTTTTTATTTATTATATCCCTTTCCTTAACCAGTTTCGGGTTTTAAATTTAAATTTACGCAAAAATATTTTATTTATTTTTTTCTTTTTTTTTTTTTTATATAAAAAAAAGAACATGTTAACACTTTATCAAGGATTCTATATTTGTAGTCCTGTTTTTTTTTTATTTTCAAATTTTATAATTTAATAAAAAACATGAATGGGTACAAATACAGAATACAAATTTTGAAAAATTATCATAAATATTTTTTTTTTTATTTTATATATATGTGTTATATATTTATTAAATAGAACACATTATTCAATTATATACGCATGCAAACATTTATACTTATTTAAGGAAATGATAACAATTATCCTTGAATTAAAAAAAATTATTTTGAAATCAAATGGAGGAAATTTTTATCACGTATATCCTTTAGCATATCCTTTATCCTTTAGCAAAAGATTTGTTGCTTAAAAAAATCATAAAACTTATTTTTACAGATTTATTATTTAAATTTATAGGAGTTAAGTTTTTAACTATATGATGCTTTTAATTAATTAAAAAAAAATTCTTTGGGACAATTGAATTCAAGAAGATATAGATAGATAAAGTTGATTAAGATGGTAAAGATGGTAAATAGCTTAATTATTATTCAATCTGTATAAATTTATATAATTATCAACTCGTTTCGTATTGTAATGTTAGCTCCATTTTAAATATAAAACCAATATATTATAATGTTGAATATATCATGCATTTATTATATTATATAAGTTTCTTAGTGATCTTAAAGAAGGGCTGGAAGTCGGAATCGAAGTCCACTGTATGATATGTTAAGTACTGTAAGTATGGTTTTATAATATTAACATTTTTTAAAGATTAAACTTATCAAACTATTGATTATATTGAAGGGTCAGAGTTGAAGTCGGATTTGGAGGTGACAAATAATAAGAGTCGGAGTCGGTAGTTTTTATTTCCTTCAGTCCTGCCTTATAGTGTAATTTCAATTAGTTAACAAAAAAATATTGAACTAAATACATTTTACATATATGTTATAAAATATACATATATTAATACTCTGGCGTTTTAACCTGCTGCAAACCCACTTCCTATTGTACTAACAACGTGGATAATAAAGAAAGGTTGAATTGAATTTGGAGTTTTACATAAAATAAAGGTTTCAACAGATGTATAAGTGCTTCTAGATTAAATGCACAATTATGTTCCCCAAATACTTAACTGATAGTCCTCGAATCCAAGATATGAGAAATAAAATAAAATTTTAATATAATTTTTAAAAATTGCCATTCATCTGTGAAAGTTCTATAACACGCAATGCAAAATCTGAAAGATTGTGTTGTGTCAAAACAATGGGCTTCTAAAATTATAAAATATACAGTAGTATAAAGCACCGAATCAAATTGAAAAACAGACTGTATGTGTTCGAAAATCTAAGAAATTTTACAATGTCAAAACTCGGGACTTGTAAAATTATAAAATCTACCCCATATTAAAAAAATTTCCTACTCGTAAGGACCTATATACAAAATGATTATATTACCTACTCATAACTAAAAAGCAGCGAATCTAATTGAAAAAACACCCTGTATACTCCGGACTTGTAAAATTATAAAATCCAACCCATGTTAAAAAAATTACCTATACTCATAAGGACCTAAATACAAAATCAGTATATTACCTACTCGTAAGTACAAAGCAGCGAATCTATTTGAAAAACACCCTGTATATACTGAGAATTAAATTATCTAATTATATATAAATTTAATATGTATATTCATTTAATTAGTCGTTCTTAATTTTAATCAATTAATCTTAATTTAATCAATTAGAAAAGAGCTCTAAAATCAATCTTAGAATATGATATTCCAATCACCTGTTTAATAGTATTGTTTAGTTTAAAATCAATTTGAATCTCCTCTTTATATTCAATTCCAGTGCTTCTCAAACTTATATATACCAAATTAACTTAAATTTTAACAGGTAAAATGTGGTTTTAAACAGACTTTTAAAATTATTTTAATAATTAAATTAATAATTGTAATTTTGTTTATTGTTTTTGTTTTTTTTTTTTTTAAGTTTAAAGTAAAGTTTTATTATTATTATTATTATGATTATTATTATTAAAAAAAACCTCACATATAATATCTAAATAATGAATTATTAAGTAAGTAAATAACATTTTTGCATATGTGTGAATTTGTTAAACATGATTCATATTATAATATAATATAATATTGTAAAAATTGCACCTCAATTCTTGTACTCTTCGTTTTCTATTTAAGTTAAGTAAGTCTCCATACAATTAAGCTTTAAATTTTTGTTCTGTTTTTTTATTATTTTTGTTTTTTTTTTTTTGCAATGCAAATTTACAGCAAATTATTTGTTAAAAATTTCTCAAAAAAAAAAACAAAAAACTTTTAAAAATAAACTTTTAGTAGGTTAAAGTCATTAAATTTACTTACTGTGATTTGTGATTGTAATGTTAATTACAAGTTAAGCTTTTATTTTTTTTTTAAATTTTGTTATTTTTAAATTGCGGTTCATTGTTAATTTTATTTTTATTATTTCTAAGAAAATATAATCAAGTGAAATAAAATGTATGTACGAGTATGTATGTAAGAAAGTGTAGGTTTATTTGTATAAATTAAAATTTTCAAAAGAAATCAATAATTTTAAAAACCATTAAATAAATACAATATAAATGCTTAGCGGAAGTAATTTTTAGTAATCTGTAATCATAAATCAGTAATCTTTTTATATTTAACTCCTTCTCTTCCATCCCTTTTTAAAAACCAGCGATTTTCAATTCAAATATCTACAATGTAATAGTGCATATAGTTATAATTTCAATTAGTTGATTTTTCGAAGGACTTTAGTTACATAACGTGTTAATTCTGGACATATGAAAACTTTTAACAACTCATGTCCACGTGTTTTGTAAAGTGCAACGAGCTATGTAGAAAATTTTATTGACTTTTAACGGCAACACTAATGAAACAGTAATATCTCTTACAAAATTTTATAACCTAGGACTTGAAAAAAGATGGAATAGGGCTAGAAAAAAGTGATGAAAAAAGTGATTGAAAGCTTGAAAAAAGTGATGAAAAGATGAATAGGGCTTGAAAAAAGTGAAAGATGATGCATTCGGAAGATAGCGTGCGCACATAATAAGATCCATTAAAATTCAATCTTACATATATCGATTTTGTCCCAACCTTTTGTACACCCATTTGTTTATCTTTTAATCAAAATATATCTAAAATCCGTTATCTGTGCCCTTTTGCATCAACCATTACTAATCACTAATTAAATAATTAAATAACTAATCGTATATTTGATTACAAAGTGTTTTATCAGTCTTATCAAAACTGATTATAAGTAGAACAAAAACTATTGATTATTTGATTACTGATCCGTGATTGGTGCAATAAGCTCTGAGCTTAGCTTTTGTTTTAAATCCCACTTTTGTATTATTACACGGTATTGTATACATATTCTTCTACTTTGACTACAGTCTCCCTCTCTTTTTTAAACAATTTTTTCGTAACTTGTATTATAAGATTAAATATATTAAAACTACATTACGAGCCCTAGCAACTTCAAATTTTTTTTAATTTGTACGTTTTTTAAAGAATTTTACAAAAATACAAATATCAAATACATACAAATATATCTAAGAAATATTTCTTCTTTTTTCTAAATTTAAATTTAAATTTTTTGTTTTTTTTTTATTTTATGTTATTTTTAACAAAAATTCCAAAATGAGTTTTTAGACCTTTGTTATATATATATATATATATAATTTCATATATTTATGTTATATAAATGGAATGAAAAGTTATGATCCAATAAAAATATGTTTTAAAAAACATTTTTATAATAACACATGTTTGTTATACTTTATATATGTGAATATTATTATAATTTCAATTACATGTTCTAAGCAGATATATATACAACAAGTAATGAGTGTATAATGTACAATTTGGTGTGGAAATTTATGTAATTGGAACAAGTCAAAAACCAAATAAATTTTTTTGGAAAAAATAGAATTTTCCATTTAAATGAAAAACTAAAACAAAATTTTTTAAAATAAATTTAAAAAGAAAATTGAAAAAAAAATGTTTAATAAATTTTCTTATTAGTTTAAAAATAAAACTTTTCCAATTGGAAAAACATCAATCAAATCCAAAAAAAAACGAAATTAAATGAAATTTTCCAATTATTTTAATAAAAAATTTTAATTGCAAAAACCATCATCAATGATCCAATTTTATTATATACAAAGAAGCAGAGTAGTTCCACTCTATTGGGAAGTGTGAGATACTTATTTTTAACCCTGAACTTTTAATAATTTGGTATAACAGATAATTAAATGTTATATTAATAAAATTCAGATGATATATAAGTTACATTCAGAAGATATTTTAATCTTACACGATTAACAAAAAAGGAAAGTATCTTAAGATAAAATATCTTCATATTTGGGGTTATTGAATTCAACTTTATATTATAGAGTTAAAAATCTTTAGATATGAAACTTTAAGTGCACAATTTTTGACTATGCATCATCAAAGTTTGGACATTCAATTTTCATATATAGTTTTCATAAATAAACAGAGGCATTCTTAAAGTAATTAAGGTTCTCCAAAATTAATCAGAAAACACTATTATTAACATTTTGAATAATTAGCACCTTTTTACAGTTACGCTTTTAATTTCGCGGAAAAAAGTAAGATTTTTTCAAGTAAAAGATAACACTTAAGGGATCATTGATCAGTACAATGCATATTAAACTCAAAATTTTAAACAAATGACACTTCCATATTTTAAATACACGCCTTAAAAAAAAAGAAATCAATTAACCAGTTGGTTTTTATAATTTTATGAGAAGTCCAAAAAAAAATTTAATAATTTTTTATTATATTCAAAGAATGCGTATATAAAACATATCTGATATTCGTAAATACTTAAAATATACGCATTTTATGAATAAAAATATGAAATAAAATATACTACATATAGATTCAAAACCATACCCAAGAAACCAATCATTAAATTTTATTACAATATCCATATACAAAACTTGCAACAAAAGTTAAAACAAAATGTTAGAAACATTTAATACAATTAACCCATTAGAAACAGTTGTTAGAAAAATGTTATTATTAATAGTGTATTAGAACTGTAAAATAAAATATACTATATAGATTCAAACCCATACCTAAGAAACCAATTTGGATTTTTATGCATAATTATACCCCAAACTCTTTCTTAGGACTCAAGCTAAGGGATTATTATGTAATTACTCAATACTATACATTATGACCACGACCCCATATACACATGTATAATTTTGTTCAATAAATGGGTATACCCAATTTCCGTTTCAGAATTATTTTATTAAAAGTAAACTTATAAATAATGAAACTAATGTTTTAAAGTATATTGGATCAGCGGAGGCTATCCCTCTTGTCACAAAACCCCCGGTATCATATATTTAAACAGGGGGCAAACTCAATATTTACTCAAATATTATATTATGTACATTATCTTTCGAATATATTTTTAAAAAATATATTAGTTCTTCGTCTTTTTTAATAATATATATGTGCATATATATATATATATATATATATATATATATATATTATGTTAACATGCATATTTCAATAATTTTATTATGCACATATAAATTTATATATTTATATATATATAGTATAATTGTTTTAAAAATGCATAAAATTATTATGAATCATCAAAATATTGTCACTTTTCTTAATATGTATTTATTTTTTATTTTTTTTTTTTTCATCAATTATTAAATAACCCACACATCTATCTATATAGATACAAAATATGTATCTTTTTTTTATATAAATAAAAAATATTTATATATACATATATATAAATAAAATTTACTTGATATGTTATGAATATAAATTGATTATTATAGATTTGATAGTCATGCAGATTTTTAATTTTTTTTTTTATTTATTTTCCAATTTTTTTTTTTTAAAGTAATTTTATTATTTTTTTTTATTTATTTATTTAAAACTTAAATAATAAATTTAATTTATATATATATTAATGTATGTGTAAAATGGATACCAATTGAAAATTTAGTTTTTTTAGTACATTAGTACTTTTATATATTAAAAATTATGGTAAAATTTTAATATTAATTAAAATATAGGGTTTCCCAGTTTAAAATAAAAACTTATTATTTTAATTTTACATTTTTTATAAATGCTTCTTAAAAAACTTATAATTCGAAATACACCACTGTAAATAGACTTATAAAGTATCTTAAGTAAAGTATCTGAAGATTATGCCCTTCTAGCATGTTTTGAGGACGCTTCCCCAGGTACTTTCTTTTTATTTTATAGATCGTATCGAATATTATAAGCTTTAAACTACATTCAAAATCAATTTTTTGAATATTGGGGTTTCTTAGTACCTACAACTTTTCATCATAAGTTTTAAAATAATTTAAAATGCGAAACCTTGTACATACTATTGTATCTTTAAAATATATTCAATAAAATGTTTTATTTTTTTTTATGGAATATAAACAAGTATATAAAAATATTGTCAATTTGGGTTAATTACAATTATTATTATACCCATAACTATATGAGCATATGAGTATAAATTCATCAAATCTATTCATAAAATGCATAGAATCATAAAAAAAATCCATAAAATAAAGTATATAAAAAAGATGTAAACTAGAGTATAATAGATTATTTAACATGTATTTTAAAATTTTAAATATATTAAACCGCACACAAATTTTTTTAAAGTATCTTAAATAATGTTAAATAATTATGCGACTAATATTTTAAAGGTCATTGCATAATTAATATGATAATTATGAATAAACGCATCTTTTTAGTTTTCGATGATTTGGAACTCTTCTAAAAATAACTACTTAAAAATTATATTTTTCTAAAAAAAATTGAGATTTAAGGCTTGGGCGTATAATATACTCTGTCTCAATATATTAATTTCCACGAATCAAATAGTATAAACGCTTTATTAAAATACTGAAAAAAATTAGTATTTTATCCTCTAATATTCTTAAATCACTAACAATATAGATTATAGAACCTCTATTATTCACATTAGTTTATTTTAATTTTAAATATTGAATTAATGACTAATTATCAAATATATATATATAACTATACTTATACCATAATATTAATCAAAATATACATCTTAAGTGTTAACAGACCATATTATTAGTTGATCTTTATTGATTAAATTGACAATTTGAATTAAATTCAAAATTAATTAAATAAACAAACCAAAAAGAAAATGAAAAAAAAAATAAAAATAAAAACAAATAAGACATTCATCGTTGAAAACCATTTTGATAAAAAACAAAAAATTTCAGTTTTGACTGGAATAATAATAATAATAATATCTTCTGTTTTTTAAAGTATAAACAAATTATTCAATAAATTTTTGTTCGATTTATCACACCAAAAAATAAATATTTAAAAAAACAATCAATAAAATTTCGATCGTTAGTTAAAAAATGGTTTAAAACCTAAATTATATACTGTATATTAAATAATTTTTAATATTGCGCTTTAATGTATGCAATATCATTTTCTATAATTATAATAATATAGTTATTTATATAATTAGAGAACCAATTGTTTAATTCTTAGTAATCAAACGATTATTATGCATAATTACCCGAAACCATCAAGGGGTAATCTTACTTTCGCCGTATTTATATTGCGCCTCAATCTATGCAATCTTCTTTTCTATGAATATATAATTTTTAATAAAAAACTTTATTATTACTCTAGGGGTTTCTGGTAATTGCACTAATAGATTAATTGAAATAACTTTAAGCTTAGCCGTTTACCATAACCACTATAATTTTAATGAGCTGCAATTAAGAATTGTTAAATAAGAATATATAATATACTTATAAGAACAGTTAAATAAATATATGGAATAAGGCATGTGATAAATTATACATACATAAAATATTTGAATGATAAACTGGCATGACAGACAATATAAATTTAATTTAATTTAAATTTAAAATAAAGAGTGAATATAGGAAATGATTTTATTTCAACCAGTTTGTGTTGATTTTTATTAAAATTTTTTGACAAAACAATTATTATTTTGATCGACCTTGAATAATTTAATAACATAAAAGAATAATAAAATCAAAATCTTAAATCTCAAAACTAAACCTCCTTCCCCATATAGATCCAAAACCGTTTTTATATTAAATTTTAATAAAACTTTTAAAATACTCCAGTAATAGTTTTAATCATAGCATGTAAATTGACTAACAATTCTTTAGTTGTTCAAATAAAGGGTCTTAGTGCGTTAAAAAGTAGTCCAAATCTTTTAAAAATACCACCTAATTTTATTTTTTTAAGTACAAAACTTAAGAAGTATCTTAAGTACATTTTATTCAACTGTCAATAAATTGTTTTATTTTTTGCACTCCATCACTATAAAATGTCATCATGACAATGATTAGTTTATGAATCAAATGATATATTAATCAAAATATAATAAAATAAAAAAAAAATAAATCTAATAATAAACTAGGAAATTAAATTCAAATAAACTTATCTTAAGAGATGTTGTTTTTTTTAAAGATATTTTTTTAAAATCTATAGGCAATAAATAGGTGTCATTAGCTACTTATTAAAAAAAAACCCAACCATTCAAAATATATTAAAACTTGAAATATAATTTTTTGGACAACCTTGACTCATAAAACACGGAAAATATATGAAGTATATATATATATATATATATATATATATATACATGTTTTATTGTATAGAAAAATAAAAACTAAAAATAAATTTTTGAGAATGACATGTATCTAACATTTATAATTTGTTATTCTTGGGGGCAGCTAACAATATGTGATTTATTACCATATTTACATTTTTTCAATAAATGTTTTTTTTTTGTTGTTTTTGTATTTTTTTTTTTTATAATTCTTTCAATCACGATCAGTTTATAAACTAATTTAACTATATTAAATTTTAATTATTTATATTTAAAAAAAAAAAAAAAAACAGCCAATTAATTGATGTAGACTTAAGTAGTTTATTATTTTGACAGAAATAAAATACAACTTAAAAACACCATAAAATATTATTATTTAAAAAAAAAAATTATATATTTGATTGGCATTTAATGAATGTTTATTTTAAATTGATTATTTAATTATTTTTGTCTGTTAATTTCAATTTTTTCGTTTTTAGTTTTTTTTTTTATTAATAAAATATTAAATTATTTTGAGAAATTATTTAATTTATTGAACAAGTTCTTGTTATGGTAGCTTAAGGCAGGATTAAGTCGTATATTTTAAATAAATGTATAAATGGGGTTTAAGAATTGTGAGGTCAATCAAAAGGTTTTGTACTATAATTTACCTCTTAACAGTATAGGTATGGTTTTCCTTAATTGCTTATTTCGTGGTTTCATTTTGTGACCTTTAAAAGTTTTTAGATTTTTTTTTTAATTTTTAATTGTAAGATTCGGAAAATTAAAAAAAAAACCCCCTCAAAATCTAGAAATTTCGATCTTCTCAAAATAAGTTCCAAAAAGTTCTCAAAATAAAAAAGACAATTTTTCTTTAGTGTTGACGTTTTTATCCTAAAAATATGCAATTTCTTTTATTAAATAAATTTGAAATTCAATCTATTGGCGCCAAAAACATTTTATAATTTTTGACAACTTCTCTCTCTTTTTTCAAAGTCATTTTGGTGAGCAGTATTTTTTTTAAATTGAGAGCGCTAAACTTCAAAACTACTCGTAATGTCATGATTAATAGATCATATTTAAATGACCCTCGAAGTGTAAGGATGTAATTTATAATATAGGAGAGTAAACTTTTCTTAATTTATAAATTAATTTGGTGAGCAGTATTTTTTTTAAATTGAGAGCGTTAAAATTCAAAACTACTTGTAAATTCATGATTGAAATGTCATATTTAAATGATCCTCAAAGTGTAAGGATGTAATTATAATATAGGAGAGTAAACTTTTGTTAATTTATAAAGTTATATTAATATAAAATATTTTTTTAATAATATTTATTAAAATTATATATTATTAATATTTATTTACTAATTTCTTTTTCTTATATATTTTCAGATTTGAAATTTAAATGGCCTTATTAAGAAACAACAAACAACCAAAAAAAAACAATATAATTTAACAAAAGATACTAAATTTAAAAAAAAAAAAAAAATTACCCCAAAAAATAAAAACCAAAATTATACAATTATATAAAAATAAATAATTTTTCAAATGTCTAAAGAAATTATTCAAAATTATAGTAAACAAATTATTAATAAACAAAAACAACAACAACAAATTAACAAATGTATTTGCATAATACCAGTAATCAAAAGAATAATTGCCTTAAATTTAAAAAAATATAATAAAATTAATATTAATAATTTATATACATATTGTATATAAAAAAAAAAAATAAAAATTATGTTAAGAATATTTTTGAAACTAAGAATATAAAAAAAAAAAAAAAAACAAGTCCAATCATATTTTTTTTTTAAGAACATTGCTTATATATATATTTTATATTAATATTTTATTAATAACATAATAATAATAATAAATTTAATATTTTGTGATTTCTTTTTTAATTTAATATAAAAAATTTTTAATATTTTTTTTTCAAATTGTTATTAATTGTAAGAAATAAAACAAAAAAAAAAAAAACATAATATATATTTAATAAATTTTTTTTTTAGATGTAATAGAATAACAAATTATAATATATTTTTTTTTTTAAATTTATACGTTTATAATAATAAAAATAAAAGGTTTTAATAATATACATTAATATATAATTTATTAAATTTAATATATACTAAATACTTATTAGTAATTAAAAAATTTAAAATATAAAAAACATAATTAAACATATAAAACATAACGCATACATAAAAATACATCACACAAAAAAAGAATTTAAAAAAAAAAAATAAAATTAAACTACAGTCTCTTCGTAAGAATAACAACAACAAAATATTTAATAAAGTATAATTAAAAAAAAAAAAATTCCAACTGTGATTAAAAAAAATAAAAGTTTTTTCTATAATATAAAAATTTATAAGAAAATAACTGCACACAGAAATAATATAAAAATTACATAAAAATATCTAAATTTTAATTTAATTTAAAAAAAAAAATCCAGTAAATTTTAAAAAATAATCCAGTAAAAATTTAAAAATAAATCCAGTAAATTTTAAAAAAATCCAGTAATAAATTCTCAAAAATAATTCAGTAAATTTATTTAATCAGTAAATATAAATAAAAATACCCAGTAAAAATGTTTAATTTAAATATACCAGCTGCTTCACTTTTAAGTGTTGATGGCAATGGATTATGTTCAACACCTAAAACTCCAGAAATTGTTAATACATTAATTGCTATGCAAAGTCCATTAGATAGCTATCAATTTACAACAATAAATATAACATCTGGTAATAATTTAATTAATAGTAATCAAACAAATGATTGTGATATAATTGTTAATGGAACAAATGGTCAAATAATGAGACAACAAAATAATTTTAAAAATAATAGTGCTAATCACCAGGTAAGAATAAATAAAATATTTTTAATTTATATTAAATTTTTAGTTAAACTAATTTATTCCTTTAATATAAAATTTTTTCATATCCTATTTTCTATTATAACGCATTTGAACTTTCCAAAAATACTTAATTAACACCATATTTCTCGCACTAAATTTTCACCCAAGCCTTATAATTTATAAAGGCAGTAAATTTTTAAGAACGCACTCGTAACACAGAGTCTAACAAACATTATTTAAATTAGATATGTTATTTGATAAGGGGTATAAGATGTACCATCCCAACACCTAAGTCTTGCGGCCCTAATTTAAGTATAATCATCCATCCTGTCTTTGGATTTAATAATAGGTCCTAAAAATTTATTTTAATTAGGAAAATGGGAAATTATTGGAGATAAGGATTTTTTAAATCACCAAGTTTACTGCTAGCAATTCATAGTAAAGAAGATTTAGTGTCACAATCTAGTTCAAGTGCGATAGGTGTGAGGTAATTTGAGTTAGCTCACGTGTGAGCTTATGTGTATAGCTCAAATTTTTTTCAAATGTTCAATATGAAATTAGTCATTCCGTTTTCCTTCGTATTCTGATTTTAATAATTAATTTCAAAAGAAGAGTATTAGTATTCTGAGGGAAGATTTCAGTTTCAAATTACATTTAATTTGGGTTTTTAAATTAATAACATATAAATATTTAAAAACAACCATTTATTGCTCATCTTTATAATTTTTTATTTTATTTTTATATTTTATTTAATATTAATATTTATTTTAATATTATTTCAGTTTATATCTCAAGATAGTAGTCATTCCAGCTGTTCGGGTTCTCCTCTTGATTCACCGGCAGGAACTTCAACAACACCAAGTGTTCAACAAGTAAGTTTTGATTTTTATGATTGTTTTTTATTTTTTGTAAATTCTTCCTTTTACCTAAAATAAAATTAAATTTAATATAAAAATTTATATTAATAATAATAAAAAAATTACAATAAATTTCAAAAATAATTTAAAAATCTTCAAATCATAAAAATCAAATTCCATACAATATAAATCGTTAAGTTGTATTCAAAAAAAAACAAAAAAATTCCAAATTTTCTGTCAAAAAATTTTGATTTGACTTCAATCATCAAATTTTTGAAGTGGAAGATATGTATATATATATACATGAATATATATATATATACAAAAGTAATATGCAAGCTCTTATAAAAATGCAAGCAACATTTTATTGCATTCTTTTGAATTTTGTTTTGTTTACATTTTGGGGTCTTAAAATGGAAGAAAACATATATATATAAATATTTATATATATATCCAGACATTTTTCTTCATTAATATTATTTGTTTTTTTCAATATTATTTTTGAATGAATTCTTTTTTTGTATTGAAGTTTTTTTTTTGCCAAAATTGGACAAGTTTGGCAAAAACCATATATGTAAATATATATATATATATATATATAAAAGAAAATATTGCTTGTGGCACTCCTTTTTAAATTCCCCCATAAAATGAAAGAAAATAAACAAAACAACCAAATATCTCCAAACAAACAACGTACACACATTACTTTTTACATTTATGAACCATTATTATTTAGAATTCATATTCATTTTTTTTTTCACATATTCTTAAGTACTTTTCCCGGTATTTCACAAAAAAAATACAAAAAAAAAACATAAAGAAAACCCAAAAATGAGGAATTAATGAGGAAAAAGATGCAAAAAAAATCTTTAAATTCCAAAATAAAAAAAAAAGTGTTAAATATGTTCAACTTTATATTAATCTTTTGACTGTTGACTGCTGATTCTCTTATTAATAAAAATAAAATGTGCTATATGAATTTTTTGGGGTTTTTTTTTTTCCTCCTGTGTTTGAGTTGTTAAAGACAACAAGATTTTAAAAAAAATCTTAATAACTTATTGTTAATTTTCAGTGTGGTTCAGTGTTTATTTAACTCAACTTCAGTAGATTATTTCCATTGATGAATAGCTAATGTTAAATATTTTGGGGAATTACTAGGGGCTTTAACAATATAGATGCTTCACATGTTCGTTAAAATCACAGTATACGAATTAGGTGACTCTAACATAATTTAATCCTACCCCGCATTTGCTATTTAGTTTTAAAAATATTAACTTTGCATGTTTTATACAATCAAAAAGTTGAACCAAAGCTGAACAATATTGATAGTTCTTAGGATCGTTAAAATTTTTTAGTTCCTACAGGTAATGTGTGACTTTGACACACCAAAACCACAAACTATTTTGAACCAAACTTCAGAATGGAACCTGTAATATAAATGTACAGATTGATTCGGAGAATAAGAATGTGAAAATATGATTGTGAATTGTGTTTGGAAAATATAGGTTTCCTCAAGTTTGCATTCCTCATTTGGAGGGGGGTTGAGAGAAATTGGATAACGGAATAGTACAGGATAACAAAGGAGTGTTATAAGTTATGCCCCCCCCCCTACATTTTTATTAAATATCTTATCACTTATCAAATAATTATTTTATTAATAAGTGAGATGTTTTTATCATAAGACAAAATTCTCATTTATTATAAGATATGATTTTAATGTAATAAAATCTTATCACAAAATGATTATTTGATTGTTTGATAAGTGATAAGGGAGCAATTGATTAAGGGAGCTACCCAATTGTTAGATTTAAAAGGTTCCAATAGCATTATGATTTTAAAGATAAGAGTTATTGTCTTATATAATATAAATGCTAAAAATATTTTCTCAGAACTCAAAGTCCTAGACTTAAAACTCTGCTATAACAACACCTGAAAGTCTCAAATGCAAACCTTTACTATAACGACAACTTAAAATCAATTCAACCATTTAAACAAAAATATAAAAATAATAAAAAACGTAAAGGTAGAAGATACTTTTTTTTTTTGGCAAAATATATTTTTTAATTCTTAAAATTTTTATGGAGGAGGAAAGCTGTATTTTTTATTATTTTTGCAAATGATATGTTTTTCTTAAAGAATGATATACTTTTTTTTAAAAATATATACATATATATTATAATACCTTAAGATATTCTTAAATTAATTTTTTGAATCACATAAGATATATTAAATTTCTATAAAAAAATTTTTAAAACACGTTTTTGTTTTTAACTTACTATGGTTCAGAAAATTTTCATTCGATTTACTTAATTAGCATCTTATTAAGCGCGCAAGCCTAATATCATATTTTATATAAATTGTTCTTAAACCTAATTGATTAAACCTTAAAATATAAATAATAACTCTTAAATAAATTAAAATAAATAAATATTTTAAATTTAACTTATTTACAACTTTGATTAATTTATTAATAGATATCATATGTTTAAATTAAATACTCGTATATATACAATTATTAGTTTTATATTTTAAAATTATTTTTTTTTTTCCAAATTCTTATTCAAAACAATTAAAAAATATATCTGTTTTTTTAAATTTATTAATTAAGTACATAAGTAAAAAAAAATCAAAAAGAAAAAACAAAAATACAAAATTTATGACACGTGCTACTAATTAAATTATTAAAATATAGAAACAGAACTAAGATGTCTTACTTTAAAATTGAATAAAATTGAATGTAATGTAATAATTTTGTAAAGTTAGACTTTTAACACCCCATTAATACACGCGATATTTTTTTACTATATATATTTTTCTATATATATATATATACACATTAGTATTACACTTAGCTAGTGGAAAATATTTCATAAGTATATACTAATCGCAATTTATAATATAAATCAATGTGCGAGTATTGTTATACGCTTCAGTAACCTACAAAACAAAACATAAAATAATTAACACGTTTACATTTCCTTTATAAAAAATAAAAAATCATAATTTTAATCAAATTTTTAATCAAGTTTTGTTTAAAAACTTTTTTTAAAAAACCCTTTACCAACTTTTAAATATTTAAAATGCAACATAAGTTTCATAAAAACATAAAATTTTCATTTTTAACTACTTTTTCTTTAGATTATAATGTCATTGCAAGTCCTCAACTCCTTATTAGCGTACTATATCTTAGATGTACAACTCTTTATTACCCTTTTTACAATTTCAAATTTTTGAGAATACATACAATCTCCCACTTTATAATAAAATTATAAATATAAGAAATAAAGTTGTCATTTCAAGGTCTTATTGAGCAAAATTAAAGTTTATAATAAATCTTATAAATATACATATTACTTTTAAAGCTCTACCCATCCCTATAAGGGGCATGGAGCATGCACTATGTCAATTAAGCTTAGCTTCAGTTTCATCAATAATTGCTTTCACTAGACTGTTGATTACTCGGCTTACGCTATTTTATTAGATTAGATTATGAATAAATAAGTGTTATATGTACTACAGCGTAATTTGTTATTATTTTACTGTTACTTTTATTTAATTGTAAAACAAAGCGTTAGCTATAATAAATTTATTATAAAATTAATTAACTTGATTAAATAAATATATATCAAAATAATCAAAATATCCACTAATCCACTCGACATGCCAAGAGATGTATGACATATGACATGACAGATATTACGACATGACAAGAGTGACGACCCTGGTAGTGTTTGGTTTAATTGTTAAAATTAATATAATATATATATTTTAATAAGTTTGTGGTTTAGTACGTTCTTCCTTAGCTTTAGTACGTTCTTCCTTAGCTTTAGTACGTTCTTCCAAAAAAAAATATCGGAGTTTAAATACTAAGTTCTTCCTTAGCTTTAGTACGTTCTTCCAAAAAAAAATATCGGAGTTTAAATACTAAATTTGTGACATACAAATTTACGTAAAATGAAATATTAACACCCACACAAAACCCTGTATGCGTTTCAATGCGTTTCATTATCATGATATATTTGTTAAAACAATTTGACAGGGCTGCCACACTTAACATAACTTTCAACCAAATAAATTAAAAATAAAATAAATATCTACATATAAAACATTAAAAAAAAAAAAAATTAATAATTTATTTAAAAAAAAACTTAAAATAAATTTTAAAGCATTTTCATCTCTTGACAAAAAATTAAATACAAATTGTAAGCAAATAACGCATTAAATAAATTTAATAATAAATCAAAAATAAAAAAAAAATTAAAAAATTAAATCACACACTCACACACCGTTTTCTTTAATAGTTAAATAATAAAAAAAAAAAAACTAAAAACAGTTTTCTTTTCAATTTATTCACGTTTAAAAAGAAATCACCTTCCTTTTTTCTTTTTTTTTGAAATTTCACATACGTCTGAATAATATGGGGGAGGACGACAAATCAGGTCATCACGATATTAATTTTTATTTATTTTTTTTTTTCACTTTATCATATTTAATGTATATTATGTGATGTTTTTTCCATTCACTATATTTATTTAATCATATATTTAATAGTACATATATACGTATATATATATATATATATATATATCCATTAATAAACACATATAATATACCTGTAACTATTTATAACAAGATATATTAAACTCCTTAATCATGCAAATTTCGCTCGCTGATTTTTTAAAATAAAAATAAAAAAAGGTTCGCGTTTGTTTTTTTTTTTGGTTTTTTTTTTTTGACCATATGTGATACAAACTGCAACCTACTTTTCAAAAAAAAAAAATTTCCACACAAAATCAATATTTTATTTTATAACTTAAGCAGGATCAAGCATGAGATTTTTTTCATACACACAAAAACTCAACAAGAAAGTCAATAAAGTAGAAAATAAAATTAAATATGAGTTTAAAAATTGACAAGAATGACAAGACAATGCGTTTTATTTAACTTATAAAATATATTTTGTGTTTTTTTTTTGTTAGTAAAAAAAAAACACAAAATCCGCCTGTTTAATTTTATTTTACAGATTTGCAACAATATTGTTTTAATTTTTTTTTTTTTATGGAAATTTACCCATTCATTGAGTTTTTTATAGTTTTTTTTTTTTTATTTTTTAAATATTGTTATAAAAGACTTACAAGTTAAGGAATAAAAGTCTCATTCAAGAAAATAAAAAAATTACTCAACATTTTGATTAAATTTAATAACAATTTGTTAATTTTTAATGATTGTAAATCAATTACAATTGGTGGTCCATATTTGATTATTTTTAATTTATATTAATAGTTTTAAATTTTATTGTATACAAATATACCTATATATTTAATTAATAAATTAATAAGGTTGTTTGAGTTGAAAAATAAAATTTAATATTAGATTCGCAACTTATTACTATATTTAAATAGGAAATGAAGAATATAGTAATTGCAACATATTTTGGTTTAAAATTTTAAAATCATCGGTTACTGCAATACTCTTTTAGGTTAGAATACTATTATTAGATTATATTTTTTTTTTGTTTTTATTCCTATTCCACTCCTTTTTAAGGAGTACAGGCATCTCTTTAGACTAGGCTTCAGTTTCTTTAATCGTTATATTCACTAACTCGTTGATTATTCGGCTGTAGCTATTGTATAAGATTATGAATACACAAATGTGCGCCATCTATTATCTTACACAAGAGTTATTTATATATTTATATTAAATCTTATCCTATATTACGATATTAACTATTACAATATAATTATAAAATTTTATGATATTTTTTTTATTAGATATGATCTAACCGGGTTTTGAATCCGAGACTTTCTAAATGAAAGACGGCGTCTTTACTACTACGCCATTAGTCCGATTATATTAATACCCATTTATTATATTTATTTAATTATTTTATATTATTATATTTTATATATTATATTCGATCCTATATTCGTGAGTTGGGATTGAACTCGCTCTTCTCGGTTAAAACGTCAAATATTTTTTGACCATTGCGTCAAAAACCTTCAATTAAAAATTACATAATATTAATTGATTGCATATTTTCAGGCGTAAAATTAATTTGATTTGATTAGTTTTAAACAGATAAAAAGGTTATCTTTACCGTTATCTCTGGTAAAAAACACTTTTTTTTAACGATAAAAATATATATATATACATTTTTATGCATGTAAATATTTACATGTTTTAGCAAAAAGTATTGTCAAAAACGTCCCATCGTTTGGCGGTATCTTCTTTTATTTAAATTGTCTGAGAAATAATAAATCTTGAGAAGAGGTTATGTTTTTAATAAAAAAAACAAATTGTTGATTTAATGCGCTTGAATATTTGTTTTAAATTGCGAAAAAAAAAAAGCAATAAAACAAAAACCTCAAAAGTTTATTTTGTTTTTATGCTTTTACTTAAAAATAAAATGAAAATGATAACATTTTCACTTTTTTTTTGTTTTTTATTATTTTGAAACTTATATTAAAACTTATCTGACACTGAAAATCTTTTTAAATACAAATAAAATCCAAAAAAATAATAAGAATTTGTTGTTGACACTTTTATTATTTTGGCAATAAAAAAAAATGTATATGTATATAAATTCGTATAAAAATTCGTAATTGCTTTTTTTTAATATGTAGGTATGTGATTTTAAAATTATTTATTTGAAATAAAAACTAAATTATGAATGTTTGAATTGGTTTGAATCATCTCATCAGTACAGTCTGCACTGTACTCTGTAGTACCAAAATGTTCAAAATATAAATTTAGTCAATTAAGAAAATGAGTTAGAGAAAAAAAATCACGCACTTTAAACATATACATATATATTTACATTTAAATAAATATAAAAAAATATATAATTTAGAAATATTAACACAATTTATTGAAATTTTATTTTGACATTTTAAAATTGATTCCATTAGTAAATATTTATGTACACATATGATATATTAAATTTGGGTGGTCATACATAAAATAAACTTATTAATATAAAAGATTTGTTATTTTTAAAAATATAATGTAATATGTATATACATTTAGAAATGTTTGCTTTATATATTTATAAAATAATATATTAATTTTTAGTTTATAAGATAATGCCAAATTCGTGCAGGGTCATAATTTCTTAAGGGACTTATGACTTATTTAGTGGGACATATAAGCGATGAGGCATAACTTCCAAGGAGACTTATGACCCTGATAGTTTTGCATCAGAGCGAGATAGAGTTTTGACTCATTGACTTACACCAGTTCTGAGCTGGGGGATTATTATAAATATTAAAACAAATATTTTAATTATAAAACATCGGTGACGAGTACGAATATATACAGGCTTTCTTGAAGAATAATACCAAAAATAATAAGCACACATTTTGGAGTTGGATTCGAAATCAGGATATCCCCCAAAATTAAGAAAAAAAACAATAATTTTACATATAAACTACATTTTGAAAGGCTATTTTGAAAAAAGGGCAATTTTGATTTTGTAGGATTGACAACACATATTAGTAATTAGTAAGTAATTGAATACATTCTGCAAAGATCATTGAACTAATTCTTCTTATTCTAGAGACTAATGACATTACTGAAAAAATAAGCTTAGCTCTCATAACAAACCTTATATGAGGCAGTCTAGATTTAATTCCTGTACAGATCTAAAAAAACATATTTATAAATTCTCTTATATTTTAAATACACTACAATCTACAAATCTTGAACATAACTGATTACTGAAGCATAAGTTTAACTTATTAAAAAATCATTAATCCGTATTAAAATTAAAATGTAAGATATTCTGTTAATTACATCTATATACCGGCCTTTCATGCAAAAGGTCCCAGGTTCGACCCCTGGCTGGGTAAACTTAATAAATATAGAATATAACAATATCAAATTATATAGAAATAACTTATAATTAAATATCTATATAGCTGGCCCACATATCTATTTAGCTAAGGGTCCCTTGCGTGGAAATATTTATAATTGTACGTAATTAATAAATAAAATAAACATCTATATACATACATATTTTTTAAATGAAAGCTATATTAGAATATGACACAGTCAGACTTAAATTTAAAAAAAAATCAAATTTTTAAAAGTAATTAAAAAATATAAAATTAAAGCCCAACTTTCAATTTTATTTAAATAATTAAATAAATTATTCCAAAAAAAAATGCTCCTTACACTTTTCCCAAAAAGGAAATAAATTCCCTTAATAAAATCATTTTCGAATGTTTTTCGCAAATTCAAAAATTACTTTATTTATATACAGTACTTTAGTTACATTTACTTTTAATGAATAATTCATTTTTATATTTTTGATTTTAATTTTAATTTTCTTTCAATTTTACTTTCACAATTTAAATTATCTTGTGACTTGTGACTATAAAACTGATTACAAAAGTTACACAATAATAAAAAAACAAACATTAAAAGTAATCTTCAGTAATTAAAAAATTAAAAAATAAGGTACCTATATACTTTTATATGAATGTAATGATTACAAACAATTTGTTGATCAAAATACCACAAAAAAACGACAATTTTGTTTTTTATTAAATTTATGTCAACAAATCAAAATCAAAAACAAAATAAAAATCGTATTTTTTTTTATTAAAAAAATTACTAAAATGCATCTCAGGCACTTACAAGATACCATTTTTGGAAGATTTAAGTAATCACAAAAAAATAACAATATCTGCAAATAATTTTTACTTGTTTATTTTTAATATATATATATATATATATATATATATATATATATAAATGTTTCAGACATTCAATTTAATATACAAATTGGTTTTTTTTTTGGTGTATATAATATAAAAATCAGTTGTTATCAAATTAAAATTTTGAATTTTCCACCAAAAAAAATAATTGTTAAATTAAATATAGGTATTTTATAGTTTTGTTTTTATTTTTTTGTATTTTCTGCGCAAATCTACTTTTAAAGATTAAAATTCATGAATTTTAGATTACTTTATTATATTTACTGATTTACTCGAAAAAAAAAACAAAAAATTGTGTCCACCACAGAACCAACCGCTATTGCAGAAAAAGCGTAATGTAAAATACTTTTCAAAGATTTTTAACTTACATTTATAATTTAGTCAAAGCATTATAAAGTATCTTTTTTAAGCAATTATACTACTTTATCTAACCCTTTATTCAAAGTAAAGTAATTCATTATTGTGTTAATATTTTCCAACAAAATTTTTTTAAAAATTTCAAAACATACACACAAAAATTTTATTATGCATCTGTTAGAAGTTCATTTGGATCCAGCTTTAATTTTTCAATGTGTAATGATAAAGATAAATGTTTGAAATTTAGACTTAGTTAACATCTCCAAGCTTATTTTAAATTTAATTAAGTAATTAATTATTTTCATATCAAAAAACTTTCTATGGCAAAATTGTAGCTCTTTTATTTGTGTAACAAATTTTGTTTTATAAAATTTGTCATACTATTTTTTGTTTACTAAACACTCGCAAAAAAATTTATCAATTTGATTTTAACATCAAAACCTTATTTATGAAATTTGAAAATATTCCGCTTAGCCGTTTAGTCTGTGCACGTGTGAACAGACAGACAGACAGAGAAACCGAACAGGTCGAACACATGTAGAGACAAACACGATTTTTGGGTTTCTGCGCAAAGGAATAATTAATATTTGCAAAGATCTTTGATTTCAATTTTTTTGTCCGAAAATAATAGGTACCTACTCCTTATTATAAAACATATATCTATATAGCGGTTGGTAAAAACGCATGATATAATATAGTACATGTAGTTAAATATTTTTATATTTTAAATAAAAAGAACACACAACTACAATAAAAAGCAAAATAAAAAACAAAAACGCTTATGAATGAACACGAATTGGTTTTTTTTTAAACAGAAATTCACGCAAAAATAAACAATACTGCACATGAACACTGTGTAGTGTGTATCTATACTCATAATTGCATTAATTGTACATACAAAATACTCAAAATTTTAAACATGATTTTATTATTGCCCAAATATGTGAATTGTGACCAAGTTTTAAGTTTTTATATGTTTGTTTTTTGGTTTTTTTTGTTTTTTTTAAATGAATTGAGAATGCATTCACCAGAAAATCACGTTTATTATTCAATTATAAAAACGACCACTGAATATTAAATACTACTCTGTTATTTGTTTTCACCAACATTTAAAAGTTCTTCACCGAAATTATAAATAATAATAATAATAAAAAAAAATTGAAGATAACTGTTTTTGGAGGTTGAAAAACAAATGAAAAATTGTCAAGCGCCATAATTGCTCTTTTTATTTTATTTTGTTTTATTGTTGTTTTTTTTTTATTTTCAATTCAGATCAAAACTAAAAGAGGGGGTGTATAACAGTTGATTTAAATTCATTTTGCAAAAAGACATTACGTCTATCAACATTTGACAAGAAATGGGATAATGTCTGCACAAAAAGGATAATAACAAAAATGTATTAGGATTTGGGATCATACCCATAAATTGACATTTTACATAAATGTCATTTGTCAGAAATCTATGTCATTGGTAAACTTGTTCCTATATTTCGCATGAAATTTGATAATTTTTTAAATGAATTTAGTCTTTTTATCAATGCTATGTATATGAAATATATAATAAGAGGCCAGGTATTGTTTTTGCACCAAAAATTGGAAACCTAAAATTTTGAAAATGGTTAATGACGTCAGTATTAAGATGTTTACAGCCTAAATGGCTGTTTTGAAATATCATAATATAGGGTTTTGATGGTAATATTTTGAATTGACAAGTGGAAAGCTATGAATAAAGAGCTACAATTTTGCAATAGAAAGTTTTGTGATCCGAAGAACTTTAGTGTACCTTAAAAATATTTTTCGAATCTCTTTATTCAAATATGGCATTAAACCAAATGTCTTTTTACCAACTTGATGTAGGTAAACTGGTCTGACACTCTCAAAAAAAAAACAAATACAATTTGCGAATAAAAAGTACAATATTATGTACAAAATTTCATTTATGGAATATTTTCACAGTTTCTTTATTTCTTATATTTTTTTTAAAATATATATTTGTACATATTTTATTATTAATTATTATTTATTACACAAGTGTTAAATACAATTTATATATATTTGTTCAAATATATATACCTGCAATATTACATATTATATAAAGTTTTATTTTGAAAATAAAGTTAAAATTAAAAAATTCAATTCCTATAATTGGTTTCAATAAATTCAAAATTGAAGAATGAATATATGTATGTAGGTACATGTAAGTTGAACCATGGAATCATGATTTACCAAAATAAGATTTGATATATAAAATGAAAAAACAAAAACTTGATCTTTTAATGGACCATGACATGTGTGACATATATATATAATAATCCTTTTTAGACAAATTTTTTAATATATTCACGAATTTTTAAGAGCTTTAACATTTCGGACATTGATTTAATCAGTATATATTAAAATATATATGTATTTAATATATATGAATAAATATTTAACCATTACACTTCTTTTCAATTTAACTTCAATTGGTACTGGAGTCATTTATAAATTATATAGATGACAATTTTGGTCTTGATCTCTATCCAAAATTCCATATAATTTCAATTTGTACATAGTGTGGTTAAATCATTCAAAAAAAAGGTCTTCTACAACACGATAATACTCTTAAAGAAGTAATTAAAAAAATTTTAATTTTTTAGATTTATGAATTCTCCCCCTTAATTTTTTGATATATTGACTATGTCCAGAATTTAATACAGATCTGATTAACATGCTATGTGCTGTACTATGTGATCACCAAATTTATTAGTATATATATTATTCGTTAAGAGAGTCAAAATAAATTGTTCAATGATATATTTGAAACTCCATTTCTTATATTACATTGAATTCACCATTTATGGAAGATTTAATGTAAAATTTTCTTGTATAATCTGCTTTTAAAATATTTTATTCTAATTGTTTCTTGTTAAATATTTTTATATTAATTTATATTTAGAAATTCTGTTTTTTTAATTTTATGTTTTTTTATTCTATTTTAGACATGTTCTCAATTGATTAAAGCTGGTCTTAAACTTTCCATTCAAAGTAAACGTAAAATGTCCAGTGGAGATTCAAGTTCTGGTAATGAACAACCATCTCGTAAATATTCTCGAAAATCTCCTTCAGCAAATTCAGTTTCTTCTTCAAATAATATTAATAATAATAATAACAACACTAATAATAATAATAATAATAACATAAATGGTAATAATACCATTTCCGTTCCCTTAAGTCATCAACTACAACAGCAGCAACAACAACAGCAACAACAACAACAATTACAACAATATCAACAATCATCATATATTAATTGTAATGCATCCGTATATTCAAATGGTAATTGTACTAATGATGGTGATACAAGTGAAGATGATAGTCAATATGAACAGAAACCTTTAACAAATAATTCATCAAATTCATCTGGTGTTGGTTTAACACCAGAAGATGAAGATAGAAGAAGAAGACGTCGTGAACGTAATAAAATTGCTGCCACAAAATGCCGTATGAAGAAACGTGAAAGAACATTTAATTTAATATCAGAATCTGAAACATTGGAAAAACAAAATATTGAATTAAAATCAATTGTTCAAAGTTTAGAATTAGAAAGGAGAGGAATATTTGATATGTTACAAAATCACAGCTGCCTTCATCCAAATGGATATCAACCACCGGCGAAATTTTTACAATCTCCAGCCTATAAATTTTTAAAACCATTAGGTTTATGTAATGATGATGATATTAATAATATTATTGATAATCAAACGCCACGTACTGTTATACCATCAGTTGATACAATAAAATATTCAAGAATAAATGGTTTAAGACAACAACAACAACAACAACAACATCAACCAATTATTAATCAAAATCATCAAACACATTTAGGTAATTATTATATTAAAAATTAAATTATTTAAAAAATAATTAAATTAAACATTTTTTTTTTAGATATGTTACCAAATGGCTATTGTAAACCATCACCAACAACAGCTGAACTTGGTTATTTAGATTCTCCAACTCAAGATGTAACAAGCACCTGCCATTTACAACAAATTTTAACAAATTCAGCAATTAATGGTGTAACAGCAGTAGCATCAGTAACACCAACTTCAACAACATCTTTAACAAATGGATGTATAACACAACAATCACAACAGCAGCAACAGCAACAACAGCAACAACAGCAACAACAACAACAACTTCAATCAACAACAAACGGAAATATTTTAAAAACAGATTCACCATATAACATTCCAACAACCCAAAGTCCATTAAATATAATTAATACAACACAATTATCAACATCACGTGATAATATGAGTGATGATGGTCATGGTACACCAACTGTTGATAGTACAACAGTTGATTTTGTATTAAAAAGTGAATATACTGAAAGTCCATATACAACAGATAAAAGTGCTGAAAGATTTTTATGTGAAACAAATTTTGATACAACATTTGATATTAAACATAGTAATAATTTAAATAATAATAACAATAATAATAATAATTTGAATAGTCATAATAATAATCATAGTGCATTGGATTTTAATTCACAATTAGCAGTTACTTGTTCAAACAGTTATGAAAATTTATTAAATATTAAAAGTGATTTTCTATCACATGATGAATTATTAAATGAAATGTGCGGTGATGCACCTGATTCTGAATTTACAGATTTAGATACAGGTATGTCATATGTACATAATATAACAAATGGAGGTTGTTTAGCGTGAAATAATATTTTTACAAATTATTAAAAAAAATAACACAATAAATTTGATTAATTTAATATATATATTTTTTTTTTATATAATTATTTTACATATTATATAATATATAAATACAAAAAAAAAAAATTTTAAAAGATGCATTTTTTTCTTTAAATTCAATTTAATTATAATTTTGCAGAAATTATTAAAAGAACAATAAGAATATTATTTTTTTTTTAAGTATCTGATATAATTAATTTTTAATTTGATGTTATATTTTTTCTTTTTAAATATGTATTAATTAGAATTTTGGCGCATAATATTAAATTTATCTATAAATTTTCATAATTTAAATTAAAAAAAAAAAAAAAAATTCATTTAAAAACTTTGAAAAAAAAAATTTGTAATATTTGTAATATTCAAAATTTATCTCATCAAAATTTTTATAAAATTTATATATTTAATTGGTTTTCGAAATTTAAATATACATTTGTATATTAAATTAATATTATATAATAAGTATACATACATATATATAATATATATATATAATGTACAAATATATTTTAAGAAAATTTATATATAAATGTACATATATATTATAAAAAAAAAAACAAAATTCAAAATTTCAAAAAAAATTTCTTCATTTGGATAAAATCAAAATTTAAAATTTCAAAAAAAAATTTGCAATTTTATATAACACTTATAATTTAAATATTGTTCTTAATTAGAAAGAGAGAGAGAGCGAGAGATGGTATTCAAATATTTATACATATATATGTTTCTTTATTTATTTTATTTGTGCAGCAAATATTTTATTTTGTTTTGTTTTTAAAATTAAATACAAAACCTTAACTTAGTTTATATACTAATTGTATATTTAAATTAATAAGCGTAGTGTTTTTACAAAAATTTCAATTTTAAAAATTTGATATAAAAATATATTTTTTATTTTAACTGAAGATTTTTCTTAATTTAAATGAAAACATTTTACTCTAGGTGAAAATTCTAATATGAAGTTTCCCCAAGTCATTTAAATATAATTTATATATATACATATATTACACTATCCCCAGCTCTATAATATTTCCGTTTATATATTATATAAAAAATACACAAATACTTGTGTTTTTTTAAAATATCCTTTCACTTTAAATTTCAACAATTGTGTGATCAATTAAATTAAGGAACAATAATTTAATAAATAAAATAAAATTTCTTAACTTAACATAAAAATTAATTCACTTAAAATAAAAATGTTTTTAATTAAAATAAAAATATCTCCAAAATATTTCAAACTTAAGTTAAAGTTATAAGTTCCCTGAAATAAAATTTTTTTATTTAAAGTTGTAAGTTAATTAAGTTACAATAATAATTAAATAAAAACTAGAATTTCTTCACTTAACATAAAAATATCTTCACTTAAAATAAAAATGTTTTTAATTAAAATAAAAATATCTCCAAAATATTTCAAACTTAAGTTAAAGTAAAAAGTTCCCTGAATTAAATTTGAAAATTTTATTATTTAAAGTTGTAAAATGTCATCAGATATATTAAAAAAAATGTTCACTTGAATTAAATGAAATCTCTTCATAAAGTAAAAATAACTTCAATTAAAGTAAAAAAAGATATATTTTGAATTTTATTTTGGAATATCTGAATACCTTTTCAAAATACAAAATTTTTCTAAATGTAAAATCTATAACTAAAAACACAATACAACAATCGAATGTTAAAACAATCTTCAGAATTTAAAATTTAAAATCCCTTGTTTTTTTTTCTTTGTTTCATTTAAAAATGAAATAAATGAAATAAAAATATTTTTTTTTTAAAAACGTACATCTTATATATTTAATATATTTTATATACCAGTAATGCATTCCTTAATCCAGTGTTAAAAAAAAAGTTTAAAATAAAAAATATAAATTATAATATCTGGAAAACAAAAAAAAAATAAAAAATTATATTATTATATACAATATATAAAAACAATATATATATATATATATTTAAAATTATTTAATATTTGATGTTCTAATTTTTAAGATAAAAAAAAAAATTTTAAAAATTACATTTTTTTTTTTATTCAAATTTGAAAAAAAAAAGTATTAAAAACCATGAAAATATTATCTAAATTTTAAAAGAAATTAATTTAAAATAAATAAAGAGGTTAAATTTTTTTTTTATTTTATTTTATTAAATTTTCAAAGAAAATTTTATTTTAAGAATTAATTAAAAAAAAAAAAAAAACAAAAAAAGCAAAATTAAATAAGTTGTAATTATAATTATTTAAAAAAACAAAA
Organism: Dolichopus griseipennis; assembly: GCA_963082915.1. Lineage (NCBI taxonomy): Eukaryota > Metazoa > Arthropoda > Insecta > Diptera > Dolichopodidae > Dolichopus > Dolichopus griseipennis. The sequence continues at coordinate 68,256,485 of OY720445.1, forward strand.
AACCAAACCGATTTTACGAATACTTTTTTATATATCTAGAGATTTTTTTTTTTTTTTTGGAATATAATTACAATTAGAAAAAAAAAATTGACGAAAATATCCAATGGATTTAAAATAATTATAAAATTTAAGATTAAAAATTTCTTCCTTAAAAAAAATGAAAACAATTTTTTTTAAATATATTTTGATAATTAATTTAATAAAAGAAAAAAATTTCAAGACAATTTGAATTTAAAAGTAATATATGTATATATATATATATATATATATATTAATACTTATATTTTATCTCATGCCATTTAAATAATATTAAATAATTTTGTTTTATTTTAATTTTCAAATTTCAAAAAATTCGGATAGAGTTTTAAAAAAATATAAAAGAAAATTTGTTAAAAATCAAAAATTTCTCAATTTTAAAAAACGCCTTTAAATTTAATTTATAATTATTATGAGAAACTATTAAAATACATATTAAAATATAATATAGGATCTCCAGTGTTTCCATATTACTTCAAAACATATTTGGATAGGGATTACCGTTACTTTACCGTTAGTGGTTTAAAAACTTCAAAATTTTCAATATTAGTTCTCTTATACATTTCCTAAAAGAGTACCATACTAAAAAATATTCTTAAAAAACTCATTTCCTTCCTTTTTTTAATTTAAAACTCATATATTAAACGGTATTCAGTCCATTATTAAGACTATGAGTCCGATTTTTTGATTACTTCCTAACGAGTCCAAGAGAAAATTGGCGTATCTCAATAACTATAATAAAAATAGAACATTTAAATTTAGTCGGACGTAGGGGTAGAGTATATTAATAAAAAACTTGCATCCAATTTAGATTTAATTTTTTTTGATTACTTGTTTTGAGTATGACTATAGGTACAAAATGGTATACTAAATTTGCTATTACGTTTGTGACGCAGAAAAGGAGGGGGGTTAGATATAGATTCAAAGGTATGGATCAGATTAGAATCTAAAAGTAAATCGAAATAGCTATGTATGTTAGTACGTCCGTCCGCCCGTACCTACAATAAGGTAGGTCTAATAAAAGAGTTAGGATTTTGAAATTTTCACACATTCGTTTTTATGCAATAGCCATCATCTCAATTGAAATCCAGCTAGTTTGCTGGTTCGACGGGTTCGAGTACCGGCCAAACAACTTCTTTTTTTTATATGAGTATTACTCTGTACCCATTGAAGCTGGAGTGGAAGCACGTAACTTGTTTCGAATGTGTTGTTTCGAATTTTTCAAAAATTGGTAGCACGTAAATTTGTTTCGAATACTTTTCATTCGTTTCAAAATTTTTATTTTGTTTCGAATGTTTTTGGCAACACGTAAGCTTTGTTTCGAATAGTTTTTTTAGTCGTTTCAAAATAATTTGTGCGATAGATATATAGTTAACGCCAAAAAGTACAATAAAGGTAAATTTTTATAAAAATTAATTTTAAACAATATATTTGAAATTTTTGGATTAAATATTAAAAAATGAATATAATTTTAGCTACCTATTTAAAATAAAAATAAAATTTCCCTTAAAAAGCAATTTTTAATTAAAATCATTAGCTATACATAGTTATTAGGTATACAATAATCAAATAGTTATCAAATATTAATTTTAAAGTATAATTAATGAAATGCAATTGTTTTTAATACTTACATTTTTAATATCTATTTTTTTTCAAACGATTAAACAAAGATAAAAATTGCATACAAACCATATTTATTTTTGTACAACAAAAAAAAAACAAAAACCATTTCAATTTTCAAAAGAGGTAAAAAACGAGGAAGAGTGTAGTAGAGTAGACTGTGTCAACTCTGGGATACCCGTATGACCGTAACATATACATTATATAATCCGGTTAATTACTTTTGGCTTTATTAAGTAGATATAAAGAATACTCATATAAAATAAAGAGTTGTATGGCAGCTACTCGAACCCTCTGTCATAGACCAACCAAATTTTGCAGAAACTTTGGCCATTACACTAAACAATTGTTGGCAAAAATTCAGACACCTAGCTTCGTTAGGTGGAGAGTAATGCTCATATGAAATAAGAAGTTGTATGGCAGCTACTCGAACCCACTCCACTAGACCAACCAAATTTTGCAGAAACTTTGGCCATAAAATTAAACTACTTTTGGCAAAATTTCAGACACGCAGCTGTAATAGGTACAGAGTAATGCTCATATAAAAAAAGAAGTTGTATGGCAGCTACCCGAACCCATGCACCAAAATGGCTGGATTTAAATAGCGATGACGGCTATTGCAAAAAAACGAATTTGCGAAAATTTCAAGATCCTAGCTCCTTTAGTTTTTGAGTTATCGTGCGGACGGACAGACGGACGGACGGACAGACGGACAGACGGACGGACAGACGGACGGACATACATAGCTAAATCGATTTATTTTTCGATTCTGATCCGATCCATACACTTGAGTCTATATCTACCCCCCCCTCCTTCTCTGCGTCACAAACGTAATGGCAAATTTATTATACCCTTTGACTATATAGTCATACGGGTATAAAGATAATTTGAATTTGAAACGAAACGGAATTTTTTGAAGTAAAACTTTTGTTTCGTTCATTTTTAATTCGAAACAATTTACGTGCTGCCGTTAAAATTTTGTTTCGAATTGATTTTGTTTCGAATAATTCGATTCGAAACAAGTTACGTGCTTCCACTCCTGGGTGTCTGAAATTTTGTCAAAAATAGTTTAGTTTTATGGCTAAAGTTTGTGCATAATTTGGTTGGTCTAATGCAATAGGTTCGAGAATCTGCCATACAACTTCTTTTATTCGAGCATTACTCTAAGTGAATAGTAGTTAACTTTAATGGCCAGTGCCTGTATAAAATAAAGTTGGTGTATTGAAAGAGGTTCGAAGAGCTGCCTTTCTACGTATATTTTTTTTTATACGTAACTGAAAGCCTAATAAGTTGTTTTTTTTTAAATTTTGCCAAAAGTAATTCAACGGATGATATAATGTCATTGGTCATACGGATATCCCAGAGTTGACACAGTCTATACTATTAAACTCTTCCTTTTTAAATAAAATTTTTAAATATTAAGTGGCTTAAATAAAAACAATTATACATATACGTATATTATATATATATATATATAAATATAAATTTGATTGATAATTAATAAAAAAAATAAAAAAAAAAAACAAATTCTTTCATTATTATTGTTAGTTTATATTCTAAAAAAAAAAAAAAAAAAAAAAATAAAAAAAAATAAAAAACATAAAAAAACTTAAAAAGAAAATAAATTAAAAAATATTTGAACAGAAAAAGAAATAAAAAATGAAAAATTTAAATATTAATTAAATATAATAATAATAAAAAATAATAAGTGATAATAAAATTTAAGTAAAAAAAATGAGAAGAAATTAAAAAAAAAAAAAAATACAAAAAAATTATATATATATATATATATATATTACGAAATTTTTTGATGTTAAATTATAAATTCTATTATATATAAAACTTATAAATGTACATTTTATTACGTATCTTTAGATATTTAAGATAACTAACGTTTTATCATTAATTATTAATTATTATTACATTTTTTTTTTTAATATCTATAAATAAATCTATTAATATATCTATATATATAAATATATATATATATATATTAATTAAGAGAGATAATAAAATTATTTTTGCTAACTACTTTAATTTAAAATTAATTAATTAATTAAAATTAATTAAAAAAAATATAAAAAAATTAAAATGAAAATGAAAAAAACGAATATACACATCATGTCGGCGCAGTTGTTTTGTTTTTTAATTATTATTTTTAATAAATATAGTTATTGTTTAAAAAATCAAAAAAGAAAAAACAAATTTATATAATGGTAAAAAAATTTGTTTAAGTTATTCAGTTAAAAAAAAAAAAACAAAAAAAAATGTTTAAGTTTTATTTTAAATTTTTTTTTTTTTTATGCAGTTTAATTTTTGTTTATAATTTTTTTTTTTTTTTAAGTTTTAAAAAAAAATTTAATTATGCAATCGTTTTTAATTATATAATTATATATATTATTATTATTTTGTATTAAGATACACAAGATTATATATATATATATGTTTTTTTTTAATTATTTATTTCAATATAAATTTATTTCCAAAGTTTTTTTTTTAATTTTTTTTTTAATATTTTCAAACTTTTTTTTATTTTATTTTATAAATATGTAAAATTGAATGTAAAAAATTATTTAATGTTAATAATAAGTTTTAAAATTGAATATGAGTTGTTTGTTTTTTTTTTTTTTTTGTTTTAATTAATTCATTTACCTATGGATTAATTAATATTAATTTTTATACAGGACACTATATTGTACCGGCATCCACTTATCACTAATCAATATTATAATCTTTTGTTTATTTTTATTTTTGATAATTAGAATATCTGTGACGAGTATTTGGCAAGAACTCAGATCTAAGTTTCCCATTTAATTAATACAAAAAAGAAATATTTATCACTTATCACAAAAAATATATTTTATCATGTGATAAGTTATAAGTAATTTGAGCCCTGGTCTTATTTTCTATTGATTTCAAATTTTCCAATATAATTTGAAATAATAAAGTAATACGTACGTAGGCTATATTGAAATTTTGAATATTACTACACAATAAGATGTTCAATCAATCATTAATAAATAGTAGTATTTATTAAAATATAATTAAAGCTCAATAATATGTTAGCCAATTTAGTACCTTCTATAATAAAATTGAAAACTATATACTTGGATCTTTCTTCAATTCATTAAAAAATTTTATTGAACATTTAGCACTATAGATACTCTTGCATTATATATGATTAGTATGAATTTACAGATTTATATTTCGGTATATTTTGAAAAATTTAAATTGTGCAATCTATTTTCAAAACTGCTGTTATATTTTCAATATTATAACTTTAGAATATATTAATACCTTATAGTATGTATGTTCTTACATATTAATCTTTCAAAAATGTGATTTTTATTTAGTTACCGAATCATAATTCAAAGTATTCCTTTAAAATTAATTCTTTTTAATCTATATAATTTATTTTTTTGAGTTTTATTTTAAAAGTTTCAGAATTACGTAATTTAATTTTTTTTTATAAATATTTTAATAATTTATTATTAATACAAAATATCTGTAAGTTAAAATCAAATTTAAAACTTATTTAACCTCTTTTTATAGTTTTTTCAAATGATTCAATTTTACATATTTACATATAAATTTACAAAATAATACATAACATACATTTAAAATAAAAACACAAAAAATTTAATTAAATAACTAAATAAAAAAATTAATACTACTTATTAAAATTATAAATCAAAAGAAAAACTTACATAAGTGCTTTAGATATACTATACTTTAATTAAAATTGATAAAAAAATAATTAGATTTTTAAAAGACGTTTAAAAAAAAACAAAATTTTAATAAAAAAGAAACAATTAAATAAAAAACAAAATTAGAAAAAAAAATACATTAATAATTAATTAATATATTTAAATTGCATTTTTTTTATTTCGAATATATTTCATGGAAAAATTAAGTAAATAGATAATATATTAAAATTTTAAATTTGAAAAATTGTATAAAATATAAAAATTAATTAATTAAAAAAAAAAAATTAGTTAATTTTATTAAAAAAACTATTTCATACATACATATACATATATATATATATGCATAGAACTACAAAAGAACACAAAAATGTATAATATTTTAATATATATATATACTTGATAAATAAAACTATTTATTTTATGTTAATTTTTTTGTCGAAATTTTATTTATTTTATATTATTTAATTAAATTTTATTTTTAATTTTTTTTATTACTCAAAAAAAATTTTATTATTTCTATGGCAAAAACTTTAATATATTCTTTAGAAAATATACCAGTGAACTTCAATATAAGACAATATTTTTTATATCTGAAAAAGAAAATTAAATCTATATATGTGTGCATATACAAACAATTCAGTCCAAAATCCAAAAGAATTAAATTCATCCTAGAATTTGATTCTATGGCCACAAAATAAAACTAATTTAAATTTTATTGAAAAAATTAACCAAATTTTTCAGATACATAATGAATTTTAATTTATTAATATTTACTAATTAATTCTATATGAATTTTCAAATTAAATGAAACCTTTTGCAATTTTATGAAACCTTTGCGCAGGAGCTTTCATTTTATTGCAAAATATAGAAAAATGGAAACCTCCAACCAAATATGCAGTTTTTTACCATTATTTAATATTATGTATCTTAAGATAAGATGGATTAATTACATATCTTAAGATAATAATTGCTGGTTTTACAGAAATTTTGAATGTTTTTTATCAAACTTATTTCTTAAATAATTCTCATTATTTTAAATTAAAAATTAAAGGTATTTTATGTCTTATCTATATTGTTCACTTAATCTCTCAATCACTAAAGCCATTTGTATAGTACCCTTCCCTATACAACTTTTAAAAGTAAGCAATAATTTTTCAATGTAAGTTTTAATTTTTTTTTATTTAATAATTGTATTAATTTTTAATTCAATTTTGTATTAAAATATAAAACAAATGAAACGAAACAAACATACATACATACATTATCAAAATATAGAACATCATTAACTATATATTAAATATTTTTAAAAAAAAATATAATTTCAATTTAATAATTAATATATGCATCAATCAATCAAAATAATTAAAAATAAATGTAAAATAAAATGAAAACTTAAATTTCTAATAAGAATTTATATTAATTACAAACAGAACATGTGTATATATACTTATAGTATGTAATAACATACTATGTAACATATACAGAATAATTAAATAATTTTTTTTTTAATAAAAAATCCAATTGCAACAATTAATACATATATATAACAATTAATATATATATATATATATATATATATATTAATTAAATTATATAAAATATTAAATTTAAAAAATAGGATTAAAAATTTGTTTTATAAAAATAAACAAAAAATAATATGCCTTCCTACATATATATATTAAAAGAAAGAAACATATATATATATATTTATTTATATATATAAATATTTAAAATAAAAAAAAATATGGCTTTAAATGTGCATTATATTAATATTTTTACATATTATGAAAATAATGTAATTTACCTCAAATTAAAAATAAAAAAAAAGAAATTAGGTAATATATACTTAGTTATTGTTCTTAAATAAAACCTAAAAATCCAAAAAAAATATATTAATTTAATTATTTATATATACATATATATTGTTATAAAAATTAGAAACAAATAAAAAAAAACGGATATTTATATATTGAATTTCATACAAAAATAAAAATAAAAAGAAAATGTAAATGAATTAATTATTAAATATATTTAAATTAAATTAAATATATTAAAATATATTTAAATAATTATATATATTTAAAAATAAAAAAACAAAAAATTTCAAAATTTTATTAAAAAAAAAAAAACAAATAAATAAAATAATAAATCTAGGGTCCTATATTGCACCAACACAATTATTAACTTATCAAAAAATCATTTTTTTGATAATTTTGTTTATGCCCTCGAATCCATATTTGATTATAATTGAGAAAAGTTTTTGATTAATAAAGCTGCGGTGCAATGGGACCCCATTACAGCATAAATTATTCGCAATAATGTGACCACACTTTTTCGTTTTTAATTAAAATTTATTTTTCAAGAAGAGTTTAAAGAAACTTATCTGAGTTAAAATTATCCCTAATTTAATGCAGTATATTAACGAAATTTTATATTAATTGCCTTTTTTTTAAATCAATTAAAATTAAAATTATTCATCATTATTTGGGTTTTTTGTTAATATAAATTTCAAGGTATTTCGGTTATTTTTTTTTTTTAAATAAATCCATAGAATTTATTATACATTATATATAAGAATATATTATATATTGAATTCAGAAAAAGACCACAATGAATTAATAATTACAAAAATTTTAAACTTGGTGCCTTAAATGGTATATAAATTATATACAAATAACAAAATTCTCTATATAAGAAAATTCAAAAGTAAATAAGTATAAAATATGAATTCAAATATAATTTACCAATTAATTAAATAAAAAATAAAAATAAAAATCATAAAACAAATGAAAATGGACATCGAATAAATTATTACCACAATAGGCAATAATAATATGTAGTAATAATTTATTTATTTTTTATTATTGGCAGATTAATATTTCAAAATTTATTTATTTTTATTTTGCATATGTATTCTAAAATATATATAAACATATATATACATTCATTAAAGATATATATGTATGATTGCATACATATTGCACTAATTATTAAATTACATAACATATTAATTTATTTTAAAATTTTTCTTATTAATTAAATTGGAAAATTATTTAATATTATTCTTTAAAATTAGCTTAACTTCATTAAATTTTGCTTATTAAAAATATTAATTTATTAATTTTGAAAAATATTGAATTAAATAAAATCTGATTAAATAAACCTTCTGAAAATTGAATTTATAATAATTGAATGAACCAATTTTAAAATTTAAAAAATAATTTTTAATTTTTCAAAAAATTTTCAATAATTATAATAAAACAAAATTTTATATAAATATTTAGTTTATATTATATAAAAAAGTTTATTTTACATATATAATATATTATATATAATAGTTTTATGTATATATATATATATATGTATATTTGACTTAATAATAATTAAATGTGCTTGCTTAAATAAAAAAAAAAACAAAATCTTAATATAAATCGAAAAACGAAATAAAGTGCTTTATTAAATGTAATAAAATATTTAATATATATATATATAAATATATATTTATTGCATTTTCATTTAAAAATTAAGCAAAAAACGAAATGTTTTTTTTTTTTTTAAAATGAGTTTTTATACATTAAACTCTACATTACTTATATGTATATTCTTTTCAAAGAAAAACTTTATGTATATTTATGTATATTAAATTATAAAATTATTTAATTAAAAAAACAATATATATATATTTAAAAAAATAAAATAAAAAAACAAATCTATCTAATTGTAAATTTCTATAAAAAAAAAAAACAAAATCAAATACCATATATATTATTGTAAGAGTTGTTAATAAATGAAAAGAGAAAAAAATACAAATTAATATTTAAAAAAAATAAATAATAAAATACTTCTTTATTTTATTATATATTATATAATAATATATTGCATCAAATTTCAATAGTATATCCAAAAATCTTTATTCTTCCCTTTTACATATTTTTAATTTCTTTTAATATTACGAAATTTTATTTTTAATAAAATACTTAATAGTCTTAATACTTCAACAATATTATTTTCTATTATTTTTTTTTTGCAAAAAATCAAAAATAAAACAAAGATATAATATATAAAAAAAAATTTAAAAAAAAAAATAAACAAAAAATACTTATGTACCTGTAAAGATGAGTTTTATTATAGCAGGCAGACCCAATATTTATTTATTAGTTACCATTATATGGGAATAGGATAATCTCTAATACAACATATATTATATATAGAATAATAATCTGTATATAGAATTTTTTTTCCATATGAATTTCTTATATATATATATACAAAATTTACACCTGTATAACAACGGACTTATCAAGGTCATCATAAAAATAAGAAATACATAATCTCTTCATATTAAATTAAACGTTAATTTTGAATCTTAAAAGTAGGTATATTATACCCGTATTTTTAAAATAAAATAAGAAAATATATTATTGTAGAAAAAAGTTGAACAACCTAAAGATAAAATAAATTTGAAGCATATGTACTGCACAAGAATGGAACCTTTAGATTCCTTTACAAAGAAGGTAAGGATTTTTAAATGCAAAAAAAAAAAGTATAATTTTATTTATAATTTAGATTAATAGAATTTAAAAAGTATTTTCAGGATTTATATATTTAAAATTTGCAATAAATCACACCTTAATAAGTATAGGTACGTATTATAATTTAAAACAGCTAAAATAAACAGTTAATATATTTGCGCAATATTTAAAATTGTAATTATAACGAGTAAACATATTTAATTTATTTACCATTCACATTATTTATATTTTGTCTACAAAAAAAGTAAACATACACACTCTGGAGACATCTAACGTACATTTTTAATATTAATTCATGTTAATCTAATAGATGTCTCTTCATACAAATGTCGCACAATCAACTTGTAAATGAATTGACAATGGCAATACTCTTATGTAATTGACAATGACAATTACTTTTGACATTTATCACATTTATTTAATTGTCAAATTGAATTGTCATTACTTTACGAACCGCGAATTGAATTTGAATGTCACATCGTGTTGTGTTTTGCATTTACTTTATTTCGGGGAAAAATAATTATACCTATTTAAATTTATTTTATAGTTAATAGTTGTCGGTGTAGCATGTTGTTGTTATATTTCAGTTGAGTTTTTAATAAAGAAAAATAAAATTAATGTACTTTTCATTAAATTAAAATATATCTATTATAGTAACTATTTTTTATTAAAATACTTAGTTATTAAGAAAATTGTTATAAAGCATTTTAAAATGTATTCTGGTGGGTGTGACCCAAGTTAAAAAAAGATATAAAAAATAAACAACTTTAAAATAACTTTGAACCAATTAATACTTACAATATTTTATTTTTAGTATATGATTAAAAAAGTTGTTATCACCTTTGGGATTATATAATTAATGCTTTTAAAAATATAAAACATTTTATAATTTAGCATTTTGAAATTTTTGAATGAAATTTAAAATGCATACTTCAAACTTTAATAGGGATCCATCAATAATGGAACCTTTAGATTCCTATACATCAATGAAGGTAAGGATTTTTAAATGCAAAAAAAAAGTATAATTTTATTTATAATTTAGATTAACTCATACTACAAAGGTGAAAAAATTGCAAAATATACATATATATATATATATATATATATATTTAAACGAATAAAAAGAAAATGCGTATTACCTTAAAAAGTGTTGTGTTTAAAGGAGTATTTATAAAGAAAAAAAACTAAACAGGTTTCTTCAAACTTGTCAAACAAAGAGTGACGAAATCATTTAGTTTAAACATATATTTATATATAGATAAATATTATAAATACCTTCTATTGTTCTAGGGTTTGAAAAAAAAAAAAAATTAAATTCTACTTTACTATTATATAAATTATCATGTGGTTCTTTGTTTCGCGAAAATTTTTTACACGTTAAATTATAATAATTTCCTGTTTTTATATTACGTTCTAAACTACTACATCATTAAAGTATATTTTTAAATTTTTGTTTAATTAAAAGAATATTTGATTATAACTAGGTACTTGCTAAATTTCATTAATTTGTACTTTTTCTTTGTAAAATTTGCAAAAGAAAACGAGAAAAAAAAAACCTTAAAGTGAACTTTTTACGGCATATAATCGGCTGTCTTCACTATATAATTACATATATGTTTTTTACATACATACATATGTAATGTATTATTTATTCAAAAAGGTAAATATTGCAATATCAGTACCTGTCATTTATCTTATATTTAATTAAACTTTTATCTTTTTACAATTTTAAATTGATAATTTAAAAGGAATATATAAAATTTTTTTTTTAGGTGTTAATAATAAAATCATCTTTTAAATTTATTATTAAGAAACTTTTCAAAAAAGTTAAATCCCATAATTGAATAAATTTTATTTATTTTTATTTTATTTTATAATATATTACCCATTGCATTATAAATATATACATATATTGATATGTAACAATAAAGCATACATTTCAGTTTACACAATTGTCAATTGTATATAACAGCCACGTTCTTTTTAAAAATGCATAAAAAAAATATAATAGGGAAAATAAACATGGTCTTCCTTTTTTTTTGTTAAATTAAATTATAAATAGTAGAGGGTTGAATGTACCTTAACAGTACGTCGTACTAGAATTCTGATGAAGAATTTATCTTATATTGTATGTACTATTATTTTGTGACTCATTTAACAATTTTTTTTTTTTTATTTTATTTAAAAGTTAATTTATATATACATACATATTTAATTAAGTTTTTGCATTTTTAATTAAAGAATATATCAAAGATATAAAAACAAAAGATCCTATAAAATATTGAATTATAAACAAAAAATTATTATACATATACATGTTTTTTTTCTTAAATATGTACTTTTTCATCTTCAATCGAAGATGTCTACCTAATCATTAAGAAGTTTGAATAAATATTTAAAGATTTTTTATAGAATTTTATAAAAAGTTTTAAAAACATTTGTATTATTAACTTTCATGTAATTATTATGTATAGAATTATATGTATATTAATAGGTTGTGACGTTACAATATCACTTCACAATTTCAATATTGATAAAAAAAATTAATCATCATGTTTTCTTTTATTATTTTTTTTTAATATATAATACGTAAAATAATTTTAAAACAATAATATTATTAATTATTGGATGAAAAATGTACTAAACACATAAATTAATTTTACAACGATCTTATCAAACATTTCTCTATTTTCAAGGTCATTTGATTTTTATTTAGGGCTGAAGGTTAATTCAACCTAAAAAATAATTGAATAAGAAAACCGAATATAATAAAGGACGCATTTTGTATATTGATAAACCAAGATTTAATATTTTGATAATTTTTTCTTACTACAAAAAAAAAAGAAACTAATGTGTTTATAATCATTTATTTTCACTTACATCAAATTATAATGAACAGAATTATTGAAAAATCTCTTTTAAAAAAACTTTTAAAAAGATTTTTTATTAGTTAAAATTTATATAAACTTTTAAACCATCAATTTAAATAACTCTATCAATATATCAGTTAAATTAAAAAACCAACCAATTCCTTTGCTTCCATATTCTAAGCTCTCCCTCCTACATTTACAAAAATAAAAATATACTTGGTATTTATACTCTAGAAAAAACTTTAATATAGGTATATTTATAAAAAATAAATTGGATATGTACAAATAATTAAGTTAGTTAGAGTCAGAAAAAAAGATATTTTATTAGAAAAATTGCTTAAAAAATTAAAAAGCTCTTACCACTAGGAAAAAAATTCATAGCATCTTAACTTTCAATAATTTTATTTTACATAATAATGATATAGCTAACTCCAAACAATTTATTTTTTTTAAAAATATATAATTAATTTATTTATAACTTGTAAAACATAATATAAAAATAATAATTCTCCTTCAAGTTTTCAACAAATCTTTGCACTATTCTAAACTAACATTTATTTTTAAAGAACATTTAACAAATATTTTATTTAGTTTAAATTTATATATAGGTCTATTGCAAGTAAACTTATATTGTTTTTTAAACAAATAAAATCGAACCTTACATCTTTAATATAAGCGCTTATCTGAAGCGCTTATACAATTGCTATAAATATCATTACCATATACATATATGTTTATTATTTATATTATATTAATTATTTAATTTTTTTTATTTCATTTTTAAACAACATTAGTCAGTTAGTAATACATACAACGTTCTTATGAATTGTTTAAAAATTTAGTATTAAAAAAAAATCTTAATATTTAAGAAGTAAAAGCTTAATAAAATTAAAAATAAAAAAATTATTGAATTTTGTTATTCTATTTTTGAATCAAATTAATATTTAAAGTTCAAATTAGTGATTTATTTAAATTAAACAAGCTTAATATTATCTTATATTATTTAGTGTATTTCATCATCAAATTGTAAAAAAAGGAAGGAAAATCTTCTGATTATTTCAAATTCGTTTGTGGTATTTTCAATAATTTGTTTTGTTTTTTTCTTTTTAAATTTATATTATTGATATTTTTACCATCTCATTGTTAAAGCAAGTATAAAAATAAATAAATAAAATATATACTGAAAATTAAATACAACTGTGATAACATCGTTAAGTACGCATTTAAAAAACCAAAATAATAAAAAAAAAACTACTATAAAAATTGTGTTTAATAAAAAAAATTAAAATATTTAAATATGTATACAGTAATCTCTCCATTTTAATAAAATTTATTTGTTTGTAAATTGATGCAGCAGCAGATATTCTGATTCTATCAACTCTAGACCATCAGGTCACAATAATTTAGGTTTTATAAGCTATTTAAATTTGAACATATTATCTAGTTAAAAATTTATGTAAATAAATCTTACAATTTTAAAAGTTAAAAGCACAATAATATGAAATAAATTAACATTGTCATTGAAAACTAGTATAATTTGTAAATATTTAGGAATTTTAAGTTAGATTTGTTAAAAAAAAAAAATTTAAGATATTTAATTTATTAAATATTATGGATTTTATGTATTGAGATGTTAATTACCGTAATTAAGTATCAATGTACATAATATAAAACGGACAATCTATTAGTTAAATCTGACGTAAATGAAGAGTTTACTGTTTATACATTTTTCAAAATACTGCAATTTAAAAGCTTTATTGTAGTGTAAAATAGTTTTAGTTATTATTAGAATTGCTTTTTTTTGTTTGAATACTTTTTTAAATAATTTTATATAACATTTATAATATTTACACATATACATTAATTTTTGCAATATCAGTACAGATAATAAATTCACTGAGTAAAAGAAAATAAAATCACGTTTAAGATAGAGTAAAAAAAAATCATTTCATTTTGCACATGTCTCATCAACAAACTTCTATAAAATATAGAGATTTTCCACAAAAGGATGAAAGAAAAATGGCTTTTTTAAAGCCACTTACTTGGGTATTTAATTTTATTTTTTATTTATTTTTATTTTTATTTAAATAAATTTTTTTCATTGTAACAAAAATAATTAAAAAAGTTATACATTATTTTATTTTAGACTGAAATATCGGATGCAATTAAACCAGATGTTGTTTATGATGCTGAATTTAATTCAATACCAATACTGGATCAAACATCACTACATTCATTAAGTAGTAACAATGGGAAAATAAAATTATCATTTAATTTAATGGGGCGAGATGAACATTTATTGATATCAACTGAAGAAGAATTTTATAGAAAATTACATTGTAACGAAAATGATAAAATAAAAGTAGTAACAATATTTGGTAATAGTGGTGTAGGTAAATCACATACCATGAATCATATATTTTTCGATGGTGAAGAAATATTTAGGACATCAGCAGGTCAAAAACCATGTACAATTGGTGTTATTGCAGCTATGCAACGACAAATGAATGTTTTATGTCTCGATACTGAAGGATTTTTAGGTACAACAGATTCAAATCCTGATATTTTAAAACGAATGCTTTTGAAAGTAGGTTAATACTTTATTAGTTAAATACTACTATAATATTTTAAACAATTTTTAAATAATATTTGACTGGTTTCTTGTTTTTTGTTTTAAAGGTTTTGGCCATATCAGATATTATTATATTCCGAACACGATGTGCTCGCATAGGAACAGATATGTATCAATTTTTGGACACTGCATCCAAAGCATTTCATAGACATTTTAGTTCAGCATTACAATCTTTAGATGCTTCCGAAACTCCAAGATCTTTAGGTCCAGGAATTATAATATTTCATGAAACTACACATACAAAACCATTTGAATCAAGTAAATAAAAAATGAAACAAATAAAACCATTTAAGTTTTAATTTTAAAAAAATTTAATATTTTATTATAGCTGTTGCCGACAGCGCTGAAGATCAAATTCGTAAAGAATTTCATGAATTGAATATGAATATAGACTCTTTTAGTTCGTTACAATATATTGGAATTCAAACTAATGGAAATGGGAAAACAAATTACCGAAAAATAAAGGATATTATAAAGGCTGAAATAGCAAACACAACTGTTAGATCTCATAGACAACCAAAAGTTATATTCAAAGCAATACGTGCATTAAATTTAAAATTTTCTGGTGAAATTGCTGATAGAGATATTAATCCATTTCCAGAAAAATATTTTTCATGTAACAGTAAGTGCGAATCCTGTGATAAGAGATGCGAACGTTCAATGGGTCATTTAAATGATGGTGAAGAACATGAAAATTCAAATTTATGTATTTATCAGCATCAATTGGATAACAAAGTATATTTATGTAAAAAATGTCACAAAAACGGTAAAAAGGTAAATATTTTCTAAATAAATATTAATGGTAACAACTTATATATTTTATAATTTTTTTAAGGTAATAGTAACTTGTAATTTACAAGCAAGTACTGAAAGTTCATGGACAGGTCTTGCTAAATATGCTTGGAAAGGTGCTGTTATTGAATGCCCAAATTGCGGTGAGATTTATCGATCTCGTCAATATTGGTATGGAAACAAATCTCCTGAAGATATAGCAGTTAGGTAAATAATTTCTTAATAATTTCAATAATTTAATATAACATAACTTAACTTGTAGATCCGAAATTATTCATGTATGGAAAGGAAGAAATGTAAAATCAAGCTCGGAGGTGCCTTCTGGACAAATTTTACTTGATAGTGTAAATTATTTAAGTGGGGCTATAGGAAATGTTGTTCAACAACCAACGAAAGCTATTACAAATTGGGTAGCTGATAAGACTGCACCAAGTTATTGGATACCAAATGCTGAAATGACTGTGAGTTAATGAATTTTTCCTTTTGAAGTTAAAGCAATATTTGTTGTTTCATTTTTAATAGCACTGCCATCTTTGTCGAAGAAATTTTGATATTACTGGTTTACCTAAACATCACTGTCGTTCTTGTGGTCAAGGTGTTTGCGATATTTGTTCAAAACATAGAATGCAAGTACCTCATCGCAATTGGAAAGAAAATGTTCGAGTATGTGATAATTGCAAAGAGGAGTTAAAAAGAGGACAAAACGATAATGCCGGTAATTAAACTAAATTTATTTTTAATTTAATTATATGAAATCCGATCAAACCTATGTTAACGAGATTTTACAAAAAATTTAAAATGAATATTTAAATATTTTTAAAATATTTTCTCAGGCTCTCATAATAATGAAGAGAATGATATTACTGTACGAAAATATGCTGAAACAGTTTTAAATGCTTTGTCCCAAGTTGCTGGTGTGTTAGAATATCCAAAAGGTTGTTTTCTCTTTCCACAATTTAATTTAATTTTTCTAGAATAGTAAAAGAATAACATTTAGTATTATTTTATTTAAGATTTTATTAAAGAAAGTGCTCGTCCTTCATATTGGGTGAAAGATTCAGATGCACCAAATTGTGCAATATGCAAAATACTATTCGGAACCGCTGAGCAATTAGAAGAAGTTAAAAATTCAGGAAGAAATGATCAAAATGATCGTCAATGTAAAACTACAAAAAAAATATCTGGTAATGTTTGGCGTCATCATTGTAGACAATGTGGTGAAGCAGTTTGTGATAGTTGCTCATTAAATCGTGGCCCAGTAAAAGAATGGCCAGGTGATGTTCGTATTTGTGATGCATGTTATAAAAAAAAGTCAAAAAATAATTAATAGTCACAGTATATCTTTTTTATATAAACATTTATAATAAATATAATAAATACATATGTATTAAAAAGCAAATGTTAGTAAAAAATTGCTGCACAAATGGATTTTATCTGGAGGTGATGGTGATCGATTTTTTAAAAATTACAATAAAAAATATATATCTTTGCTAATTGAAGAATATGCAATCCTGAAAGCATTGAAAATGTGATATGTAAAAATAATAAGAAACAAAAAAATCTTTGCAGATACTACAAACGCAAACCATATGAAAAACAACATAGAATTAAAATTTGTTATTTTTAACATTATAAAGTAAAATAATTTTGTTTAATTTATTTTTATTAAAAAAAAATAAAGAATTCTAATTTGTAGGTACCGTTTAATAAAATTGAATATTTTAATTTTTTAAAACAAACTAAATAATTGTTCTTAGATGTAAAAACTCACTAATAAAAGATGTGAAACAAATTAAATCAATTCGAATACTCCCCTAAAGTTGATATTTCCCAACGTGGTGTAGTGATTGTTTTATGTTTTTAAACATTTTTGCACATATAATGCATAACAAGGATATTTTTCAGGCACATATTAAGGTATTAAGTATTGTTGTTGTTTTTTTCCCTCACACCTCGGCCACAAAAAATTAAATATTACTTTACACTGTTAAGAGGATAAAAAGGAATCATATTTAAAAAAATAGAAGTCGCCCAAAAATATGCAATGGGGAATTGCATAAAAATAATTACAAAAAATATTCTGTTTTGAAAAAATAAGTAAATATGTATGTATATAATCAAAAATATAATTTACTTATATTGAAGAAGCAAAATTATATTGGAATTTAGAAGAAGGTAAAACATTAAATTGATGGCGCAAAAAAATGACTTTTTAAAACAAAAAAAAAAAATTCGTCTACAGCCATCTATTGATAAAATATTTGATAGATAATTAAATTTTATTTTTTTCTTTAACACTTATAAAACTTTATATTAAAAATTATAAATTGGTTTTCATTACTTAAATAAGTGAATTTTAAAACAAAACGAATATTTACGTAAAACAAAAATAAAGGTATTTAGTTACATAATCCAATGATACATAGTGCTATATTTTGCTTTTTCTAAGAGATGTCGCTATTAATTTTTTTCAATTTTCTAAACGCGTCAAAGTGTCCGATCAAATCAAAACTGTCACTTAATTGTCAGTTGTATAAAAAATTAAACCTTTTTTCACTAAAATTTTTCTTTTTTTTTGAAGCGACGACTCGTACTAGCAATTAACAAAAAAAAATATAGCATCAGTTTGTATTGTGTGAAAATTAATTAAATTTTCTTAAGATATAGAATTTTAAAACATTAAAATAACTATAACTTTTTAATATAAAATGCTAAAAAAAATATTTTGTTTTGTTTTGACATAAAGCATGTTTTGACACTTGATAATTTAAAATAAATATAAAGTTTTTAGGCGTTCCTCTAAAAGTAATAATTTGAAGTGAACTATTTAAATCAAATGAAAGAAATAAAGTGAGCATTGTGATACATACAAATTCAATTGTTTAATTGCCACGACTTTATATAAATCAAATTCTATTTTGAATTTTAAAATAATATTGAAGAAAATGTGATGTAACCTAATGTATATTGTATATTTGTTGATATCAAAACATTGTAAAGTACATTTTAATATATTCAATAAAAGAAAAAAAAATTAATTATAAAAAAAAGTCGCAACTCATTATATTCCAAGATAAAATACGTATGTCAAATAAATTTAATAATTTACGAAATCAATTGACATTATTATTAAATTAAAAAGAAAAAGCAAAGTTAAATTGATTGTTTTTGTTTGCTTCTAATAAAAAAAAAAATTGGTAATTGATATAATATTTGAAATCTTATATTTTAATTTAACTAATAATTTTTTTATAATGTTAATGTTTATTTTTAGATTACAAGTAAATTAAATATGAAGGATTCGTCATATACATCTATCAATATTAACATGTTACAGAGAAGCATTAGAATATTAGAAAATTCAAATTCATATTCAATTGGATTTTAAAGTAAAATAAATAAAAAATCCAGAATCCCAGTGAATCATTCAGTTTGTGTTTGTATTTCAAAATTTAATAAATTTTATAAATTTTCAACGCGCTGTAATAAATTTTATTTCAATATTTATTCTAAATAATCTACTTTAAGTTAAAAGTAAATAAAATGAATGAAATGCAAGATTCGGATTCAGAATTTTCAGATTCATCAGGTAGTATAACATCATCTTCTAGTTCAAGTTCCTCAGAATCGGCGAAAAATGATAATTCTTTGGAAGTTGCTAAAATATGTGGCCAAACTTTGCATTTACCGAAAGGATTATGTGAAAATGAAGATATTTTTCGTGAATTTTTCTCTTTAGAAACATGGAATCAAGTTCCATCAAACTTTCAAGCATATCTTAAAAATAAGTTTTTACCGCATTTCCCTGATGGAACAAACAATGAAATTGAACAAACTAAAACATTAAAAATGTTTTTTAATAATGAAATTAATAGTTTTGATAGATCGGTTTTAGATCGATTGCAAAAAGATTTAGAAGAAGGAAATTACAGGCCTGATTTAATTAAATTAAAAGAAAGTATTGAAAAATCAAAACGTATTGAGCATAAATTTGAGGAATGTGAAAGAATTAGTAAATTATCAAAATCTTTGATGTTATCACGTGAAAAACAATTAAGAGCGTCATATAATTCGGCTCCTGGAGAACAAATTAAATTTGAAAAAAGTTTGAATAATTCATCCAATACTTTAGATAGTAGCGTAATTGGTCTAAGGGCAAAAAAACGTTTTTATGATGAATTCACTAATTTAGCCAAACAATTAGGTTTAAGTGATTGTTCAGATGATGAATTAAAAGAAGGAGAAGAATTGTTAGAGGCTGATAATTTTGTCAAAAAAAATTTGGTGAGTAAATTATTTGACATTTATAATATGACATTATAATTAAAATGAACTTATACATAAACATGTGTAAACTTGGTTTACAGGTAGGATTTTCGATACATCCCAACAATGAATTAAAAATTATAGGAACTATGACAAGAAAAAGTCGGTTAAATGGAACTGCAATTTCAGAACTTAAAATACGCCCAGCGTCATCTATGCATGATAATCATCTGAAACAAATGCTTTTTACACATAAAAGAAGAAAAATAGAAGAACCGGTAAGTTAAAAAATGTTAACATGTATATAATCATTTTTTATTTTATTAAATTAATTATTATAGGATCGACCGGAATTTGAGATAAGTGATATACGTTTAATTGATATTAACAACAGGGTAGAAATGACGGGAAATAATTATAGGAAAGAAATTTTAGCACCTCCCAAAATTAGAAAAACTATTCCAAAACCAAACTCCTCAGCAAATTCTTCAAATAATAACAAACACCAACAAAGTTTACTAAAGAAATCTCAACTTAATAACAATACTGGTAGTAATTTACAATTAAACAGACAACAATCGTTATTAAAAACTCTCAATTCATCATCTGACCAAATAAAAAATATGACAAATAAAACACAAAAAGATCAGCTATTATCAAATACTCATGCTTCAAGTGAGAGTGAAAATGAAATTAATGTTGATATTTTAAGCTCCAATATTTCTACATGTAAATCTAATACAGCAGCTAATCAAAAACAAAAATCAAATACTCTTCGTGTTACTCAACTCAATGAAGATTTAAATAAAAAACCTAAACTTACAGGTAAAAAATTGAGTACAAATACAGAATACTATAATCCACGAATTGATAACACTGAAAACAAAGATATTCAAAACATCGAAAAGAAAAATATGGATAATGGATTTACAAAAATTCATCCCATGTCTATGGATGAATTAGATGGTATTGATATGATAAATTTACCAGTCACATTAGATGATTCTGTACTTAATGAAGAAACTGTTGAACCAGATTCTACTTATTCTTTAGGTGAATGTAATTTTCTTAAAGTTATACATTTATTTAAATATTAAATAAAATTTTATTTTAGATGTTAAAAATATTCAAGGATTACCAATTGTAAAAAAATTACGGCAAGAACCACTTCAACAATCACCAGAACCAAATCTTGACCTACACCAACAATCGTCAAATATTACTATAAGTGCTGAATTGATGCAGGAAACGCATGCTTGCTTTTTATCTCTTATTAGAGATATATTTTGCTCAACACCCGACCATAGAATGAAGTTAGATGAATTAAAATCAAAAATATATTTGTGGCTTTCAAATCCAATCACTGCTTTGAATGACTGGTACAATCAAGCTGATAATTGGTTAAACTTACTACCATCAGCTATTCACTTTTTGTCAGGGGAATTTGGAGACCAACCTGAAGAATTTGTCCCTTACATAGAATTTAAAACACAATTAAATATATATCAATGGATAGGAGCTGGGCGTGATTCAGATTCTCATTTGTTACAGTTGTGTCAGTATTGGTTATCAAGAAAACATGAAATGGGTATTAAGCCTGTAAAATCTAAAGTAGAAAAAATTCGGACAGTTGAATCAAAAACATTCGATTTCGAAGAGAGTTTAATTAGCGAGAAGCCTGTTTCACCGCCACCACCCCGATGCCCAACAAACTGGACTGTTCAACCGGCTACTACAGAAGAGATTGAAGATTTCCGTGGTCAAGAACGGAAAAGATTTGAGAATCCTCACAAGGCATTTACATATCGAATGTATGGTTATGAAAGTGTTGTAGGTCCGGTGAAAGGTGTATATACACAAATTTTGGCTTTAACAAAAGCAAGAGGTCATAATATGTTAACTGCAGATCGTCCAAATTTTGTTACGATATTAACACTTGTTCGTGATGCGACAGCACGATTGCCAAATGGAGAAGGTAATACATGTTTGAATAAAAAAGAATTTAAATTATGCATTTTCTGTTATTTTAAGGTACGCGAGCTGACATATGTGAACTTCTCAAATGTTCGCAGTATATCAACCCTCAAGCAGCTGATAATATTCTACAAACTATAGTTAGTGGAGCTTTAGATAGAATGCATGTAGAAATAGATCCATGTGTACGTTATGATGCCAAGAGAAAAATTTGGATTTATTTACATCGCAATCGAACAGAAGAAGAATTTGAAAAAGTTCATCAACAATACCAAGGTGTAACTAAAAATCAAAAGAAGTCTACCACAAGAAAATTAAAACATAAGCAAACAAAATCTGAAAATTCATTATTAATTCAAAATCAAAATAATATTAAGCCTCAAGCTGCTTTGCCACCCCTATCTGTTTGTAGTCAATTTCAAGTATCACAAAACCAGCACAATATTTCACAGCAATCAATATCAAATTCTGTTTCGGGATCTGCTCAAAATTCAACAGCCATAGTAACCAAAACTCAAGTAATTTCACAAAACAGTCCACAAGTGGCTGTTGTAGCTCCGTTAAAAATTTCGCCACAAAAGAGTTTGGGAAACATGGTAAAGCCAGAACTAGTACCTATCAAATCTCTACAATCTCAATTACTGTTAGATACGGAACATGAAATAGATGACACAATATCTGATTTGAATGAAACTCCAACTTTCTTGGTACAAAAACAATTTCCACAAAAGTTATTGAATCCCAATACCAAAACCATAAACGTAGCGAGTATTTCTCCCCATATTACTAGCTCAAATCAAACTCCAATTAAACAGTTACATATACAGCAACATCAAAAACTTGTAGGAACACCAAATCAAATCGGACCTAATTTAGTAATAAATCAGCATAGTAGCACATCAGATTTGAAACCACAAATCATTTCACCAATATCTGCATCTTTGCCACAACAAATATTAGCAAGTCCAACCCAACAACATCAACCACCAACTATATCCGCAGCATCAAATACCCAATATATTGTAACAAACAAAACTAATAAATCTGGTAAACCCATTATAATACAGAGTACAAATAATAGCGGACAACAAGTTATAACTCAAATAAGACAGAGTCATGGACAGGGACAGCAGCAGGGCTTTATAATTCCGCTAAATTCAGATCAATTTCAAGCTATTTCAAATCAATTACCTCAAGTTTCTAGCGGTGGTCAAACAACTCTAATATCCAATTCAACAAATAGTCCAAAGTTAGTAAAATCAACAACAATTTCTACAAATCAAATTTCTCCTCCTGCTTTAACCGCAGTATCAAGGCCAACAACTATTATACAACAAACTAACCCAATAACAGGAAAACAACAGTTTATAAGAATCGCTACCTCTACGGCTGGTGGCAAAAGCTTACTAAATCAAAATCAATTAGCTGTTCATCAACAATCTAAAATGATTAGTAATATTCAACTCGAGGTTGACACTGGGGAAAGCTCAAACACTTTCAATCAAGATAATATTTCAGGAAATGTTTCTATTAGCAATATACAACAAAAACTACCCACCGGAGCAGTAATGATTCGACCTCAACTAACCAAATCAGGATTAACAAGTAGTTTGTCATTAATAAACAATCAAAATGTTCGTGTTGCTCAACAAAGACAAATACTGCAAGTGCAACAAAAACAACCGTTGCAAAAATCAAATTTATTACAGCAAAATACTCTAGTTATATCCGGAGGCCAGCAAAATCAACAAATTCAAACTAAAAATCTTATAATTCAGCAGCAAACAGGGTCTGGACAATCACAACAAATACCACAGCAGCAATCCCAACAACCGCAGCAAGTTCAAAAAATTATTAACGTGTCTGCAGCAAACTTACAAAATTTAATTACTGCTACAACCCAAGGAGGCGGTCAAACTAATATAATATCACCTCAAATAATTCAACTTCATCCACAATCAAATAACTCTAATGCAAACACATCTGGAGGAGCAAAAATACAAACCTTCAATGCAAATATTTTGCCTAATTTCAAAACTCAAAATATTCGTTTGCAAACCCCAATATCGACACAAGGCAATCAACAACAACCGATAATAATAAAGCAGCAAATGCTTCAACACATTCAACAAAAACAAAATCTTGGGGTAGGTAAAAATTCAGGAACTGTTTCAATAGGAACTAATGTAAACAAACTTTCTTCGAAAAATGTTTCTTCATTAAACGCGACCAATATCTTAACGGCAAATTCATCGTCTTTAGCTCCGGGTACGATAATTCAAACTTCACCGCAAACAATCGTAAAACATTCAAATATTATTCAACAACAAAATAAACAATTTACAATTGTTTCGTCTTCTCAGCAATTGCAACAACAACCATCTCAGACAGTTACAAGAGTTGTTAAATCTCTTTCAAGTGGAGTTGGTGGTTCCACAATATTGCAATCGAACCAAATTGTTCAAACTTCTGCAGGAAATGTTGTACGAACACAAAACGCATCTGGTAATCCAGTAATGGCTAAAGTAATTACAAGTAATACAGGACAAATAATTTCATTGGAAAGTTTACTTCAAAAACAAGGTATTACACCTGGAACAACATTAAGGGTTGCTGGTACAAAAGGTGGACAAACAAATATTATACAGTTGACAAATCCACAATCCAATAATAATAGTAACAGTGGTATTTCAGATAGCCTAAATCAAACCGTAACGCAATATGCCGTTGTTTCGCAAGGTAGAAATATAATTTCAATGTCGGGAACCCCACATAGATTAATAACTACTCAAGCTTCAAATGCTGGTGTAACAAATTTAGCGAGCAGTACTCCTTCAAACGTAAAAACAATTTCATCGGTCACAGCATCAACGGCAACCACCGGAAATCAGATTCAAAATGTATCCAAAATTATTAATGCAAATCAATTGACTACACAACAATTAATGAACGCTAAAGTTTTAGGAAAAAATAACACTAGTAATATAAGAATGAATTTGACAAATATAAGAGGAAAACCTGTTATTATAACCAACAAACAGGGAACACAACAAAATAATTCTGCTCAAAATGTACAATTAATACAAAATAATCAAGTTATAGGCAGTGGGACTTCAACCAATACAGGTAATATTGTAACAATTGGCGGACAAACTCTTAAAGTTCAAGGAAATATGATGCAGGTAATTGTATTAAACGATATTCTCTATATTGTCTATATGTGTTATATATATATATATCATATTTATTTTTGATTTTAGGGAAATATTCAAGTAATAAACCAATCATCATCACAACCTCAAGCTGTTATGTTAGGAAATCAAATTTTAAAAGTAGCACAAGCATCAAATATTAGACAAAATGTTGCTACAAGTATTCTAAGTGGCAGTTCTTTAAATAATAAAACAGGAAACACAACCCTGACATCAATAGCAAGCACAAATTCAGGTACAATGGTTGTAAATAGTAATAATACTGTTGTGACTGGTTTAAATCAAAGTGGTAATACTGTACAAAGTAAAACCGTAGTATTAGGAACAACTGGTCAACCAATTAGAGTTCAAACAGCTGGACAAATGCAAACTGTTGCAATAACTAATAGTAATAACTCAGGTGGCATTCAACAACAAAATCAACAAATTATTTTGGGTCATCAAATTAAAGTAAATATTTTAATTTTTTTTTTTTAACCTTCACCAAATAAATGTAATTTCTTTTAGGGGGGAACATTAAAAACCACCGGCCAACAAAGAGTTGTATTAGCCGTACAAGGTGGAGGCCAAATACTTTTACCACCTGGGTTTCAAGGTGGTTCATTAAATTTAAAATCATTACAAGGTTTAAAAGTAGTACAAGTTGGACAACAAAATCAGCAGCAGCAATCTCAACAAAATAAAGGTAAAAATTAAAATTTAAGTTTTTGTTCATTGTTCGCTAGAATTTTTTATCATTACTGAACTAAATATGTATATATAAAAAAAGAAAAGAAATGTAATAATTTTTATAGTAAAATAATTTTTTTTTTTTAATTTTTATTTTTATTCCTAATGAATTTTTTTTTTTTTTTTTGTTAAAGGAAATTTTATATGAATATAAATATAATTTTAATGTAACTATATATAAATATGAAATAATTCTTTAGATAATAAAAAGTTTATTTAAAATGATGATAATTAAGAATAAAAAGGTTTTATTTTGGTTTTTTTTTTTTTGTAATTTTAAAATTGATTTAATTTCTACAATAAATTCAGTTTTTTTCTTGTAACTTTAATTTGTTTCAATTAAATCAAAACATGTAAATAAAAAATGAAATAAATTAATAAAAATAAAAACGATATAGAACAGTATATTATACATGAAATACATATACACAAAATATATTCAGTAGCAAATATAAAAATTTATATGCATATATATAAAATAAATATACAAAAAAATAACAAATATGTGAAGATAAAATATGTCTTTTCAATTTTTTTGATTCTTTTAAATAAAAATTTATATTAATAAAATAATCAGCTATTTTTAAAATTGAACAAAATTGGAACATTTCATACTAGAGTAAATTTTTAAAAGGTTTTATTTTGATTTCTATTTTAAAAACTATATAGTATAGTCCTTTTTTAAAAAAGAATTTGTTGCTGTGAAATTTTTTTGATCTTATATTATATAATGTTCTACAATGTAAAATACATATATTTAAAAAATTGTCGTGAAAATCCAACTATTAAAATTAATTTTAAGGTATTAATTTCACTTATTTTTCTTTCATTGAGTTAATAATTATCTTTTCTTTGATTATACACTTTTAAAATTAATTTGGTAGAACTAATTTTAAAGATACCAAAGCATTGGAAATTATCGCCTAACCGAAAAACGTACTTGTTTGACTAATCACAATCTCGAAACACATAAGAGTTTAAAATCGTCTAATACGAGAGTTAAATTTATTTTAAGAATATTCAATGCATTTTTAAAATTAACAAAGTGTTAAAAGTTAAAACAAAAACAGTTGCAAAATCATTATCGTTAAGCATAAATATGAATTTTCGGTATGCATCCGAAACTTTTAATTATGAACATGTATTTAATAACTATAATATATATAAAATGTACATTGTTTTAAAAATTTTTATAAAAAGTACATTGTTTTAAAAAAAAAACCTAAAAAGAGGGACAATAAAATTTCAGCGAAAAATAAAGCAACTAAAAATTCGATAAAAGAACTTTTATCTATCTTTTTGAATGTTGATCTAAATTAATGAATTATCGTTTTTTAAAATATATTCTTTTAAAATACAATTTTTTTAAGGAATTCAAATTTGATTTAAAAGATGTAGTTTTGTTTAAATTTTTTTTTTGTTGTAATATATCTTTTATTTAAGTTTTTACTTAAGTATTTAATTTTAAAATAAAACTTTTTCTAATTTCAATTTAACAAAAAAATAAAAAAAAAATAGTTAAACTATTCGGAATTTATATACATACTTAATAAATTTTAATTATAAACTATAACGTAGTTATAAAATAATTATTATAACTCTGTAAACTATTTAATTGATAATGTTTTAGTGTGTTTTAGCACTGAATTACACTAACTTTTGCTACATAAAAAAAAAAAAACAATAATTTATGAATCAAAACCAGTAATAAACTTATATGAAATGAACATCAAAATAAAAGGAATAAAATTTTAAAATTAGTAAAATAATTTATTTAAACTAAGATACTTTGTAAATTTATTAAGAATAATTATTAATTATTGAATTTGTAAAGAATTAATTTTAAATTAAAAATTTTTACCCTAATATAGGACCTTAATTACTTTTAACCTGTTTAAATATGTTAAAAAGAAATTCAAGTAAATATAAATATTCGTTAAATGTTACAATTTAAAACAGTAAAATTTACATTCGATTTGGCTAATTTGGTTATAAATGCCAAATTTATAGACTTTAGAATGATAACTTTATCTCTTCTAAAACATAACTTTATTTGATTTTTGAAATATGTAATTTCAAATCAATTAAAGTTACAAGTTAAACAACAAAAAAGTGGAATTAAATAAATTATTTTACATTTCTTTTGTTTTGGTTGAGGCTTGTTTAATTTTGAAACATTAAAAAAAATTCAAAATAGTATCTTTTTTACATTATTTAAGTTGAGTAAATGAAAAAGGGGTATTAAAGAAAGAAAAATCTGCATCTACGATTATTAAACATAAATCTAAAAAAACAAAAATAGGACTTTGGTTTTAATAAATATGCTCTAATATATTTACTACTAAAATGTATATAAATTCATAAGTAATTAGAAAATTGATAAAATAATTTTGAAAAAAAAAAATCATTTCTTCCATTATTCATGTAAATACAACATATTAAACATAATTTAAATACACTCAAACATATTATATGTTAAATATAAATTTTATTATTACACTCCAGATAAGGTACCTAACAAAAATATTTTTAAATGTTTAAAATCGTAGTGGGGAATTAAAATTTAATAAAACTAATATTAGAAAACAGAATTGTAATAAATAGATAAACAGAAATACATACAGAAATAAAAGAAAAAAAATAAAAAAAAATAAAATTATTTGTAAATTAGGTTTAAGATTTAAGTTAAACTTAGGTATGTATTTTAAGTTTTATTATTTTATCCTGTTACAATTACAGCATAAACACAATAACATATTTAATAAAAGAAAATTGTATAAAAATGTTTGTTAATTTTTTTCATTACTATATACGTACATTGTTTTTCTTTAAATATGAAAGGATTAATATTAACTATTTTTAATTAATATGAATTTATTTGAACAGCAACAGACTACAACAACAATTATCGGTAAAATTACTGAACAAATTTTTGGAAAAAAATGAAAATTAATAAAATATCTTGTATCAATTTTATTTAATTTAGTTTCAAATTCTGGAAGCTCGAAATGAATTAAAACTTTTTTTTCTTTAATGGATAAATAGATTAATATTAACTATTTTTAATTAATATGAATTTATTTGAACAGCAGCAGACTAAAACAACAATTAATGGTAAAATTACTGAACAAATTTTTGAAAAAAAAAATCAAAATTAATAAAATATCTTGTTTGTATCAATTTTAGTTAATTTAATGTCAAAATTCTGGAAGCCTCAAATGAATTAAAATTTATTTTACTCCACATGCTTCCACTAAAGATTAACAAAATGTTATTTTTCTAAACAAAAATATGTCAATTTCAGAGCATGTAAAGTTAATTAGTATGCGCTCTTCAATCTTAATTTTAAAACATTATTCATGAAATCAAATAAACAATGCTGTAAGCAGAGCTAGTTCAAGAATACTATATTGAATGCTTAAGGGATTTTTTTTTGTAATCCTAAATATACCTGGCCTGCAGTTACTCATTGTTAAGTTGGAAAACTGGAATTGGAAATTAAAATTGCCTTATTTATTGGTATTTGATATGGGATATTCCCGGATAATTTTATAAAATGTAAAATACCAAATTAATCATTGCTGTTTGTTACATTATAAAATTTGTGCCAGTAAATAAATCTTAATTGAACATCCTATCCTATTAAAATGAGTTGAAACAAAATAATAGTTAAGGCCGAATGTAAATAGTTGAAATTATATCAAACAATACGTGTTTCAGTTTTTATAGCATAATTTTTTTTATTAATTTACATAAAATTTATACTACAAACTATTATAAGTCACCAAGGGAAAACCCAATTTTTTAACAATATTTCAGGATTCTAGTATTTTTAAATTTTTTTACTTGATCTTACAAAATATTATTTTAAAAAAATGTTCATAGAATAATTTAAATTAAACAATATAACGCTGGAATCTTTGATTGTTATAAAAAAAAACCTTGTGTAAACATACCCTAAAATTTCTATATGTGAATTGTGAATTGCTGCAAGATAATAACTAATAACCCATCCTTTAAATTAAATGTCAAAAATATTTTTTTACCGTTATTTTTGTTTTTAGTTAAATTTCAATGGTGGATACTGATTATTTAAAATAAAATATTTTTTAATTATTGTAGTATAATAAAAAAATTTTTGTGTAATATTAATATGTGCATTTAATGGTTTGATAAAAAAGTAATGGATAAATATTTGTGTAAGTAAAAAAAAATTTAAGGTGATCAAAAATAATAGCCTACATGGAAAAAAAACCAGGAAAACTTAACTATTTTTTACAGTTATTTTACTTTTTACTGTTACTTTACTATTTATTAGGTAAGAATTTACATTTTTTTAAATTTTAAATACATATTGTAGAAAACTAAATAATTAGACTAATTAAAATACATATGCTTTAAACTGCTTATATTAATTTGTTGAAATGAAGCAAAGAAATATGTATCAGATAGTTACAACTACACAAATGCATATTGAAGTTATAAATACGTTGGTTCTTCATTGAAGTAATGCAAAGTTGATTTAAAATAATAGTTTAATTAAACCATTCATTTGAAATTATCAAATTATTGAGAATTTCTCAATAAGTATTAAATTAATAGAAAAAAAAAATAATAAATTTTTTAAGAATAAGTGTTTCATAAATTACCCACCTAATGTACTTACACAATCTACAATTTTATTAAATTAACATCGTAGTTTTTTTTATTTTGAAATATAAAGTAACGTAATACCTAATTAAAAGTATTATTTTAAGTGCCTTGATATCAATTTTGGTTATTTCTATTTATAGTGTAAGTATGATTAAATGGGATTTCCTTAAAGAATTTCTTTATCAAATATAAAACACGTAATACCTACTGCGTTTCGAGGTTACGCTGTTTAAAAATACTTACTGCAAAAACAATCTTTGTTTTTTTTTAATCTGAATAGGTATGTTCTTAATCTTTTTAAGTGATTGAACTGGAAATTCTTCGATATAAAATTTAATTTTTTAGAGTATCTAAATCATGACATTATAATATTTTTATCTACACTGATTAGGTAAAATTCATTTCCCTTAAAAAGTTTTTAATTCTCATCAAATAAAACAAAATGGAAAATCCAAACTGTCGAATTAAAGTGCCATTACTTCTAACTAATAGAAATTATATTATTTAAATAAAGTAAGATAAAAAAATAAAACAATTTTGATAACGTTATGTGTTAAACGATTACTATAAAATACAAGTTACTTTAATTTATTTTTACAGTTACAATTTGTTTAGTGAAACAATAAGAGTTTATATTAATAATGGCTTTTACAAAATGTTTATTTTTATTATTTTGGGCTTGTTGCGCTGAATCTTTTAATATTCGAGGACGTATCGCTAATGGTTTTGATGCAAAGCCGCACAGTGCTCCTTATATGGTATCATTACAAGTAGAAGTTGGTCCTGGCAATTATCACCATTCATGTGGGGGTGCTATTATTGATTCACATTGGATATTGACTGCAGCTCACTGTTTACATGATGATGACCGTACTTTTAAGTCTTTAATAAAAGCTGGACGTCATTATATTAAAAGTGATAATGAAAAAACTGCCCAACATCGGACAATTAAATATTATAAAAACCATGAAAAGTATCCAGGTGGAAGTGTCGTAGCACCATATGATATTGCATTAATTTATGTTGAGGAACCTTTTGAATGGACAGATGCTGTGAAACCAATTGCATTACCAACTAAAGCTAATGTTGCACCAGAAGAATTTGCAACTTTATACGGTTGGGGTTTATTAGCTGAAAGCGGTCAATTCCCAGATATTTTACAAACTGCTAAATTACCAATTTTACCATTAGATGTTTGCAAGTCAAAAGAAGGTTTTGGAAATTTAGTACATGAAACGAATATTTGTACTGTTGATCCAACTGGCATGAGTGCATGCAGTTCCGATTCTGGCGGTCCATTAGTTAAACAAAATGACAGCGATAATAGAATGGAAATAGTTGGAGTTGTTTCCTGGGGTCCACCATGTGGTTTAACTGAAAATAAGAGTATTTCGGTATTTGTACAAGTTTCTTCATTCTTAGATTGGATCAGCAATGTAAAATATGAATATGAGAATAGAAAATATAGATAAATATGTACATACTTATTTATTTTTCAAATAGTTTAGTTTATTTAAAATAAGTTAAAAATAATATCAAGTTCCTTATAGTTATTAGTTGAAAATTTTTAATTACTTATAAAATTTAATATGAATAAAATGTGATAGTTATATTTAATTAAAATATTATAAAAAAAAAATTTAAGGCTAATTTTTATTTATCCGTAATACGGTCAAGGTGGATATTAAATAAAAGCAAATTAAAGATAATCGAGAATGTTTCTTCTCGATTTCTAATCTTTAAATCAATAGCAACATAAACTAAGTTGTTAAATGCAATAGCAACATAAACTAACTAAATTTTTGAAACTTATTCTGTTATCAATTCATACTTAAGATTTTATACCACTTATGTTTGATAAACTTAGATTATGATGATTTATTAATTTTATATTTGTTTATTTTTTATTTGTTAATTATGCGTATATATCATCCCGTTGAAAATATCAACAGTTCAATTTTGTTTATTTAGGTAACGGTGGCGCTTAAAGATAGGTTTCAGATTCAATTTTCCTCAAATTACATACAACATCCAATAACATGTCGTTTTTTTATTTCAATATCATATTTTAGTTTAATATTATAAATTATTAAATCTTCATTATGACAATAATGAATAAATGTTATGTAAATTTTTTTATACATACATATTTTTAATATTTTAGGTACATGATCGGAAAGGAGATTTGTCAAAAAAAATGTTTATGTCCTGTACGATTTGAACTCATATTTGGCGATCTACGATCCTTATGAGCTGGTTAATTCAAAACAAAAGAAAAAATTTAAATTAATTTTTTTTATTTTAAACATAAAAATAAATCAAAAATTTCCCATGGCTTAATTAAAATATTATTCAGTTACTACATCAATTTCATCATCTTCATCTTCACTTGAAGTTCGCACAGCATCAGTATCTAATTTTTTAAAATTACATTTAAAAGTTTCTACTTGTTTTTCTTGACCACTTTTCAAATTCTCTTGAGTATGTCTCCATTTCATTCTTCTATTTTGGAACCAAACTTTAACCTAAACAATAATAAATATTTTGAATTTTATGAAATTTTTAATAAATACATACATATCATTATTTATAAAAGTTTTTAAAATACCTGTGCATCTGTTAAATTTAATCTATTAGCTAATTTTCTTCTATCTGGTTTTGTTATGTATTTTTGTTGTTGAAATTGAATTTCTAATCCTTTTCTTTGTAAATTACTGAATACAGCTCTAGACCAAGATCTTTTTCTTTTACCATTCCCCTGTTGCTGTTGGGCATGTTGTACAACATTATTTTGATGTGCATTATTTGCTATGGTTGAATTGCTTCTAGATATTGAAGATGTTGATTGAGATATTGAAGAATTTGAACAATTTATTTGCATAGAATTCGTAAACGATTTAACAATGGGTTGAATAATGTTATTTCTAAATGTTATATCACCAGGTTGAAGCGATTTTAGACTATGCAAAGGATTCATTATATTAAATTGATTAGCAAGTTGGTGAAATTTTAATACTGTTTGATAATTATTAATAATATTTGTTGTACTGGGGCTTGTATGCGATGTTGCTAAAAATAAACAAAACAATTTTTTAAAGTTCGATAAAGATGTTTTTTAAGTGTAATTTCGTTTAATATTAATTTAATTACAAATAAATGGTATTTTATATATACTTATTAAACGTTATCAGTTTAAATTAGAATATTATACTTATTTTTAAGCAAGAATACAATCAATAAACGATAATTTATTAATAATTATTGAAGGGAAGGAAAAAAAATTACTAATAATTGTTGGTTATAGTGGATGAAAATCTTGATCTTAAACTAAATTAGTTCTTGGACAAGTAAAAATAATTTGCAAATAGAATTAATAAATACATAATTGTACAAGTAATATTTTCTTATATAGTCCAATAATTCAAAACCTGTACACAAACTTTATAAACTTTTTCGCAAAAAAAAAACTCCAACTCGCCAAATTCAGTTTGGATCAGTGGATCAGCTATCAGTTTAAAGTTAATCTATTTAAAAATAATGGTAATTTTTCTTTAAAACAACTGGATCGTAAGGCTTTTCACAATATACAACTGTCTTGTCGTTTGAGTAATGATCTCATGAATAATTATTTTTAAAAACTGTTGGTAAAATATTTACTAAACATTTGGAAAGAGCTGAAGCTAAATATATCTAAAACTATAGCTTTTTATATAGTCCAATAATTCAAAACCTGTACACAAACTTTATAAACTTTTTCGCAAAAAAAAAACTCCAACTCGCCAAATTCAGTTTGGATCAGTGGATCAGCTATCAGTTTAAAGTTAATCTATTTAAAAATAATGGTAATTTTTCTTTAAAACAACTGGATCGTAAGGCTTTTCACAATATACAACTGTCTTGTCGTTTGAGTAATGATCTCATGAATAATTATTTTTAAAAACTGTTGGTAAAATATTTACTAAACATTTGGAAAGAGCTGAAGCTAAATATATCTAAAACTATAGCTTTAGTTATTCCTTAAGCTTTGGAACCGCATGTCTGATATGATGTCTTATTAGCAAATTGTAAAATTCAAATTCTAGGAAAGGTCATTTTTAAATAAATGTACTTTTGAATGGAAATCTTTATGTACTAGTAGATTAATTTTTATTTTATATAACGTGGAAAAAACAGGGTGACATATTTAAACCCGTTATACCTAAATACAGATTTGGGAAATACACCGCATGTTCATAGTTGCAGTACCTGCGCAACAAAAAAATTTTGAATTCGTAGTATCCTATATTCAAAATATTCCTTAAATTTAAAAACTGTACATAGGGTTAACAATTACAATTCCCAACCCCTGGAACCTGGTTTTTAACTTAACATATTCTTTGAAGACAGGATACTGTAAATAAAAAAAATTTTGTTGCGCAGGTACTGCAACTATGAACATGCGGATAGTTTTTAAACACATCGCATTTCACGTTTTTCTTTAAATTATAGTAACGCTAACATTTTTCTGCATATTCTTTCTTTCCTAATCAAATTGTTAATTTTTATTATATGTATGTATGTATATAATTATTGTTTAATTTAAATTTTAATTAATTCAAAAATTCCCTTTTTAAGAAGGAATGATTTTGAAGGATGCGCGTCATATTGAATACTGATGAAAAGTGAAGTATGCAATATAAAAATTATGAAGAAAGAAATGTTAAGTGATGTAATCAAGTGATATATTTAAGAAATCATATTAATTAATTAATATTAAATTTTTTATATTTTTTTTTTGTATACATGTTCATATTTGTCTGTTTTAATTTTCTGTTTATTTGTTTATTTATTAATAAAAATAATATGCTAAATTGAATTCATTTCATTCTATTGAATTCAAATCTAATATTATATATTATTATTTATATATACGAAAATATTTTTATGATTTTTTCTAAACCCAATATAGTTTTTATTTATTTCAATAAAAATATCTACAAAAAAAAAAATAAAACAAAACACAACCCAAGGAGAGACGATTATCTTTTATTTCATGGTCGAAATTGTCTTGTTTATAAAAAAAAATATATAATAATTAATAGTAATTAAAAAAAAAAAAACAAATTGAATAAACATACACAATTTTTAAAAACCTTTATAACTTTAGTCTTAAAACTATTATTTTTTAAAAAAATAAACAAAAATTTATTCTTCTAATTCATTTTTTTGTTTTTTTTTTGTTACTTTTTTAATGTTTTATTTAAATATTTAAAAGAATTGAATTTAAATTTCTAAGTATTATGATTTATCAACAAAGTTTATATTTTATACCTACTAATTCTATTTTTGTGGTTGCTGCCTCATCATCATTTTCAATATAATAATATGTAAATATGTATATTATACATCTATGTATATTTCAAAAAGTAACAAAATTCCTTATATTAAAATAAATGAACATATTCCAGAACTAAGTGGTTCTTCCTGATTATAATAACAAAAAAAAACAAAAAAAAAATTGTTTACAAAAAAGAAACAAATAAAAAATAAACTAAAAAATTAGAAGAAAAAATAAATAAACAAAAGTAAGGAACAATGAATAAAAATGAAAATCCTTTCAATCAATTTTTCATTTTCATCTGATCGGATGATGAGATTCCTGAATTATTAAATGAAAATTATTTAATAAAATATGTATAATATATATTATATATATAAATTGATATGTAAATATGTATACATATTTTATCTATATGAATACCAAATTCAACTGTTTATAAATTCCAAAAACAAAATCAAAAATTTAATTTTTCTTTGATCATTCAAAAATCAATTTTTTATAATATTTTATTACTTTTTATTACAATAATTTGGTTTAATTGTTTAAAAATAATTTTTTTTTTTAATATGTAATGTATTATATATTATATTATTTTTAAGAAAACAAAGAAGGAATTTATTGAAAAATTTTCAAATTTATTAATTGGGTAAATATTGTCTTTACCGATTATGAAAAGACGAGGAGGTGCTGTACATAAAAGCGCTTATTGGAGTTGAAAATTAGAAATTAAAATAGATGAAAACTTTTCGATTAAATCTATTATTATATAATAGGTATATTATAAAGTATACGATTGAATAAGAAAAGAAAATTTTTTATTTGGGAGGCTTGGATTTATATTATAAAAAAAATCGTCGGTTTGATTAATTTTTTGATTGGAAGTACAAGAACCTATATAATATGGTAAAACATTTATTTATATTTCTTAATAAAAATTTAAATAAAAAATTTAACAATTTTCATTTAAACCCAGTAATATATTCATTCTATTTGTCACAATATATATTTATCTTTTTTTGTCTATTATAGGATTCAACTTGATTTTTTATGTAAAGAAATGAATGAAGTTTAACTTGGAAGATTAGTACACTACTATATGCAATGTTTAGAAAACTATACTATACTGTATTAATAAAATGATTTTTTTTTATTGTAGGACGGCTGATTTTGATAAAACATCAAATATGTCAATAAATTATTTAACTTTGGGTTGTCGGTTACTTATTGGTTAAGCGCATGGCAACCAAATAAATTGTAGGTTCGATTTCCGCACACATCATACATAAGAAAATAACTGAAAAAGTAATCACTTGATGACTAAATGGTATAAAGTAAATATAAAATTTAATTTACCTAAGAAAATAACTGAAAAAGTAATCACTTGATTACTAAATGGTATAACGTAAATATAAAATTTAATTTATTACTTTAAATTTAATAAATAGAGTATATTCCTGTACGGCTACGTCTAAAATGCTAAAATTATGCTTTAGTCCCTATATACTAATCACATTGCAAGTGATACAGTTGGAGAATTTATTTAAGTAAATTTTACTCTTCGATGAGTTAAAATTAGTCATCAATTTAAAACTTCAAATAATAAATCTGTATTAAAATTTTGGTAAAAGTTACATAAAATATGATTAGGTAACTATTAATAAATTTATAGATTATTATTTTTTTTAAGGAATATTATATGTTCATTATTTATTTCTGAACATGTTACTAATATATTTTAATATTTTAATTAAAAATCATTTAGAATTATAATGTGATTTTAATTTATGATTATTCGATATTGATTTTTAGTTAAAAACATATTTTAAATACTAATATAATTTCTATAATTTTCTCTTTTTTTCATATAATTCTTTTTAATGTAATATAAGACAATATATTTTTCCCATATTATTATTTTTGGTGAAGAAATGAAAGAGCAATAATAAATTAAAATTTGAATAACAATAAAAATAATTTAGTTCAATAATATTAATAAATTTTAAAAAAAAATTTTATTCAAAAGAAAAATAAATTAAAATTAAATATATTTTTATTATTATATTCATTCATTTAATTTTTTATAATAAAAACTATTTTAATTATTGAAAAAAAATATATATTTTTAATAAATAAAATGAATTGAGACAATAAAAAACATAAAATATTAAAATTTATTAGCGGATTTCCGTAAAAAATTACATAAACCAAAATTGAAAACCTTTTGTGAAATAACAAGAAATTGTTAGTTTGTATTTGAATTTTTTTTTTTATAGATGCCTTTCACATGCAAAAGTTTTTTATTAAATATATAAATTGCAAATATAAGTTTTTTTTTTACTAATTATAAATATGTTTAAGTAACTTATAAAATTTAAGTGCAAATTATATTTAACAGCCTTAAAAATTTTACTGAAAATTTGCATATTTTAGTCGTATTCACTGTGAAACCCTATAAAAATATTATTTGCAACCCTTTATATAGAGTTATTTACATATTATAAAAATCAGATATTACAAATATTATTTTTCTCTTGTTTATTTAGAACATATAGATAAAATAATTATATATTATATTTTGCAATATTGCCAAGGAGAGACCTATTCTGTTCAAAGAATGTTGTTATAGTTCCACTTCTAATTCTCAAATAGTTGCATTATTTATTTCGATATATACATATAAAAAATATATGATAAAATAAATACATATATTTCTATATTTCCAGGGTATTAATATTTTTGACTAAAGCTTAACTTGATTAACTTAATTTTAAAATACTAAATGCTTCTAAAATTGTATATTTTAGAATGATCTGCATTGTATATTCTTCCGTATAATTTTTAACTAAAAATACTAATTTTTTATCTAATTTATATTTTAAAATGAATATTATTTGTACCCATACATATTACGAAATTTATTAAATAAATTGATTTCAAGCAGATTTCAAAACATGATAACGATATTCTCTTAGTGTTATGTGGGCAATTAAAAAAATGTTTACAAATAATATAGGTACATATTAATTATATGTGTATATATATTAATAAAATTAAGGAACCTAATGTTTTTTTTTGGAAATTGGAAACTTTTTTCAAAACAAAACTTGTTTTTTTTTTGCTTATTTCATTGTGTTTAAAGAATATTTTAATGAACTTTATTAAATCTACTGAATAAATTTAATTTAATTTTTTTTTATAAATCTATGGGTGCTAATTAAATCGAATAAAAAGTTTATTTACATTTGAATTTATTTTTGTTTTTCTCAATTAAGTTGTTTTAATTTACATTAGCTTTTAATTTGATATATTCAATTTATTATTCCACGCATTTATAGAAAGTGTACTAAAATTATTTTGAATACTCTTAAGATATTTTAATTGTTTATTTAAAAGAAAAAAAAAATACATTTTCTTGTAATTGGTTTTTATAAATATTTAAATATATATTATTATATATTTGAAAACACTTCTGTATATTATATACAAAATTATATTGAAAATTAATTTCGATTAATAGGTTCAAAAATATATTTTTTCTATCAATTACTCATTATCAGATGATGGTTAATACTTTTAATACTTATTTGTTTATTTTGCATGTACTTACACCAATATATTAATAGTGATTCATGTTTCAACTATGGTATTATTTTTTTCAGATTTCATAATAAAGGAAATAAGGTTTTCGCTGTTCATCTATTACAATTTTCTTCCTTTTCTATTTCTTTTAATTAATTTTCAATTTAGTTGTATGAATTTCATATTAAAAAGCGAACTGTAAAAACTTGAAATTATTTTACAGTTTATAATATTAATTAATAACAAACTTATGGTTACTATTATATAATATTAATTTAATCAAGTATAAAATTATATTTAGTTTCAAGTATAATTAAAACTAAATATAATTTTAATGTAACATTTAAAATTCCTTTATATAAAGTAAGTAGTAAAAATTTTCCATAGAGTTTTAACTTTATATTGTAATTTAGGGTTTTGTAACGGATATGACTGATAAGAAACTCAAGTCTTTAAATTTTAAAATACAAAATTTTTAAGGTTTAAAATATAAGATAAATTTTTGGACCCTCCTTCCAAATAATGTTAAAATTGTATTATATATATATGTATTTAAAATGCTTAAAGCTTTAATTAAATATTAAATTACTTATATTAATCATATCTGATCGTTCATAACTCCATAACACCTAATGTATTTTGAATATTCTTAAAAATTAGTTGCGTTTAATTTTTTAATTGAATAATTTTCATATATTTATCGAACAGACCTTGTAGACTTGAATATAAAGTAAAAATTTTTACCTTATTCTATATAAGTTTACCTATTTAATTTTTTTTGTCTTATATGTAAATAAAAAACAAGGAAGAAAACATTAATTTTACGTTAAAACCATGTATAGTTTAAATTTGTTTTAAACATTTGGTTAATGTTAAACATTTGTAAAAAAAAAAATAAAAGATTATAATATAGGAAAATTTTTTTGTAAATGTTTCAATTACATTTTGAATGTAAACATTTAATATTAAATAGTACAAAATATTTTCAAAGTAAATTGAAAATTGAAATGTTGAGATTATTGAAATCAATTTTAATTTTTAATTGCATATATTTGGGTGGGGATTGTTTTTCTTTTGTAATTGAAATAATAAAAACCAATAAGAATGATCTTTATATAAACATTTATACTAAAATATATATACAAACATATTAAATATATATACAATATTATTATATACATAAATGTATATATTTTGGTTAATTGAAAATTATAATGCTGAAAAGATCTGACATAAATTAAGATAATTTATTTATACATATTTTTTTTTTATTGAAATTAATTTTCATATTGTATAAATATGTATTTAAAAAAATTAATCCCATTTTCTGCTGAATTAAGTAAGGGAAGTAATTTATAATAATATTATTTATAGATAAAGTAATAAATTAATAATATATATAAAAGAATTTCATTATAATAAATTGATATATTTCTGTTTTGTATATAATGTTATACATTTGTTTTAAGAAATTCAAAAATTACTTAGGCTAGTGTTGGTTTGTTATGAATAAAATTTAATTAAAATTCTGTAAAACAAAAAATCATTCATTACCAATTGAATTAAAATAAATAAAAACTAACTAACATTAAACAAGAATGATCTATTTTGTAAATACAATAAAACTATGACTCAAAATACCTCCTAAAAGAAAAAACACGAAGGTTAAAATTATTATGCATATAGAAATACATAGTGTATTAAAAAAAAATTTATTTTCATCAATAATTAAGTCTAAACTATGTTATGAATTAAAACTGGAACTAGTTATAAAGTGCTGTTCTTATGATCGATATGTTAGTTTAAGGTTTGAACTCTGGTTTGATATATAATAATTAATAATAAATAATACAAAAATGAGAAAATTAAAAATGAAAATGATCAAATTTATATGTTACTTCAAATCCTGACTTCATCATAAATTTTTGAAACTATATTTACATATTTGAAAAATTTTAAGTTATGAGTTGATTATCAATCATTTAAAGACCAAGTAGTTGATAGAATATTACTTCCATATTAATTTTTATTTACCGAAATATCTCCTATAATGTAATTGCTTCATTTTATAATTAAAGTTCTTTACCAAAACATTAAATTCTCATTATCTCAAAAAACTAACTTAATATTGTGTATATGTTCGTACACGAAAATACAAATGTGTATTCATTTCTGAGTATTATATTTATTCATTATAAAAGTTTTTATTTAATAGAATAAAAAGAGTTTAAAAAGATTTTTATTATAATTTACGATATAATTAAGATACAATAAGGGCGTTTCTTATTACAATTGATAGCCACGCCCTCTTTATATATTTGTAATACATAATTGTTAAATAAATATTAGAACGACATTATATAGCTATTATAAATCAATATTTTATAAATTTATTATGCATGTTTTATTAAAATTTGAATGGTAATAGTAATTTTGTAAAAATGGTTGGTGGAAATACAGAAAAACGCGATTTAATCAGAAAGATAAGGTTATTTTTTGTATAAAATTCGTTTAAAATAAGGTATACAATATACATATAGTTTAGTTATATTTGGATAACAATAAATAATAATTCATTACATTACGATTATCCTTTTTGATCTGATTATATTTTTCAGATGTTTTCTATTTATAATTAACTTAACTTGGTCTTTCATTGTTTTTTTGCATAATATCTAAGTTTTCAGTAATTTTTATATCATACGGAATTTTTTTATAGGACATCTTAATTATGGGGAAAAATTTTCAATATCGTTAGTTATCCATTTTATTTTTTTATTTAATTAATTAATACCAAATTAATACTTGGTATACCTTTATACCAAATTATCAACAAATCAGTTTATTGAAAGTCTGTCTTTTGTTACGAAATAAAAAATTAAAAAAGAGTTTGACAACAGTTGGATAGTTTTAATAAAATGTTAGCAAAGCTTTGTTAATTTTATACTTAATGTTTACTTTCAATTTAAAATTATTAAGGCTTGTATTTATGTACGACTGTCGGCTGGGCGTTACTGTGATTAGAGTTCGGACCTTTCTTTCGAAGGGCCCGATTTCGAATCTCAATGGAAAAAAAATCTTTTATCTCATTTTCAACTCGACTTAGCTACCATTCGCAATTCAGTTCAAAATCATGGTATAATCCAAATAATTCTATATCATTTATATAACAATATAATCATTAAGATCAATTCTATAATATATAGTAATATAAAATTTTCCCCCTGTTGAAACAATTATCCGTGATATAGATAGAGGGCTTATTAGCCTAATTGTAGCAAACATTTACCCGTGATATAGATAGAGGGCTAATTAGCCTAATATGCCTTCTATCATTTATAAAAAAAGGCCAATTGATATTGATGTTGCAATCTGTAATTAAATCTAATTGATGTATGTATATGACAACAAAAAAATTTAAAAAGGATGAAAATTTTAAGATTAGTTGCTTGACATATATACTTACTTATAGATATTTCAATATAAATTATAATATTTATATTATTAATATATGTTAATACGCATATTCTATGTTAATACTAACCTATATTATTGGATATCCTTATTGGTGTTGGTCTTACAATATATTTCAAATCATTAGATAATCTATTATTTATATCCATAGTATTACTATTATCATTATTATTTCTAGTTTCCTCTGAGAATTTATTTAAATCTCGTTGATTATTATTATTATTATTTGATGTTTCGTCAATCGATTCAAAACGTACTTGTTTACAACAATCAAATCCAATTGATAAATTATTTGATTCAAATGAAAAATTACCATTTCCATTACTTATTAAATTATAATTATTATTACAATTAAAATTTAAATCATTTATAAAATTATTATTTACTAATGAAAAATTATTTTTATTATTTTGTTCTTTTTGATTTGATCGTTCGATTATATCTAATTTTTTTTTAATATTATTATCACTTTTTA
The DNA here is from genome assembly GCA_963082915.1 of Dolichopus griseipennis. Classification (NCBI taxonomy): domain Eukaryota; kingdom Metazoa; phylum Arthropoda; class Insecta; order Diptera; family Dolichopodidae; genus Dolichopus; species Dolichopus griseipennis. The sequence goes on from OY720445.1 coordinate 68,300,356, forward strand.
ATAAACGATCAACACTAAAACTTAATTTTATATTATTTTTATCGTCTTTTGTTAAAAAATCTTCTTTTATTGATGGCGCTGTTGTAGTTGTTGTTAATGGTTGTATTTGATTTGAATCACCAATCATGGTATTAGATACAATAGTATTAGAAATACCATAACAATTTTGTTGTTGGCCTTCATTCCTATTTTGTTGCTGTTGTTCATGTTGTTGATACGGTACTTCGAAATCTTGATCATCTTTAAAATCAGAGATTTCTTCCTTAATTATTGTTGCATTTATCATATTGAAACTTTGATTACCATTAATAATATTTTTTTCTAGAACACCCATGTAGATTTCATCTTTGGTCATCATAATTAATAAAAATTGTTAATTATACATGTCATATTTATTAATTTAATTATAGTTTGTTTTTCTATTAAAAATCATTTATATTATCATCTATGAATAATTATTTTTTTTTTATGTATAAATTCAAGTTATATATAAATGTTATTTTTTTATAATTTAAGTTTTAACATACTTAAGTAAGATCTGATATATAATAAAATAATGTATATATATTTAAATATATATATAAATAAAACTGTGTTTATAGTATATAAGAATCTGAGGAAGTTTTTTGATTGATGAATGATCGATTTTATATTTAAAAGAAATTAGTTAAACAAAACACAAACAAAAATAAAATGAAAAATTCGATATTTAAAATATTTTATTTTTATTTGCGCCATATAGATAATATTTTTTTTTTTCTAAATACTGGCACCCTGTAGTGTTTTGATATTTTTTTAAATAATTTTTATCTATAGAAAATCTATAACGTATACACCATGTTACACTGATAAATTAGGTAAAAGGTTAAAATACAACTGAATTTTGAAATAAAACCTATTCAAAAAATTTTTTCAAATTTTTTATTTTATTTTAAATAAAAGAATTTTAGTACCTATAATTTATATTTTGTATATAAATTATATAATAACGTTATAAAACACAAAATTTAATAAATTTATTAAAAATAAATAGATCTTTAAAATAATCCCATATTTATTCATATATGCATTAATTTAACATTAATGAGATAAGTGATTCATCCTCCTTAATTCACACAATATTTAAAAATATTTACTAATTGGATAAGTAATAAAAACTATTATCTGCTATTATATTCATTTAACTATATACTTATTAAATTAAAAAAATCATATTAAAGTTATATTTAAACCTGTTTTTATTATAACTTTATAAAATCTAATTAATTATCCATTTATATTTATGTGTACTTCAGCTTTAATTTATATCCAATAAATAATCACTTATGCTAATAAATCAATATTATACGAATATCACTTTAATAGTTTATTAATCGTAATACATTGTATTTATTTATATATGTATATATTAAGTTGTGCAATTGTATTTTAACTTCATAGAAAAGTTAAGTATCCTTCAATCGAAAAAAAAAATTTTTTTTTTATCGTAAGCGACAAACGTTAAGATCGAACGAGCATCCCGTTAAGACTAATCTGATTGATCAATGATCATTGATCAATTCACACAATTAATTTCTATATTGATTATAAATTCATATATATACATATTATATGTAATTTTGCTTTTGTGAATAATCTATACAAACATTCAATAGATTGATCAGAATACAATCAAAATAAAAGTATATAGGTATATATGAAATAAAATGACTTAGCTATAGGTAATAAAAATTTGATCATAAGGAATAGGAGGAAAAAGAAGACAATAATAAAATAATTCAATAAAAATTATTCATATGGACCAAAAACGATTAAAAATGTATCTTACAGATTTTATGTATACAGATACTTTGTAATTAATATCAACAAATTATAAGTATTATTTTTTCTGTATTAGTTTATACATATGTTCATTCTTGAAGTTGTTTTCAAGTTTCTCTAAAATAATTCATTTGAGATTTGAGAGGAACAAGAAAAAGATACACAGTTTTTTTTTAAGAAGTATCTTTCATATTTCTTTCTGATCATATTGTATATTTGTATACTTTTATATGGCTAATTGGTAGGGCGTGGTTTAATATAAAAGTTTTATTTCTTGTTTTTTTTTACCAATTTTACTCTTAAATTTTTAAATGGTTATAAAAGATATTCATTGGTTATTTTTATTTATAGTCATATTTACGCAAGAATCATTGAATTTGATCTGTTTTTGTTTTTGTAGGTGTTGTTTAACATATTTTTATTTTGTTTTATTTTGATCAATCATTTAAAAAAAAAAAATTTATATTTTATAAATGGAGCTTTCCCCAATTTAATTAAATTTGTGGGTATATTGATTTTTATGAGATTGATTTGTGAAAGAAAAATATAATTTTAATTAATTATAAGCTATTATAAATAAATTTTTAAAATGATTGGCTTTTATTAATTTTGAAAGCTAATAAATTCGTTTTTGTATTCAAAATTGCTTTTGGTATAATAATAATAATATTGACTTATATATTTTTATTGTATTGTAGTATTTGATGTACATAATATGTATGTATAATGTATTTATAGGTATATGAATTTTTTAATTACAATATTATTAATTTTTAAATTAATATCTTCATTATAATGTGAGTTTGTAGGAATGTTAAATAAAAATTAGTTAGAATATTGAGCATAAGTATCGTGAATAAAAAACAAATTTTGTAAAAAAAAATTTATATTTTATAAAGATATTTATATTTTCTTCAAGTCTTGTAAAACAAAAATGTGAATTTAGATAAAAATATTAAACCCTAAGTTTAAATCTTAGTTTAAGTTTTTTATTAATTAATTTTTAATTAATAAAAAACGCTAACACCAAAATATACTGAAATTGATTGTTTTATAGAAGGATTTATTTTTTGTTTATGTCAGTTGGTGAACCTGACTTAAGAAATTGTAAAGAGTCTGTATTTTAATAATGTTTCATACAATTAACAAAAATTTAATTTTTATACTTTCAAATTATATATTTTTATTTACTCTTTTAATCCATTTTATTGTATATAATAATATACATATTGTAGAAATAGATATGAAGAGTGCAGGCAAATAACAATCAATGTCAATTTTTTTCGAAAATGCAATATGGGTATCATTGGAAAGGCAAAAATGAGATCTTTCGTTCTATCAACAATAAATAATGTAAAACCAAACCAGATCAAAGTTTTAGCCTGTTCAAAATTTCCTGTACAGGGAAAGAACAATCAATGTCACAGTTTTCATGGAAAAAACAATCAATGTCAGTTTTTTTTAATATGGCAAATTTTGAATTGTTTTTATTGACTTGACTTGACTATTACAAATAAAAATGTTCTAACGGGAATTTAAAATAACATTTCCCGTTCGAGGCCATAGTTACATGGAATGTGACAAAAATATGGGATTAATAAAACAAAATCTTAAAATTGAATTGTCTGATGAATGGAACGTGTCAACAACAATTGACAGCACATCAACAATACAATAAACTAAAACTACAAACATAATAATACCAACTAAAAACAGTAAATACAAACTACAAACAATAATACCAACTAACTAAGATAATCATGTAACTAGAAAATAGAAATAGAAATAGTCAGTTGTCGTTGATCATTTGAATGAGCCAGATGTCTCTTATATGTATCTAAATCATAATGTATAATAATAAATACTCGTTTATATTGTAACGCCATGTTTTTTATTTAAATTCGAAGGTTGTAACGGAAGTTTTCCTCAGTTGTGAAGAAAAGACATAAACTAATTTACTTTCTTGAATTTATTAGTTTATAAATCAGAAGTGGGATAATAAAATCCATAGTGCATTGAAAAAAAATAATTGTATTAATGAAAATTTGTTAACAAAAAAAAAACTTATTAAAAAAAAAAAATGCTTTCCGTTTTTTGGAAAAATTATTAAATGCGCATCAAAATTAAAAAGGAAAATTTAAAAGTAGAACATAAAAAAATTAAACATGTGTTTGGAAATCTAAAAAAAATATATTATAAAAAAAACAGTGAGAAAGTGAAAAATTATAAAACAAAATGGTCTTTGAATATTAATTAGTAAAAAAAAGGGATAGGAAAATTCCCAAAACTTAAACAAAAATAAAACAAAAAAAAACAGAAACAGTTACAAAAAAAACAGTTGTAACCAAATAAATAAAAAAAAAAAACGAACTTATTTGTATTTGTGTGCTGAAAATTCAAAATTAACAATTTAGTATATTTTTTTTTTAGGAAAACGAACATCAGAAGAATTTAGAACAAAAAAAAAATGAAATGGTGACATCTAGTGGAATGATGAATACCAGAAATAATAAAGACATCGACTTAGCAGATACACTTAGTGGAGACACTTATCAGAGACCCAAAAATTTATCAGTATCATCTAGCGGTGAAATTTTAAAATATTAGTGGAGATCCTTAGTTCAGGCTCAAATGTGGAATGTAGAATGTAATTAGGAGTTCAGTATATATTATACACACAAATATAAGAAGAAAAACAAGTATGTATCCAGTATTAATAAAGGAAAACTGAAAAAAAATGAAATAAAGAATTGAAATTATATCTAAATGGTTATTATTTACAATTAGATAAATAAAATTAATTGAATAATAAAATATTGAAATTAAAAAAAAATTTTAAATAAAATAATCGTATCACAATGAATTAGTTGAACGAAAAATCATATTAAATTTTAATAAATATATTCAAACATCTCTTTTATATTTAAAATTTTGAAAAAAAATATCTTCTTACAATAATTACTTAATTGAAAAAAATTATATTTTATTTTGATGAACATATCAAACATTTATATTAAAAAAAAAAAGATTTAGAAAATCTCATAGTAATGTACATAATTAAATAAAAAAATAATATATTTAAATTTAATGAATCTATTTGAATGTATACATATATATTAAAAAGAAATATTATTAAAAAAATTAGTAACAACGAACGTAGTTGGTATAAAAAAATTAATTAAAAAAAAATATATTAATGAATGTATTACAAAAAAATATATATTTAAGAAAATAGAATAAATTAAAATAAAATTTATATTGATGAAAGGTTGGTAATAATGAATGTAATTATAAACGAACGGTCTATTAATGAATATTAATATTAAATAATAATATATTAATGAATATTTAAAAAAATAAATAAAAATAATAATTATTATTCAACTATTAACTGAACGGAACGGAACGGCATGATAAATATATGCAAAGCTGAACGTTATTAAATATATATATAATAAATGGTAAATTAAAGGAATTTATTAATTTATTAATTTAACTTTATATCTGCGAGCGATTGTTAAAGTCAACAATAAATTAAATTTAATCATGGCGGATGTAAATAATACAATTTTAAATATGAACGAACGAGAATTGGGTAAATTAACGTTGAAGGAGTTAAGGGAACAATTATATCGGATGAATTTAAGTCGGAACGGAAATAAAAAACAATTAGTTCAACGAATAATGGAGAATAGAAATCGAAATGAAGTGAACGATACGATGAACGATCAGGATAGCGAAAATAATGACAACGAAGAAGAAGCAGGTGAAGTCTATAGTATAACACGTCGAAGCAATAGAACGGTAGAACGACAAACTGGGAGTATAATTAGTTTCACTCCAAATGATTTATTAAATATTTTGCCGACTTTTGATCCAAATGAAGTGAACGGAACGACGGCCGAGGAATGGCTAAAAAGGATTCAAAAGTTAAAGGATTATTATAAATGGAACGATGATTTAATTTTAATTTCAATTGGCCCAAAATTGAAAAATGAAGCTAGAACGTGGTATGACAAAACTGATGAACTTTGTCTTCGTTGGAATGATTTCGTGGAACAGTTTAAAAGAAAATTTATGCCGGTAATTAATGAGGCCGACATTCACATCAGTATGATGAACCGGAAAAGGCAAAACAATGAAAATCTATTGCAATATTTGGAAGAGATGATGAAACTTGGTAACAAAGGCAAGTTGAACGAGAACGTAATTATAAAATATTTTATCATGGGAATGCGGGATGAAAATTTATTTAATGTTTTTCAAGGGCAAGTAATGCAAACGTTAAATGAATTAAAAGAAAAGATTGTATGGTGTGAAAGTTTGAGAGTAACGCATCATAAGGACGATAGATTTAAACAACAGTTTCCGAAAAATAATCTTCATCCACTACAATATAATAAATATAATAATAATAGTCAACAATATAACAAGCATAATAATAATAATCAACAATATAGTAGATATAATAATAATAACCAACAATATAATAAATATAATAATAATAATCAACAGGGTCAACAAAACAATAGAAACAACAGTTACCAACAGAACAATAAAGTTAATAATAGTAACGGCAGGAACGAAAGGGAACAAAAGCCGGAAGTACGTAGGGAATGTTTCAATTGTTATCAAACTGGACATTTTGCTCGTGAATGCCCGAATCCAAATCGTAGACCACGATGTGCTAAATGTAATAGAGTACATAAAAAAGGAGAACCGTCTGAATGCCCAGATGCTGTTCAGGTTGGATTAATGTCAAATAAACAACTACCAACGCCATATCATAAAATTGTGACAATTAATGGGGATGAGGTCGTAGGACAAATTGATTGCGGAAGCCCGTGTACGTTGATGAAAGGGGAAGTTGCGGATACGTTGCAACTACAAAGGTGTTCATGTTGGATGAATATCACTGGATTTTTAGGAGGAACTTATGTTTCAAAGGAAAAGATGATTTTAAAATTAGAAATTGATGGAATAATGGTTGACGCTCATGTATATATAGTACGGAACGATTTTATGCCTGTATCTTTATTAATTGGTCGTGATATATTAAGCGCACCCGGAATGAAAATGGTTGCGGAAAATAACATAGTAAAATTGGAACGACAAGTACTTCAAATTCAGAGTTCCATTGAAAATAAAAATGTTGAAAAGTTAAATGAAAATGACTTGCAAATAGGAAATATTGATCATGATGAACGAGAAGATTTAATTGAAATGTTGATGAAATATAATGAATTATTTCCGAAAAATTTAGAAGAACTTGGTCTGACAAATAAAGTTGAAATGGAAATTGAGTTGAATGATGATAGTCCAATTCAACAAAAAGCTTATAGGGTGCCCTACGCGAAAAAAGATAAAATTGAAGAAATTGTTGATGATTTAATCAAAAACGATATTGTTACAACATCAAATTCCGATTATGCTAGTCCAGTGTTGCTGGTAAAAAAGAAGAACGGGGATGATAGGTTATGCATTGACTACAGGCTGTTAAATACAAAAATAAAAAAAGAAATGTTTTCTACCCCGAATATAGAAGAAGAACTGCAGGAAGCTAGTTCTTACAAATATTTTACAACTTTAGATTTGAATAGCGGATATTATCAAATTCCGATTAAGAAAGAATGTAGAAAATTTACTGCATTTATTACGCCCAAGGGTATTTATGAATTCAAACGTATGCCGTTTGGATTGAAGAATGCGCCACCAGTTTTCCAGAAATTAATGAACAAATTAAAAAAAGAAGTAGGAACAAAAATCCAAATTTATATGGACGACATTTTAATCGGTAGTCATTCAGTTCAGGAAGGGTTGGAAAAACTTGATTTAACTTTAAAGAAATTACAGGACTTTAATTTAACATTGAACCTTGAAAAATGTAATTTTATGCAGCAAACAATAAATTATCTTGGTCATAAAATAATACCAGAAGGAATCACTCCAGGTGAAGTAAAAGTTAACGCTGTACGAAATTTCAAAGTACCAATGAATGTTAAGGAGGTGCGACAATACCTAGGTCTGTGTAGTTACTTTAGAAAATTTATAAAGGACTTTGCTCTAATAGCAAAGCCAATGACCGATTTGTTGAAAAAGGATGGAAAATTTAAATGGACTGCGTCGCAGAGTGAATCATTTTTAAAATTAAAGGAAAAATTAATTGGTGAACCAATACTGGTTTCTTATAACGTTAATGGGGTGCATGAAGTGCATACAGATGCCAGTGCTAGTGGATTAGCTGGAATTCTATTACAACTTGAAGATAATGTGTTTAAACCTGTCGCATATTTTAGTCGGTCAACTACAGAGTCGGAAAATAAATTCCACAGTTATGAATTAGAAACGTTAGCTATCGTTGAATCACTGCAACGATTTAAGTATTATTTGATTGGAAAACAGTTCAAAGTATTAACAGACTGTGCCGCGTTAAAATCCACCATGCAGAAAAAAGAATTAATTCCGAGAATCGCCAGATGGTGGCTAAAATTACAAGATTTTGAATTTACATTGGAACATCGAAGTGGTAGTAGGATGAACCATGTAGATGCATTAAGCCGAATGCCGGATGAAATTGCTGTAAATGAAATAGAACCAGCATCGTTAAAAATTATGAATATAGAAATTAGTAAAGCAGATTGGTTACTTACCATGCAAATACAAGATCCGGAATTAAAAGAAATTTTTGAAAAATTACTAATCGATCCAGTTGACAAACACGTTAAAAAAGAATACTGCATTGAAGATAATCGGTTGTTTAAAAAAATAGATGATGTAAAACGATGGGTAGTACCAAAAATGGTTAGATGGCGAATAGTCCGTGAATGTCATGATGAAGTTGGTCATTTAAGTGTTGATAAAACGTTGGATCGAATTAAAAAATGGTACTGGTTCCCTAGAATGCGTGATTATGTTAATAAATATATAAAGTCGTGTGTCGAATGTTGCTATCACAAACGGCCAGGTGGAAAATTAGAGGGCGTGATGCATTTTGATCAGATCGAACCTGTTCCGTTTAAAACCTTACACATTGACCATTTAGGACCATTTCCAAGGAGTAGTAAGGGGAATATGTTTGTATTGGGAATATCGGATCCATTTAGTAAATTTGTCATTATAAAAGCTGTCAAAACTACAAACACCGCATCTGTATTAAAGGTATTAGATGAAATGTTTAGTTATTTCGGAACGCCAAATCGTATAGTATCAGATAGAGGTAGTGCATTTACATCAAAAGCTTTTGAAAGTTATTGTGAAGAGCATGCAATACAACATATTAAGGTGGCTGTGAGAACCCCGAGGGCGAACGGTCAAATTGAACGCGTGAACCGAACGATTTCAAGTTCATTATCAACAAGTGTTCAGAACGCACGAAAATGGGACGAGAGTTTAGCAAGTATACAATGGAGTTTTAATTCAATGACGTCTACAACAACCGGAAAAACACCACAAGAAATAGTTTTTGATTTCAAACCTCGTGATGTTTTGAAAAACAAAATTATATTGCATCTTCACGGTGAATTACATGATGAAGTTGAATCAATAGCGGAGATAAGAAAGAAAGCTGCCGAAAACATCAATAAGAAACGTCAATTATGGAAGGAAAGATTTGATAAACAACGTCGACAACCAACAAAATATGAAATTGATGATCTTGTTGTGGTACACAATGAACCAGGTGCCACAGGTCAACCTAAAAAGCTGGAACCAAAATTCAAAGGACCGTTTATCATTACCAAGATATTAGGGAACGATCGATATTTGGTGGAAGATGTTCCAGGCTCCAGGCGAACGACACGTGCGTATAATGGTGTATACGCTTCAGATAATATGAAAATATGGTGTTGTCTAGATCCAGATGATGGAGAAGAAGATGATATAGAAAATGCTTCAGAATCGAGGACGATTAAATCGCAGGATGGTCGAGTTGTCAACAACAATTGACAGCACATCAACAATACAATAAACTAAAACTACAAACATAATAATACCAACTAAAAACAGTAAATACAAACTACAAACAATAATACCAACTAACTAAGATAATCATGTAACTAGAAAATAGAAATAGAAATAGTCAGTTGTCGTTGATCATTTGAATGAGCCAGATGTCTCTTATATGTATCTAAATCATAATGTATAATAATAAATACTCGTTTATATTGTAACGCCATGTTTTTTATTTAAATTCGAAGGTTGTAACGGAAGTTTTCCTCAGTTGTGAAGAAAAGACATAAACTAATTTACTTTCTTGAATTTATTAGTTTATAAACGATCATGTTAAATCTTCACGGGTCAAACCCTCGCCCTTTGTCATTATTAAAAGTAAACAAGATATTTTCAAAAACTGGGGCAGTTATTTGAAAAATAATCATTATAAAAAATAATCTCCATTTGCAACGAAGCCAATTTCTGAAATCTACATAACAAAGGAACACAGTCGGACACTCCAATTAAGAAACACATATAACGGCCCATGGAATTCGTACATAATCAGATATAAAAATACTGGTAACAGTTCACAAAATTTAAAGCCTTCTTACACTAGCCTAATTCCACTTTCATCTGGAAAATATAATGATTTAATGGTACTTAAAGAATTTTGCAGAGACGAAGCGCAGCGGTTTTTTGAAGCACTGCCGCATTCGAATCAAATTTCGGACACAGACGATAATAATTAAGCAAATCCATACGTTTTAACGTTATAAAAATTTAAACTTAATGAATTACTTAATTTGAACTATTTATGTTTTTATTTTTTGTTAAATTATTTTTTGTTATTTTATTTAATTACTTAATTTGAACTATTTATGTTTTTATTTTTTGTTTGATTATTTTTTCCTAAATTTTTAATATTTGATTGTTTTTTCGTACAAAACTGAATTTTTTTGAAACTAAGTTTTTTTTTTTGTAAATAAAATAAGAAAATATTAAATTATTTTAATTTTTTTGTATTGTATTTCTTTAAGAATAGGATAAACATTAATTATGAAGCTTGTTTACAGACACTTTCAGAACATTTTTATACGCAAGAAATCTTTGAAAATATAAATTGAATTTTCTCAATTTCTAAAAAAAGTGACGTTGATTGTTATTTGCCTGTACTCTTCATATGTATAGGTAAGGTATAAATGTAAAAATAGGAGTTCAACATCATTTACTGTTCTGAGAATCTAAATTAAAAATGATAGATATTTTTAAATATTAAATTAAACCTTTGTAATAAATTTAAATATAGCTGTAAAAAATTTATAAAAAAATATGGTTTTTTGTAACCATTTTATATTGAAAATTTCATTAATAAAAGATAATATTATTTAATTAGATGAAAATTTAAACTTTATTATATATAATTGTTATTTGTGAGTTTATTAAGAAAATATACTAATATTTAAATTGTATTGTACTTTGGTGAGAAAATAATTTATTCAAAATTAAACCCATCACTGTTAAATTTTTAAGATATTGTAATTTTGATTTTTTTTTATTAATTAATAATTAGTATAAATACATATAGTATTTATATAATATATTATAATTGATCTTAGTGTCCAAAAATACATTTCTATAAAATATTAAACTTAAAATCTAAAACGAATTAATCATATTCATTATCAGTAATAGTTGGTAAAATCATTAGTAATTTTTCTTTTATTCCTTTTGATATGTTGCTACTCATACTGTTAATATTATTAGTATCATTTCGTCCATAAATTTTATTTTCTTTTGTAAATGTACTTAATATAAAACTTTTTGGTTGATTTGTTGGTATACAATTATAATAATCAAAAAATGATAGACATCTACATGGATCTTCATCACAAATACATTCGTTACTATATTGTTTTTTAGTATTTTGTTTAACAATTCTCATTAATTTAGCTTTTTCTAATATTTCCATCCTTCTATTATATTCCAATGAGCTTACAACCAAATTATTTATATCATTATCTTTATTTTCTTCATTTCGTAATACATTTGAAAATTTATTACTGGACTCTTTAATTTTTAATTTTTCATTTGGTTTTTTTTTAGTTTTATATAAATTTGAACGTACCGCACAACCAATAAAATATTGCTGTGATGTATCAAGTAATTTTGGATTTTTTAACCATATTTCTAAAATTTGCCAATGATCATCAAATTTTTGTTTTGGTTGTAATATTTGAAATTTTTTCCAAAAATCAATTGCATTAATTTTTTGACTGTGTGATGCACGACTAGCTAAATGTAATAAATATTGTGTCCATAAATGATGAAATGGTGGAAAAATATTACGAAAATAGGTAGTAATTTCAAGACCATATAATTTACGAATTGCTTTTGTTATATGTCGTATATGTAAATGATTTTTAATATTCATTTTACTTAATGCCGATGCATCAACCAAAATTAATGTATGACCATTTATGAAATTTTTTTGAAATGTTTCCTTAAATTAAAAATTTTTAGATTTTTAATAATATAATTATATTCTATTTAATTTTTTTTTTATAATATACTTTATATTCCACATATCCAATCGATTCAATCCAATTCTGAATATTACCACAAGTCCAATAGAATGCTTCTGGTAATTTAAATTTTCTTACAACATCTGTTGCCAATTCACTTAATGTACCTGGAGAAATAGAAAATCTTAGTGATCCTGGTTTTGCAAATGATTGTTTTCTTCCTATTTCTGGTTTTAAATGAAATTTATATCCATTTAATAAGTAAATTTGTTTTCTATTACTTATTTGATATTGAATTCTCTTTACTCTTGACTTATCATTCATTGTATTAAATATAATTATTCATTATATATTGGAAAATTTTTTTTTATTGCGAAATAAACGTCTGTTCTTTCTGAACTATACACTTTAAATGTTTAATTATAAAACAAAAATTGGAGAAAATTTTCCTTGAAAAGTTTTATAAACCATAATATTAAAAATGAAAATGAAAAATTAAAGTTTTCTACAAAATTATAAAAAACTTAAAAAATTATGGTATAAGAAATCTCTTCTTTTTCGTTTATAATGTGTATAAAAAATTTTTGTTAAACGAACAAATAATTTAAAACTATATATTTTATCATGAGTTACATCATTCGTTTTCACTACTTAAATAACAAAGTCGTAAGTTTTTTGACAAATTAGTGTTTTTTAAAAACTGTATTGGATTATTATCAAGAGCCCCAGAACTACATATTAAAAAACAATTTTAAAACGGAAACTTAAATTGTATTTTTATATTAATATACTTATGATACATATAAAATTAAAACCTGCTTGAGATAATGGTTAAAATTAAACGAATATGCTATTATATACTTTAATTTAATCATTTACAAATATCCTATAATAAATGAAACTTTATTTTTTATTCTTTTAAATTGTTTTCATGGTATAAGTATAAGAAATTGGTTACATACTTGGAGTTCTTATTCGCACTTGTTGGTTGGTATAAGATACGTTATTTATTATTATCCTTTTGTTAATCCATAAACTGAATTAAAACTGGAAAAATAATATTCGTGACACAATTTTTAAGGACGAAATTTTTCCTCTTTATTGTTTATAAAAAAAAAAAAAAAATAAAAACAAAAAATTTATATGGAAAAGCCAAGACGTGAAAAATAAATAATTTTCAGTAAAGTTTATTTTCTGAAAAATTTTGATTTTCTTATTCCATATGTTACGTTATAAAACTGAAAAACTTTCATTCTTTGTGTTTATTTATTCATTTCCTGAATTCTTCTTTACTTAACTTTAATATCCCACAATTTATTTAAGTATAATAAAATTTATTATAATAATTTTCCTGTATGTAATTACAGTATCGGATAAAATATTTTCTTCAAATGTGATTTATGAAACTTTTAATCTATAAGTGTGCAGATACCCTTTGCTATACCCTTTTAAATAATTATATAATTATAACAATTTGAAAATTACCCTAAAATTAAATACAGTTGTCTTCTACATATAATTGTATAATTGATAACATGGTGTTGTAATACATGATCTATATTTTTAATTTTCTATAGGATTTTCATAAACTTATTAAAAAATGCAATCTATTTTATAACGAATCAGTTATTTAAGATTACAAATTAATTAAAAAATTCTTTAATTTTTTTCAAAAAAAGAAAAAGTGTTTATCCGCTTTTACCAAATACTGTGAAGTTAAATAACTATAGTGTAAAAATGCTAAAAAAATTACATACAAAACAAAAAAGAAAAAAAAAAAAACTTTCATATAAAAAAGTTCAGATGAACTTTTCATGCTTCGAATTTAGTAACGATTAAAAAAAGATAGTAAAAAGGTAAACTATTTAGTCAAATGAATTACCGTAAATTACTTGAAAATCTTTTTTATTTTCATTTCTTAACCTGTTTTTTTTTTTTTTTTAGTAAATGATGACGTGAAGTATATGTGTTTAACTATAGGATATTAAGACAAAAGTTGAAAAACTGTTTAATAAGTTATATTAACATGTTTCTTCTATTGGATTCAAAAAAAAAAAAACATAACTTTGACCAGCTTAATATATGAATAGTACACTAGATACAGCAACAAATCATGTCCTTTAAGACTTTACCAAAAAAAAAAAGAAGAAAAAGTATTATTTTATGTATATTTAAGATAGCAAGTACATTTACATATGGATAGTTTTTATCGTATCAAAGAGCTAATTTGGAAATCTTGAATTAGAAAATCTTGTATTACAAAATATAACAAAATTTTTATGAAATTTGGTTTTGTAAAAGGGAAAAGCAAGCTATGGTTACACCAAGGCCTGGCGGACCAAACCAAAAAATAAAATTATTTAATTTGTAAGTAATCTTATTTGTTTGTTTGTATATTATATATTTATTTATTTGTAGACCACACAATGTAGACCACACTCTACTACACAATGTGATAAGAAAGTGAAGCCTGCGATTCCTTTTTAGGTGTAGCAAATTACAACTATTTCTTATTTGTGGGTATACTGTTCAGATCGTAATCAAAAATAAATTTAATTATAATTAAAAAATATTTTTTTTAGTAACTCTCCTGCCAATTAAAAAAATGTGGTGCCACTCTCACTCCCTCTGTTAAAAGCCATGAGCTTATTTACTTCAGATTTTATAACAACATAAGATTTAAAATAGAGTGCCGAGTGAATAAGAGTTTTCCGCTAAACAAATTATCGCAAAACAAATTTATAAATTTCATTAAGGATATTAATATTTTTGGGCGGTCTACTCGTAATAATAGTGTTAAGTCTTACAATTTTTAGAATATATATCCATTACAAATTTCTATTAATTCATATAACACCTCAAATTATTTTTGTTTTCATTGTAAACTAAAAATTAAATCTAGAAAACATATATCAAAAAATTTTTTTGTATACAATAAACAAAATTAAACTAATTTTAATATACATTATTATTGTATAGTTGTTAGAAAATGGTTAAGTTAAATTTCCATATAAGTATAAATTATAACTAATTTTTTATGTAGTTTTAATGAAATTAGGTTAGCTACTTAGATAATTTTTTTTTTATGAATTTATAAAAATAAAAGGTTAAAAGAAAAACAACAATGTATGCCGTGTGTAACTACTATATTATAATTGAATTAGACAATAATATATGCATAATAATGTAAGATAATTTACCATGATAATATATTTTTGTTATAATTTTTTTTTATTATTTTAATTCGTTTGTTACCAACTCACTTAAACTAAACGGTTGTCTCCCATTTTTTTGCTTAAAATTTGCCTACAGTATAAAATCCTGGCCTAATACTTACAATATTGACTTTTCACTTACGATTTTTCGATATGACGTCGTGCAAAATTATTCATTATAACGTATGATAATTTACCTTGATAATATATTTTTATTATATTTTTTTTTATCATTTATTCGTTTGTTAGAAACTAACTTAAACATTCAATGTTTTCTCCCTTTTATTTTTACTTAACCTATCAAAATTTTTCTACAGTATAAAGTCCTGTCGCAATTCTTGCAATATTGACTTACTTAGGATTTTTCGATATGACGTCTTGCAAAATTAATTAAATGTATTTAAGTGTAATATAACATAAAATTTAGATTATATATATATAAAATTATTAGCTTTTGTCCTTTCTACTGAAAAAGTATGGATGAGGTGAACGGAAAAAGTAATACCTATAATTAATGATAATGTAATATAATATTAATGTAAAATTTACAAACTCATATTTTATGCGAATGAATTATAAAACATCAAATATTCTTAAAAAAGATTTGTTTTTCTTATATCTTATTGGTTTTTACTCTATCTAATTTAAAATATAAGAGAAAATTAAAAATATAAATCTTAAAAGTTTTTAAATGATTTGTTCATTGATTATATGTAAAGAAAGACTCCCAACTGATTTAAATGATCAAAAACAAATTTTTAGTATGTTTATAATGAAAAATTAAGAAAATTAAAAATATTTAAAAACATCAGTCAATATATAAAAAGTATAATAACTATTTATTAAAATTTATTAATTTTTTTTTTTTTGCTTTTGTATCCATAATATTCAATATTCATAGTTTTTTTGCACAACAAAATGTTTGTTTTTTCTTTGTCTAATTTAGAAACTATTTAACATTATCTCTGAGAGATTGTTGTGTGTAGCTTTTCAACATTTGTTCAAAAAAATATAAGATTTGTTGTTATTCGTTGTATAAAAGAATTATGTTCTTTAGGTTTTTTTTTTAATTTGGAACATACATGTGTTTATTACCATAATATGATTTTATATATAAAATATATGTAATACAGTAAGAGATTCTTAAACAAACATTTATAACATTATAAAATAATTGTCAAACAAAATAAAGTTCGGACAAACAAACTAACAAACAAGTTAACTGGGATTATTAAAATTGCCAAATATTATTTATTTATTGGAATTTAATATATATTTAGATGCAATTTTTCAATGAGAGTTACTAAGAAATATAAAACTCCTCTAATTGTTATAGCAGCCTTTACAGTAATTACAATTTTTATACCCAATAACAATTTTAATATTTTACTTTAATGGAATTCATATTGGCTCTGTCCTGTCCTTATTGTCAGTTAAAATTATAAAAGATCGTATATAATACATTTGCGTAACTTTTCAATTCTTTTTAGTTTAACATTATCTATTTTTAGTTATATATTATTTAAATATTATTTTCAATATTTGCAAATTACGCTCAACACAAAGATTGTAAATGCGAAGAGCCCCATCAGAAATAAAAAGTAGACTGTTATAATATAAAAACAAGCATAGTGTTCATTTATTAGAGCCTTTACCGTAAAACATAATTCTAATATATGACATTAGAATGCATGCCCTGTGTTTTGTCCAGTTCTATTCATTTAGATATATACATATTATTATTCACATATAATATTTTTTTCCATATACGAGTATATGCAACATTATCAAAAAAAAAATTAATATTCATATATATACCTTAATGAATGTATAAATATAAATATTCAATATTCATAAATAAGTATTATTTTTTTTATATATTTAATTATTTCATGTTGTATTTAAATAATGTAGTAATCGATTGATATCAATGAAAATAAAATATATGTCTATATACGTGTTTTAATCTAATAGTAATAAAATAAAATAAATATAAAGGAATAAAACAAAAAAAAAAATCAAAAATGTCTATAATCTTGCACGATTGACCATCCTGAGTAACTTGACCACACATACTTCTCCTCATATACTTTTGCTCAGCTGGATATCGAAATGTTGAACAATCAATAAATTTTAACACATGATCACATTAAGAATCTGAGAAATACAATTTTTTTTTTTTCTTTTTCTTAATTTTTTTTTTTTTTCAAATTATATTTTCGAAAAATTAAATGTAATTATATTTATTTAAACGTTTGTAATGTCTGATATTATTTTTAAACCATTATTTAAAATTTCGTAAATCTTGAAATTATTGACTAAAAAATTTTCAGTTAAATTACATTTTCTTTCCAAATAAATTTTTTTAAGTTAATATCAGTTACTATAAAAAACTTTGTTTTATTTTACGTATTTACAGGCTAAATTTAACTATTATTAGATATTGAATAAATTTGCACACTTCTAGGCTGACAAAAAAACAAATATTTTATAAATTTTCGCCTGGTACTTTTTAATTTTTTTATTATTTATACAAGTGAATTATAGAATTTAATTCATGATATTTTATTTAGTATTTTTTGTTTATTAAAACTTCAGTTAAAATTACATTAGAAGTCTCTAAATAAACTAAATTTGATGCTAAATTTTAGATATTAATTGAAATTTGCCGATAATTATAAGTTTGCAATTGAGTGAATAATTAATAATATAGTGAATAATTAGTGAATAATTGTCTTAAGAGTTAAGTAATGAACTGCTCATGATTTCATTCATTAAAAATGAAGTCTTTTATTTAAAATTAAAGTTTCATCATTTTTCATGTATTGCTTTTTTCAACCTCCCAATTGATTTTTCAGTAGTCTCAATACAACTACTGAACAGTGTCATAAAAATTTTTGTTTTTTTACATTATGACAAAATTTTAGTGCATATTTTTAGGCAATTTTAAAAACATTAATTTTTATTCAGTTTAAAGTTTTTAATTTATGGCATGTGGAAACACCAACTATAAGACTATAATCCGGTCCCTCATTTGCAAAATATATTTGTTAATTTATATATAACTTTACTAATTGAAATTTGAAAACTTCTTTAGACTTTATTTAAGTTAAACAAACCAGTTAAACCGCTTTGAAATTTTCATTATTAATTTTTGTTTTTATCTTAAAGTATCTTATAATTTTTATAATCAACTGAATAGTGTTAGTTTCATGATTATATGTTCATAAAATTGATCATTTATGGGTAATTTTCATTTTTGGTTTTTTTTTTTTCTTTTTTTCATACTCAAAAGCTTGAAAAATATTATGTTGAAGTACATTTTGTTTAAAACAGCAATAAATAATTTTCGCGTAGGACTCCTTTATTTTATCCTTATTTTTATTGTTAATATTAATACGGTGTTAAAAATTTTAGATCAAATGAATTTAAGAAAATTTGATAAAATTTAAATTATTTATATCTTATACAATAAACTAAATATAAATTAAAACAATTGAGTCAAATAAATACTTAAATTAATAATTCTATTAATTATATTTAATATAAGTCCCTAAATCTATATAAGTCTCTAAATTTGAATATTTTTTAATATATGTCTCACCATAATTTGAATTTTTAAAAAAATGATTATTATTCAATATGAAAAATTTAAATTAATGTTTGAAGAATTCTTCATAATTTGTATCTTGAAATTGTGAAACTTATTATCACTAAATAAAATTCTCAATTATTATGATTTTCAATTTGTTCCTAACCTCTTCCTATCTTTAATTTTCAGGCATTGTCTTGCCCAAACGGATTTTGAGAGCTAATACTATTATTCCCATTATAACAACGGGAAGAGATGTTGTTTTTTTTGTCAGTAAAAAGCTCCAACTACGGTTTCCAGCTTCTTTATTTGAGTTTTCACTATTTAATTAAAATTATATTATGTATATAGATTTTCAAGTTCCTTACATTTAAAACTTTATTTTTCTAAGGTTTATTTTTTTTTTAATTTTTTTTTTTTTTTGTATGTGGTGAATATAAATAATAATTTTCGTGTTATATTTTGTTCAATATGTTGAATATTCAAATAAAAATCATAACATTTAACAAACTTTACATCAGAATCATATGCGTTCCAATCCAAGTAACGTGTGAGTGCTATATACATATACACCTGGGCATCTAAAAAAAAAAAAATAAGCAAACATTGCATGTTTTCATCGGAGTTGTTTTTTAGGCACATTTTTACTTTTGCATAATATTATGTTCTTTATTTTTCACATATATATATATATATATATATATATTCTGTACTTACCTTAATTCATGTAGTCAAAATACATATATACCAGCCAAATAACGCAATTAAGTAAAGTTAGATTAACGATGATAGGAGCAAAGATTGTGGTCAACAACTCAACAGATCAAATTAAAAAAAAAAGAATAAAAAACATTACTTTTTCTTCTCTTCTTAATTTTTTTTTTATTATATGTTGTATTCTCCAACCAATTGGTCAAAGATTTGTTGATGTTGCGGAAGTTTATGATTGTTGAGTCAATAAGATGTTTCATTTATTAATAAATAATTTATAAAATTCTTGTCTGGCAGAAAAAAATAAAAGAAAGAAACGATTCAAATCGAAATAAAAAATATTTAATTGTGAGAATTAATTCTTCTTTCCGTTTTACTCTTATAGCTTTCTTTTCTATTTTGTTTTTATTTTAAAATTGCAGGATAATTTTCAGACACCATATATTCGCTAATGATTAATTATGATTAACTCTGAACTTATTTGAAAGAAGTTAAAAATTACTATATATATTATAATTATATATATATATATATAAAGTAAATATATATATCATATGATCAAATATATAATAATTAACCTTTTGTATATATATATTTGTATATAAGTTTTTAAAGCTTAAAAGTTTAAAAGTCTTATGATGATAATTGAATTTTTATAACACCAAGTCATAAGTTATTATTTTTTTTTTTCTTATATGTGTACATACATTATTTATGGAGCGGAAGTGTAAGTATACTTAACACCTCCCCCACAAATTCTATATACATATTGAAATAACTAAAATTGACTATGAAAGCAAATTAATTATAAAAAAAAAAAAAAATGGGGGATTTAAAAAGGGAATTAAAGAATATAAAGTAACACAAACCTCGAGGTTACAATTAATGATATTAAAAATTTTCAAACTTGCAGGTTAATTTTAATAAAAATATTTCTTTGTTTTTTTTTTTTTCCTGGCACATCTAAGTTCTAACTGTTCACTGTTATAGGAGGCTAAACAGCCTGACTATATATTTGCATGTCGAAACAGAGGGAAATATTATATTCATATTATTACTAGAACTGATCAAATAAACTCCAAATACATTTTAAAATGAGATAGTACTACGACTTATAACATGTAGAAATGTATAAGATTTTCAATAAATACGCGTTCTTTTTTTTTTATATTGTAATAATTTTGTATTACAGTTATATGGTATTCTATATCTGTGAGTTATATAATTCAACAAAATCATTTTTCTACAAATCATATACATAAATTATTACTAAATTTTGCACTACGAGTACCTACATAACATTATATTAAAATTTATATCTTCATTTGGAACTAATAATTGGGGCATAGGTTTTCATTGAACTTATATACCAAACAAATTTAAGTACTTTTTATAAAATTTTTTAAAAAAAAATTTGAATTATTCAAAAAATATTTGATAATAATCAAATTAAAATATACCTACATTATAAATATGATATAAACTTATTGATAATATTTTTTCAGATATAATTAATAATATAAAAAAAATAAAAATAATTAATTATCTTTCAAATTAAATAAAAATAAATTTTAATATAATCAATAAAGTAGTAAAATTTCATTTCATATTATTAACAAAAGAATTTGTTTTTTTTTTCTTTTTTTTTTTAACAATGAGCTATAGTATATATATATATATATACATAGTATAGATAGAGTATACCATACAAAAAATCACAAAGTATCTAAATCTAACATATTCTATTAACACAAATATTTCTGTTGTTGGTTTTACTTGTTTGGACACCTACAGATCTTTAATGATCTTGTGGAAATTGTATACAAAAACAAACCAATAGAATTAAAAAACAATTTTTTAAAATTCAGTAAAATAAAAACAATAAATAAAAATATTGAAAATTAAATATTTAATAATATGTAATATATATATATATATACGTATACGCAATGAAAAGTTTAAATGTGATAAGCACCTTTAATCCAGACAAAATCAATACGTTTAAATGATATAAAAATTATATATATTTAAGTTTTATTGTTTCTAATGGTTATCTTTTATAAAATAACAAATGACGCGTGCTGATTTCAAAATATTTTATTTAATTTTTTTTTTTAAATTTTATTTTGAATTCTTATGAATGAAGATCAATAGTTTTTTTTTAAATTTATTAAAGTATGGTTTTCATTTCATGTTAAATCAATTTTTTATTATAAAATTTTATTTATTTTTTATTATAGATCTAAAAAACAAAAACTTTAATAGTTATTAGTTATACCATCTTTATATAGTGCTAACTGCTATAATATATTTCGAAATAAATTGCACACTTATAGATTTATTTTATAATAAAAGTTATACAAAATAGAAAGGTTTCCCGTTGTCCACACAATTTTTTTATTTAATTTTAATTTGAACTATTAAATTTAATTATATTTTGCAATTAAAATTAGTAAATTATATCCGAAAATTTTAAAAAAAACATTGCGAATGACAATATATTTAAAAAATATATATATATTTTGTATATTATGTAAATTTTATACATATATATTATTTTAATATATTTAATGAATGTTACCCTATTTCAATATTGATTCAATATTCAATTCATTCACTGCGGGATACTCACAAAAAGAAAAAAAAATAAGATTTTTTTTTTGATTATCATCTTTTCTCCACTTTTTAAAGGAAAATATTTCAAAATATATATTATAAAAAAATGATAAAACCAACAAAAAAAATATCTAAACAATATTTATCTTACTTGGTGGTGGTTAAATTTAATATGACTAGTTGTAATATCGCTGTTGTCGTGTGGTGTCATATAACCATTTATATAAAACATTAAAAATGTCATCTATAAATTCATTAAAAACGGTGGCACTATATTCAGTGACGAAGATCTAAACATCTTTTCTTTATTCCAAAAGAATCTAACATATCTATATATATATATATAAGGTAAATATACATTTTAAATATACATACTACATTATTGTATTGTAAATATGAATATTATCGTGGTGAGAATCAAAGATTCTTATCAAAATCATATTTTATTTTATTATAAACTTAAATATTTTTGGATTTTATACTAAATACAGAACAGTTAAATTATATACATATTTATTAAAAAAAATATATATATAAATATGTGTATATGAAATAGTCTATTAGTGCAATTTATTATTTTATTGTCTTATTTAATTTAAATATAAAACTGAATTCCCTTATTTGTAAAAAATTTAACCCTTTTTTTTTTGCACTTTACTGTAATTTTTGTATATATGTATATACAAAGTTTATAAAAAGGACTTGGAACAGTTAAACCTTATGGTATAAAGATATTGGTTTCCTTATGATATTAACCTTAATTATAAAACTTATTATTCTATGGAGAACAAAATATTAGTTTGGATTGGATATATTTAATTGTAGTTCACTATTGTTAAATTGATTTGTGAAATAATTCTATATGGTTTTGGCAACATTTTTCCAAATAATATAGCACTAATTATAGTTTTTGAATTGTCGAAAGAGCACGGTTTAGATTTGTATCATACTGAAAATCTATTCATTAACAAAAATCTAACAATTAAATATCTCAAATTTGTTAATTATTTAATTAAATTCAAGCAAAATATGTTAAATCAAAATTAATGCGCTTCCAAAATATGTGCCTTTTTCTAATTATAAAAAAAAAATCTGTATTTCTCTAAACTTTTAAACATAATCTTTTTACATATATATTTATATTCTTAATTATTTTTATTAAAAAAATTTTTTTAATTAGAATTATTAAAATCAAGATACGCACTATGACACAACAAAATATAGTTAGCATTTATATATTACAAGTTTTTCGCAGATTAATATGAATTTACTAATCTTTCTAACTAATAGAAAACTACTTTAATAGTTATAATAAGTGTAGAAAGTAGACACTGAAACTGTTTTGCAGTAATAAAATTCCTATAATAATTATTTGTGTATATCAGTAATAAAATGTATTTGATTTTATGAAACATTATTTTAGTAATTAAATATTTAAATTAATATTTTAATGCACTAAATATTATTAGACTTATATATAATTTTATAAAAGAGGACCGAGATTTTCTAATGTTTAAGAAAATATTTCATTCTAAATTTTATTTTTATAGAAAATATATAGATATAGGTACATTAAATACCTCTTATATGTTATTTATTAATACTTATTTGTATAGATTGTACAAAAATAAATTCGGAAAATAAAGGAGCAAAACAAACAAGGGCTTATAATATATATATTTCGCCAAAAAAAAAATTTAAATATTCTAATACATAATGTACATAATGTAAATAAACTGTTCTCAAAATAATTGAAAAAAAAAATTTTATGTCTATCTATGCATCTTTCAATCAAAATTTTGATTTGTATTAATAAAATGTATTTCTCTTACTTCATTTAATAAATTATTATATATTATATCAAGCATTGTATTCAATATTTTATACCATTTTGTTTCTTATTTCTTTTTTGTATTTTAATTAAAAAAAAAAAAATTAAAAAGAAAAAATGGCTAGTAATGAAAGTGAAATTGAATTGGAAAAAGCAACTGAAGCTTATTATTCGTATAGAAAATCTGAAATTGGAGAATATATAAAAGAGAAAAAAAGAGCAATACCAATTGCTGTTGCTGGTTATAGATTTACAAATGTTGATCACTTAAAATCAATATGGAGGAAACCAATAGGCCGAGCTCCGATTAGACATTTAACAACCCCTGATACACTAGTGATATTGTGCACTTTAGTATTACATAAAATTCCAATGCCAGAGGCTTATTGGTGGGAAAGAACAGACATTTTAGAGTGGATTGAAGGCTTGGGTTTCCCAGAATACAAGGTTGTAAATATATTTGTTTAATACTTTTTAACTTGGATAAGACAATAAATTTATATTTTGGCTCATTGTAAGTTTCTATTAATTCATTGCTTCTTAGATTGTCTCTTTTTATTTTTTATTTTAAATTTTTATAAATAAATTTTCCAATGGTATTTTCGTATTCTAAGTGGTAGTATATGAACATTTTTTACGTACAAAATCAACATATTACATCTTAATTATTTTATAATATTTTCTTTATATGCCGTTTAATACAATTACATTACATTTTTGAAAATTAACTTATATAAAAAAAAGCTTATCATTTTATCTTATACAATTATGTAAATGCAACTAGTCAAGTAAATGTTAATGTTACTTATATTAAATATAATTGTTTAATTTATATTTTATTTAAATTCTTATAGTTGACATTTTATGAAAATTTTATAACCGGTCAAAATTTAGTATTTCTTGAAGCAAAAGATTTGCAAGCAATGAATATAAAACCATTTGAAAATATTGTTAAAATTACCAAAGCTATTCGTAATCTTTTTGGTATTGAAATGATACGATTTGCAAGAAGTATTTCATTGCCAATTAGATTACCATTAACTCATTATCTTCAATACCGTGGGCTAAGAGGTACCAAATATTTTAATACTCAACCATATGCTTTGTGGCATAAAATGAAAATATTGCCAGATAAACCATTATATGAAGAACATTGGGATTTATTACATAAACATTTAACAAATCGCCGTTGGATGTATGAACAACCAATATTATTTGGTTATACTGCAGATTATAACTTATATAGAGTAAAATCAGCACCAAAATTAAAAGCCAATATCAAAAAAATCTGGACCAAAAAAGATAGATGTAATTGTACATTTTTACCATGTATATGTGATAGAAATTATTATAAACCAATACGTACTGAACCATATAAACATTTACATTGGATGAACAAAATAATGGAACAAAAAATTAAATCTTCCATCAATGGCGAAACAGATGACTGTTTATGTGACGCTTTTTGTACATGCAATTTAAGTTACTACAATTCCGCCCAAACTATTAACTTTTTAAGGAAAAAAATTCCAGTAAAATATGAAACAGCACAATTACAAAAAACATTACCATCAAAGGATAATAAAAGGTTGTCTAAAGTATCCAATAAATCATCAAGGAAATCAATATTAAATCAATCAAGAAATTCGTCATTTATAGCAGCAAATATTATTTTGGTTGGATCAATTGGATCAACTCTTAAACAAACGATATAGGATAGATATCATATCATAAAGAATTTTGTAATATCATTTATTAAAAAAACATAAATCAATTGATAATAAATTTTAAATTTGATTTTTATTGTTAATTTTTTATTATATATGTACTTATAAGTTAAGAGATTTAAGTATACATATATACATATATACAAAGTAAGATAGTATTGAATTAAATATATTAAAATATTATGTATACATTAATATATATTTAATTCTTTACTAAACATTAATTAATTAAATTAATTCTTAAAATTATAGACCTCTTTAAGAATTTTGCTTATAACATTTCAAACTCACTAATAATTTCTGCAATTTAAAGAGTTTCAATATTAAATGAAAATTCCATAAGAAGTTTGTTTTTATATTTTACGATTTATTATTGAGTCTTTTGTTTTTATTTAAATAATTTCAAACTATTTCAACTTTGTAAATATAATGTTTAAAAATGTAGTTAGTGTTCCCTAAAAAAAAAAATTAACAATAAATAAATATACTAGAAAGAATTGCAGAAGAAAAAAAATTAGTCGCTATAGTTAAAGTGTAGAAGGCATAAAATTTTTATCAAAATTTGTCACAATAAAAAATTAATTTACCATAATGTAATGAAAAAAATTTATGATTAGCTTGCGTTTAGTGACATAAATTATAAAGTACAGAAAGTTTAAAAATATACCAGTCATAATTTACTTTTGTTAAATACTTTAATATAGTATAGCATAATCACCATAGTATATTAGTATATTACTATATAAATATATAGTATATTATAATAAATACTAAAACGATATTAACTACTATACTATAATAATTAATATATAATCATGAATTTTTTGGAATAGCGTGGTTAGGGGGATAGCCTTAGTGAGCACCTTGCGATCGAATTGCATCAAAGTTTGACGGTTAGTACTTTTATTAATTTACAAGTAAAAATTAGCAAATTGTAGAAAATCATATTATTAATAATGATTATTCCATTTGAATAAGTATTTTAAAATCCATTTGATTAATTTAGAAACACCCTTAATATTTAGTTTTATCTCCAAGTAATTAACAAAATTATAGGATATGCTTCTGTACGTATTTTACATAATTTAACTTTTCTTTTATATTTTTTTTTTTATTGGATTGTGCATTAAATAATTGAACAATGTTGTATTGTTATAATTTATAATAACATTTGTGTTAAATTTAGCATAAAAACTTAAGAAAATTATTTGTAACGGAATTTTCTTCAGTATTTTGAAAACTATGAAAAAGAATAGACATGAAACTTTAAAATTTCAAGAAGCAAGAAGACGTACAAAAAAAACAAAATGATAATTCTTAAATACGGAATCGTATATGTCTTTACTTTATTTTTAGTTACTGTATTAATAATTTTATGGGAAATTGGAGAAATAAATGGAAAAGAAATTACTAAAAGAGGAATTATGGATAATATAAATAGTGGAATACGTTTGGCTGGACAAGTGCTAGGTAATTTTATTTGATTTTATATATAAAAGTATTATAAAATAATTTAGCAATGGCAAATAATTTAGCAAACTATAAAAAGTACAAATTAATCTACGCCAAAAATATAATATTTTTCCATTACTTAACTTAAACGTACCAGTTTTTATCACCCAATTAAAAAGACTTTTAAAATATTACAATGTATACTGAATTTAAATCCCTACTTTTAGGAATCAATAATGCTGAGGATGTTGCTAATTTGGTAGCAAAAGCTTTTGCTCCGAAAGAAAACTATAAAACAGAATTACCTTATTCATCACCTGATCAAACAGAATATCTCAATACTGGTGAAACAAGAACATCACCTGCATATCAAAATTCTGAACAAATTATTAAAAATACAAATCAAGGACAGTCACAGTCACAGTCTCCTTTGAATACAAGTTTTATGATAGCGAATATGTTAAAATTAATGGGCTTAGACACAGCTAAACTTGGTGCTGTAGCTTTAAATGTTATCATTGTTATAGCACAAATGGTAAGAATAAAGCAGTTGTTTATTTTTCAATTATTTTCTTAAATTACATTTTTAATAAAGATTGGAAGCGCTTTTATACAAAATTCTGTTTCAAAAGTTTCCGAATCATCTGATCATGTTTTAGATTCAGAATCAAGAAGATTTAGTAAAACTATTGATTCAAATGAGAGTGGAAATAATAGAAAAGAAACACGTAAATTTAAAACTGGAACACCTTTTGATTGGATATTGGAAAATCCGTCTTCGGAATTAACAAAAATTCTTAATAATATTCGAGATGAAAAGTTACCAGAATACGTTATTGACCAAATTAATGAAATGGAACATAATAGCGGTGATGGTGACTGTATTAAAATTTTAATTTGTAAAACTCAACCATTTTTTTGGAATATGCAAAAGCATGTTGTTGATCGTATTGATGGTAATATTAATGAGGAAAATATGGATGAAAATGGAAACGAAAATAAAGTGGAAATGTTTTATAAGTATTTACCAAATATAACAGAATTTAAAAAACATGGAATAATTTGCGAAAAAAAATTTCCAAATTGTAGCTTTTTTGTAAGAACACGTTAGTAAATATGTTTAATTTTCTTAGTTACTTATCATGGTTGATATTACATACTTAAAAAATGTTAGTTAGATGTATAATTTTTACTAATTTTGTATAAAATACTAATTTTCAATAAAATAATATTTTGTACATTGGTCAATGAATAATGTTAATCAAATATACAAATATCTATATCTTTATTGTAACAAATTAATAATTTTTTTTTAGTTTTTTTTTATTAACAAATTGTCAAAGATATTTTTTTTCATTTTAAGTTCAATAGGAAAACAATATATTTGAATCTTTTTCCATATATAGTTTGTTACTATCATAAAAAGTAGTTTGGTGAACTTAACTGTTAAATTTTTTACCTGATGTAAAATCAGTTTCTATAATACAAATTAAAATTAACTTTGATGCATTGATGCTATAGCTATAAAATACAGATGTTATTTATGCATGTAATTATTTGCATAATTAATATTTTTTTGAAAAGAACTATACCTGTCCAAAAAATATACATTAAACAAATATTTATTCAGAATTTCTTTTAATATTAAAGGATGGTAATAAAACAATTTTTTTTTCATATCAGTATTATTTACCCAAAGAAAATAAACAATGTATGATTAGAGGTGAGTATACCTTTATGAGATAAAAGAAACAATTGTTAATACATATTATTATAAAGTAACGTAAAATGTGTAAAGGTAATATATCCATAACAGATATAATAAATCTTATGAATACATATTGTTAGTATTATACTTACTACATACTTGTTACTTGGTTAATACAGTCACCTACAAGTTTATATAAAAAGACGGACAACTTCATCATTAGATTAAGTTTACAAAATCAATCAAAACAAACAACAATCATTCAAAACTAAATGAGTATTATTTAAAAAAAAAATTACTTTTTTAAAATGAAAAATTTGCGTTGTCGGATTCGGTCATGTAACTGGTATAATGATGAAGATTTATTTTTTGAACATTTTGAGCAACATCATCGTCATTTAATTAGAGAAATTAATGAAAAAGAAAAAAATTTTCAATTAAAATTTGAAGATTTCCAAAAGGATTGTTTTCTTTTAGTTGGCGATAATGGTTTATATTGGCTTCTTAATAATCATAATTCTCAAACTGATAAATTTCAAACTACTATTTATGCAATTGGTGAATTTTCATTTGAAGAAACTTACTACATTAAATTGGGAAAAATTGCTAATGAACATACACAAATTCATGGCCCTTATACAACAAAAAGTGAAAATTCAAAAAAATTTGATGCAACAATAAATTGGACATTTCTTACAGAATTGGCTTCTAGCTCAACCGAATCTAACATGTGGATTTTCTTTGGTCAATATAATTTAGACGCAGATGAAAATGATGTATACACGCCATGTTGTCCTAATATTAATTGGAATGATGAAAAAGAAAATGAAGCAAATCAAGAATTGTTAGATATTTTTACATGCGGATTTTGTCTTGAACCAATTAAAGAAAATATAAGATTTTGTGATAATCCAATACAGGCACATTATTATTGTAATATTTGCTTGGATAAAATGGTAAAACATAAAAATAAATTAAGATGTTACTGTAAAGGATATTTTTTATATGATTGTCAAGATTCATTTCTTGAAAATATTTTAAAAATGATGAAATTTGAATAAAAATTAAAAAAGTTGACTTGTTTATAAGACTATGTATATTTATTATAAGTTCAAAAAGTTTTACTAATACATAAAAATAATTATTTGCTACATTTGTTATCCTTTTCATCTAATTTAACCGCATTTTCCTCATTTGTAATTTTACTTTCCATCTGCAATTGAATAGCTTCCTGTTTTTCTCTTTTCGTATCTTTTCTTGCTTCATCTAATAATACATTATGTATTAAATTACGGTTTTGGCTATAGTCAGGCACTAATGGTGGATAAGGATTTCCCTTCAATTCTAAAATAGATCGTTCGTAATGCGGCCCAGGATAATTTTTTGGGGCTTTATACATTTTTGTATATGAAGAAGTGTAATTTTCATAACGTGGTGCTAATACTCTAAAAAGCTTATACATTAAAGGCTTTTCTGTAAGCCAATAATCAGCCATTTCAACGGTTGCCCTGTGATTCTCACCATGACGTATCGCATCAGAAATTAACTAAAAAATAAAAATTAATTTTCTTAATATAAAATGTTAGTAAATAGAAATTACTCTTTCAGCATAACCTCTAGCTTCATCCGCTCGGTTATAATTTAATTCGATTCTTTCGTGTTTTATTAAACCTGTCACTGTTTTTCGCAATTTATTTAATCTTCCTTCTGGACCATCTTTGTTCTTCAAATTACGATGACGGGCTCTGACCACAATTTTCAGTTGTGATACTAGTTTAGTTACATCAGCTTGATTCATTATTTATTACCAAGTTTATTTATAACAGGTTTTTGTTAATTGTTAATTTATCTTTCCAAAAATGTTTTTTTTTAAACATTCAAAACTTTTAATTAATAATTAGTTTTTTATTTTATTACTTAATTATTTATTTCATTATTTCCATTTTCCAGTTCAATGTGAAATCTCGTGTTGTATATCCAGCTGATTGACAAATAATTCACAATAACAAAATTCACAATCGATAACATTTATCATATAATAATTTGCATGTACAACGAAAATACAATAAACCAATTTTCGAAAACTTGGCATAAAGATGCATTGCGTTTGCCGCAATGGTAAAAATAAAAAATATAAAAATTGTTATAAAAATGGTAATACTAAAATTATTTTTATTACATTTGTAGATATAAAAATTTTCCCGCAAAATATAAAAAGGATTCTTCTGCATTTCCAAAAAAAAAAAATGTTCATGTTTAAAAAACTCTGACAACGCAACTAATGTGAAATAGCTACTACAGCTGATTATCTGAAACAAAATTGTTAAGAGATGCATTTATACTCAGAATTTAGAAATGTTGAATTATTTAAAAACTGTAAAAGCATTTACAACCAGAACATTATTGAATCATGGAAAATATAATAACACATATCAAAATAAAATAGATTTTTTCAGATCGCAATTCTTGCAGTTTTCAACGTTAACCGGCTTGAGAGGTTCTTCGATTCAAAATGCTTTAAAAAAGAATGACGACAATCCAGATGATACAACAATCAGAATGAAAAAAGGGCCAGCAGTTAACAAAACAAAACAGGATACCCTTAAAGCGCAAGGATATTTCAATGTCAATGCTTATACTACAGCTGAAGAATATGATCTTGAAAAATTACTTATTGGATTAGAAGAACAAGAATTATACACTCCAAAAAAGTTTTTTTCTACGGATTATTTAGGTGTGCAACAAAATGTTTTATACGTTCGCGCTAAATATGAAGTTGACAAGGAACCTCGAGATATATTTTTCTTTCGAGAAGGAGTTGTAGTTTTATGGAATTGCGATTTATTAGAAAATAATAATGTTTTAAACTTTATTAAAAATTATGAAAAGGATCGATATTTAACGTCTTTAGTGCAAGGGGAAAGCGAAGTAATGCCATATGCATACGTAGGTGAATACGAAAAGGCTAAATTTAGAAACGGAACGTTTTATATAAGGCAACAAGAAGATAATTTTCTGGAAAAATATACATTTTCAAATGCTTTATCAACAACAATAAAATTAGGTATTTGGGAAGCAGTATTGGATCGTTATATAAACAGTTTGCATTTTATTACTGATGACTTAAAGAAAGGTAGAAAAATAAAAATAACAAGAGCAGAACTTTTACGTAAAACTGGAGAATTGTTTGCCTTAAGGCATTCAATTAACCTAAGTTCTGATCTCCTAGACACACCGGATTTTTATTGGGATAGAGAAGAATTGGAAGCATTATATACACAAATTTGTAATTACTTTAGCATTTCTCGCAGGACAAAAGTCATGAATGAAAAACTTAATCATTGCATTGAATTAGCTGATTTAGTAAGTTCGAATTTAAATGATGCACATCATGTTCGTTTAGAATGGATGATTATAATTTTAATTATGGTAGAAGTTGGATTTGAAATAGTACATTATGTAGATCGTTATTATGAGTCAAAAGCACAAGATGAAAAAAAACCTCGCCCATATGTAATAGATATTGCACGATAAGAACTTTGAATAAAATTTAGAAATTTTTTGTTTTAGATTTTATATTTTATTTAAAATTGTTCATTTTTTATATTAAGTAAAAATTTTTTATGACTTATGTATTTAATTGTTGGATATCGTAATATTAATGTTCAAATTATTTTAGTTTTATTTTATTAATTAAGTTCAGCATCTATATCAGACCAAAAAAGTTCCGTTTCCAATTCTGCATCATTACCTTGAGATATTTCTACTAATTCAAATGAAGGATATTCTACAGCTTCATCTAATGATGATGTTACATATGTATCAGTTTGTTTATTTGTGTTTCGTGCCGAAGGGTTGCCAATTGCATTTAGCCCAGCTAAAGCTTGTGAATTTGTTGGATCCATACTAAATAGTTTAGAGAAAATTAAAAACTGAAGCAAAATAGAAAAAATTTTTGTGATACAAACTTTAAAGCAACCGTATAACTATCTAGTGCTCCATCCATATCTTTTTCATTTGATAAAAGATCACCCAAAACTGAATACAACCAACAATTTGGATGATAAGCAACTTGCTTGCGTAGTAACTTAATAGCTTCTCCAATTTCACCTTCTTGCTGTAAAATCTCAACTTTAAGCTGAACAGCTTGATAATTGTATTCATCTAACGTCAATGCTTTATCTATAAAAGATTTAGCTTTCTTTTTACCAGTGGGATCTTTTGACCACATTAGTGCTCTAGCTAAAAGCTATATATATTTTTTTATTTGAATTAATTTAAAAAAAAAATTATTTTTTTTTTACTTACAACGTAACTTCTAGGATCATTTTTAAACGATCTGATAGAATGTGCAGCCATGGTTTGAGCATGTCTCAATTTACCTAACGCATAAAAGCAATGAGTAAGAGCTTTGTAAGTTTCAAAACGAAATCTGGCTAAACCTTGAGCTGTTTTTAGACAGGTTAAAGCAATATTAAATTTTTTTAATTGACAAAAAATTAGTCCTTTTAATAAATGAGCTTCAAAATTTCTAGGGTTTTCAGCAATGGCTTTTTGCAAAAAATAAATTGCTTTACTATGTTTATCATGTTTATCTTCAGCTTTTAAATGTTGTGCAGCTACAAACCAATTTTCAGATGAATATTCTATTATAGGCATTTGAGGAGTAGCAAGTTTTTCAAGCTCCTGAAATTTATTTTTCTTCGCATATAATATTGAAAGTGCCATAATGCCATCAGTAATTTGAGGATTTATCATATACGCTTGTGATAAGTAATTTAAAGCCATATCTGCATTATCGTTGTAGAAATAACATTCTCCAACTAAACCTAATAGTTTATCGTTATTTCTTAATTTTGAATTTTGATTAATAGTTTTAAATGTTTCAGTAGCTTCATTTAATTTACAATTAAAAAGTAAATCAAGACCTTTTATCCAAGATGCTAACCAGTCAGAGCATTGAGAAGACGAACATACTAAAGTTTTTGCAATTATAAATGGTTTCTTTTTAAAATTAATAAGAAAGAATAATTAACTTACCATTGATGATCATTGAATTAACCTCTTGACCATTAACACCAACTTCCAATAAACATTTTATTGTATCCATTGCTAAAGGACATTCAACCAATACTTCTTTATAAGACTGAATAGCACTACTCTCATCAGTCCCATAGACATGTTGTAATTTTCCTAATAGATAATTCATTTTAGGATTTCTATTTTTGATTGATTGAAGGACAAAAATTGCTTTTTTGGGTAACTGCATTTCTTTTAAGCATACAGCAAAACGATATTTGCTTTCACCTTCAGAAAAATGTTCATATGTTTGTTCAATTGCTATCAAACTAGCTGCTTTTATGCGTGATAAAGATTTTCTTGTTTCCATTACATCTTTATAAAATTTTGCAGCTGTGTTATATTTACGTTCAACATATGAAGAATTAGCTTGAAACAATAACAGTTGATATTCCTGTTCTTGTGATAAAATACTTCGATCATTTTTAAAAACAGTTTGTAATATATTCGCCTTTCAAAAAATAATAAAAACAACAAATAAACAATGTTCGAATATAAATTTTAATGCATGATTTCTTACCAGTAGTAAAACTTCTGAATAAAGTTCATAGTCATACAACTTTTTAACATTTAAGAAAAGTGTATTATCCATTTTTTATATTATTAATTTATGATAATTGTTAACCATTTAATAGCATATAATAAATAACAAGATTTTGAGAATCGTTCCAAATCTTTCAAATTCTCAAAACAGTAAACTAGTCAGGCTTTAGCGCAGTGTTTTCAATTTTAAAATTTAAAAACTAAAACTTAACACCACTTTTTTTTACTTAATTTTGTAAAATCCAACATTCAACATCCAAATTTTAAAATTAAATTTATGCAAAACAAGCAAAAAAAACAAGAAATGTCACATAAATAAATGAAAAAACTCTACCGTAAACATTGACTGTCATATGTCGAAATGTCATTCAATTTGCAAATTGCAAGTCATATGTTGGAAATGTCAATTTTTTTTTAATTTAAAAGAAAAATGGCTGCACATAGTGGAGGAGTAGATTGGTCTGCAGTTATAAAACCTTTTATTTTATCAACAAACTATGGAAATTTAAATAAAACAGATATAATAAATACAATTAAGGCTATTTTAAAAGGGTACGATAACAATTTTATTTTTTTTCCTTGAAAATTTCAATATCTTTAAAATGAAAAGTTTTGTAAAATTTTTCTGACGAAATTTTCTTATTTTAGAGAAAATGAATTTTTAGAACATGATTCGACTTATAGCCAATTCTTTATGGCTTTTTCGGTACTTGCTGCGGATGCAGTTAGCGGTCAATGCAACTTAGGTAAGAAAACTAACAAAAAAAAATTGTAAAAATATCAATAAATTGGGTTGGGTTATGAAATAGATATGGCGTTTTTGTAATTATGATTCATCCATTTATAAATTAAGAATTAATAAATTTAGAGGCAGGCATGCAGTAAAATTGAACTCAAATTAAAAATTATAACTTTTTAAAGAAAATTAATATGTATTTTTTTTAGTTTGTCAGCAGCAGGTACCACAGATGATTGAAGCAAGCGCGATTCTAATAAAATACATTTTGAATCGTATAAGCAAGTCATCAGTTAATGATATTTTGCTTTTATTGTCACCATTAAAAGGTCTTTGTGAAGGAAAGCAACAGACAACAACTTTCGACCATGCTGTTGTAGGAGCATTGTTGAAAAGCTCAAAATTTCCTGAACATTCAAAAAATAATGTCACTGGTAGTGACAAAGATAGTCCTAAATCCGAAATGAAAAGATCTCGTTCCGACTTATCAACAGTTATATTGCAACAATTGACAACACCTTTGGGTGCAAGTACAGTTAATTGTTGGGCACCTTTAAGTGAGGAATTGACAGATTGCACTGTAAGTAACAAATATTTATTATTAGGATTTTACATATTTTTATGCTGAATATAATTTTTAGCAAATGTTTACTGTTGCAAATGTCGCATGCTTAGAGTCATTAAATGCCGGAGATATAATACTAGAAGTATGTGCTTCTTTACCAATTTTGTCAAAATATAAATTGAAATACGAAGATTGTGCTTTACATGGAAAGCCACTCTATTTACCCTTAACACCATCTGAAGCAACTCAATTAAAGAATTTATTTCCACAAATGTTAACTGATATTGAGATTTTATCACAAGCCCTTTCATTACCTATATTAGATCCATTAACACCTAAAAAAATTCTACAATTATCGCAATGTGCTATGTCAGCTCTATATTGTGGAGTGTTGGTATCAATTTCTGGTAGTGTTTTGTCTATGTCTACAGGATATTCATCACAAAAAAATCAGCAGAGTTCAGCTAGTGCTATGCAACCACAAATAAACAGTGATGAACTTGACGATCATGCAAGAATCATAGTTAATAAAGCTTTAGAAATATTTACAACAATCGGCCAATTGTTTAAAACATCAGCACGAAGCCATATTTATCAAAATCATTTATGTTTTGGTGCTTGGTTATTAGTTACTGGAATTCAAGGAGCTATGGGGGCTTCCGGTAGCTCTAGCTCAAAACAGTCTCATGACGAAAAGGGTAAAAGTCCGGCAAGGGTGAGTGGTTTTGGCTCACTAGAACAACAGGTTCCGTCAGCAAGAGTTAATTTGTTTAAAGTTCAGCAGGGATTCGGTGTATTAAATGCAGCAATTGCAAATCACAGTTTAATTTTATTGACTGAACTTATAGAAGATTTAAAAATAGAAAGTAGATCAGGTGAAGAAAATAATCCAAATATGAGTAATGTTAGTATCAACGATCCAGCAGGATTTGAGATTTTGGAGCAGTACACCTCTTTACAGAGAGTTGTAAGAGTTTTAAATTCCACCACCTTACAACAATTGCTAACATTTTTAGCTACAGTATCTTATCGAAAAGCCTGTAATTTAAAACGATCAAACTTAAAGGACCGCACAGAATGTGATCCAATTAGTTATTCTGATTCTACTACATATTTTAATGATACATTATCTTGTTCAGATGATTCTGAAACCGAAGAAGAAGATAGTGAAAGCTATTTAGGTCTTTGGTTTAAGGAAACTTTATCACCTGAAGCGAATGATGAACCAGTTGAAACAACTGGTCAAGATAAAGCAAATGATCCGCCCAAATCAAATATGGTGCCGGCTAAAGATGAGCCTCATGAATATTTAGATTTATCATCCCAAATATTTTCTTTCTTAGATCAGTCACTTGGAACGAATCATAAGTTTTTAAATAAATATGTAAAATCCGGTTTAAGTGAGCAGCAAATGGTTTTGCTAGCAAATATTTTGAAAGATTTAGATCGCGATGCTGCGAGAGGAGAACCCGATAACTCTGCATGTATGCAATGGCAAACGGCAATGATCAAGTTCTCTGGAGCACTTGGCAGATATTTACATAATCTAATATCAGGATCTCTATTAAATGAAACATTGCAGTCATCTTTACTGTTACATTTAGGCGTATCACCATGGACTCAAGATACAAACATTTGGCCACTTCAGGTTTATTCTAGAACATTATCAGTATTAGTTCAAATTTTACTTTTGAAACCAACACAAGAAAAAGAAGCAGCGTGTTTGTCTGTTTGGCATCGTTTGGTAAACACATTAGTAGAAGGTGTTTGTTCAACAGGAAACTTAAATCAAAATCAAGAAGATTATGAAGATTTGAATGTGGAACATGCTCAACTGCTTCTATTTTTATTTCATTCATTAAATTTAATGCAAAAAAAATCGATATTATTATTGACAGCTGGCGGGGTAATTAGGTGTGCTGAAGTTTGCAGAACAGTATCTCCAGAAAAACCATTAAGAGATAATCAACTAATGTTGCTTTCACGATTGTTACTATTTCTTGAATATTTAATGAAACATCTCTACAATGCACCAACCGTTCTTTTGGAACAAGTTCGTTGGAATTTATTTAGCATTATAACATTAGACGCCCATCAAAAAATTTCGGACTTGATAAATAATAAAACAAAAATGTTATCATTTTGTCGAAAAGACATCGAAGATAGATATCGAAAGTTTTCAACCGAGTATGCAAATGGTATATTAACATTTTTTCAGAAATTTTCAAATATATAATAATTTTTTATAATTTTAGCTATTCGCCCAAAATTTTATTCCTTAGCTGTAATAGATTCTAAAACACAGCAGGAATTCAAACTTGATGGACTTGCTTGGAACTTTATATTGTGTACCCCAGATAAACTCAAATATCCGTTATTAGTGGACGCTTTGATTGACATACTTTCAGTAACTGATATATGTATGGCTAAAGTTCCCGTACACAGTTTATGTGCCGTTCATTATTGTTTTAGCCTTTGCTGGAAACTTTTATTAGGTTTGCCACCCTCGACTCCACATGTTGAAGCTTTAATGAATGAAAGAATACCAAATTTACATTCTTTAATTTGGTCAATAAGATGTTTAAACCCACAACCAAGTTCACACTACTTAATAGTAAATAGTTTAGTTAAGCAAGGAATGTTTACTCAATCTGCAGAAATGTTATGGAGTAAGGTAATAGAACATGTTGCTGATACACGATACAGTTTAAAAAACAGTATTTTAGGAATAGAAAGCTTTAATAAAACATTTAATATGCGTAAGTAATATTTATCCTTAAGAAAAAAATTTATTTAATAATTTAATGAAAACAAAAAACATTTTACAGAAAATCCTAGAATATCTAAGATTGTGCTTTTAGATGCAATTGTTTCACATATGCATGCTATTTTCTGGGCTGAGAAAGAAGGTGTCAAACCATCGAAATTAAATTCAAGTACAGTTAGTTCGTCATCACATAGTAATTCTCCTTCCCCTTCTTCATCAACAACATCTGTTGGTGCTTTGGTTGAACAAAATATATCTACAACTGGTGTCGAATCGGAAAACATAGATGGAGAAGGTTTATCCAAAGACGAATTATCTCGTGAATTACTTTCAAAACTATTGGAATCGACAGAAATTTTACGTGATTTAACATTTAAAATTATGACACAGAATTTAACTGGCCCCATAAACTCAGAAATATTAAACAATTTGATTTCAATAGCTGGAAGCATAAGTTCTTATACTACCGAAATTTCGGATCAGTTTTTAAACTTATTATCGGGATCTGACAAAGAAATAATCAATGGTGAATGGAAAAAACATTTAATTATTACTGGAGAAGAAACTTTCACAAGTGGACAATATCCAGCTGAGAGTCATACATTAGTTGTAATTGATGGTCACCTACAAGAAATTTCTAAAAACTCAAATTATTCTATATTACTATCTTTAAAACATGCTTTAAAATCATCAGTATATTTAATATATTATCTTCTACCTACTTGCAAAAATCATCCAAGTATTATGGATCAATTAAAGGAAATTTTAATACCATTTTTGTTTGATATTCGAACGGAATATATTTTCCAAATTTCGAATAAATGTGTTGAAACAATGTTAAGCAGTGAAATTAGTTTAGATGACTATCAATTTTTCGCTTATAACAATATTTTAAAATATTCATACAAAGTATTGATAGATTATGCTGAGGAATCCCGACAAGGCAGAAATGTTAATTTAGATGAAACAATATTAACAACAATTCTAAAAACATATGAAAAAATGCTCGAAAAACCAATGGGAATGAAAGCAATGCAAGATTTTTTCTATATAAAAAAATCGGGATCAT
Organism: Dolichopus griseipennis; assembly: GCA_963082915.1. NCBI lineage: Eukaryota > Metazoa > Arthropoda > Insecta > Diptera > Dolichopodidae > Dolichopus > Dolichopus griseipennis. Next base: position 68,340,242 of record OY720445.1, read on the forward strand.
TAATTGATTTATTATTATCGTTTACAAATTCACAACTTTCACAAAGTTATTCAACAAAAATCTTACAATTTTATGAAAAACTTTTTCAATATGCTGAAAAATCTGATTCAAAATTTCCAATGGAAGAATTATCACAATGTATTTCAGAAATGGGTCAAATTGATATTGGTAAACTAAAAATATGGTTAAGTCATATTCTTTTGGGTCCAGGAAATTTAAATCAGGCCCATCAGGTTTCAAGTGCTACTTCTAGTAATGCTCAAACACCGACTAATATGGCAACAGTTTCAGCAATACCAAGTATTTCAGATCAGATAGCAGCTCATTCATCGGAAATGGAACCGGAAGACATGGAAATTGACTATGATTGGACTGGGGGAGCAACTGGTACAGGTGCTGTGGCTGGTACTGCACCTGGTAATAGTGCAACCAGTGGTGTTGCCAATTCAGCTACAGGTGGTGCACAGTCTTCAAGTGTCTGGCAGGTTAACAGTTTTCTTACAAATCGTTCTGAAGCAACACCAAATGAAGAATGTGTAGAAGAAAATGGGCGACTATTGCAAAACATTACAAAATATTTAGTTGTTGAAAGTAAAATTTGCTCCACAGTTTCTACAGCATTATTCCAAGCATTAATTCATTTGGGACAAAATCTTGTATCATCTTCTCAAGATGCTTTGAACTTTACGGATCTTCTTTTAGTAATGGTTACTTTAGCAGACGCTTCACAGGGTATGTAATTTTTTTTTTGATAAATTTTATTTATAATTTAATATTTTTTTTTACTTTAAGGTAAGGGACATGGTTTGTTATTCCCAGCCGCAGTTTCTTGGTTAGAAGTTTCAAAATGTCACGTATTGGATAAACAATTAAGTAAACCTTCATCATCTGTAACCAAATCACATTTTTCGTTAGAAAATGTAATTTCGTTACTGCGATATATGAGTGATCTTTTGCAAGGTTTGGGATATAAAGGAAGCCGTTCGTTAACACCACCTTGGGAAGAAGAGTTGCAAGCTGATTTTGATGATATTTTAGATGATATAGGTGGTGATGAAGAAGATAGTGCTGTTGAAGATTCTGATGAAGATAGCCTTGGAAATAAACTATGTACATTTTCCCAAACTCAAAAAGAATTCATGAACCAACATTGGTATCACTGCTATACTTGCAATATGGTAAACTCTGTTGGAGTTTGTTCAGTTTGTGCTAGAGTGTGTCATAAAAATCATGATGTAAGTTACGCAAAATATGGCAACTTTTTTTGTGATTGCGGAGCTAAGGAAGATGGATCTTGTCAAGCACTTACACGAAGAGTAAATACATCAAACATTCAAGAAGTTGCATCTTCGTCAAATAAAATGTTTGATTCATTTAATGAACATTCTAATACATCAAGAAAAAGAATAGTAGCTCCACCTTCCCAAATATTAACTCCAAATACAAATGGAAGTACTCGTTTAGAAAATGTAAGTGAAAGAGCAAATTTCTATATGACTAAAATGATCGAAAGCAGTAAAGATCAATTAAATGATCAAGAACAATGGTCATCCGTAATAAAATGTATTCTTGAATTCTTTGAGTTATTGATGCCAGCAATAAAAGAAAATTGTTCATTATATTCAACCGTTGGTTGCCAATCCAGGGCTCAACAAGCTTTAGATAGACTTCATCAACCAGATAAATCTTTTCAAATAAGTGATCAATTATTAGTTCCAACTTTAGGATCTCAAGAAGGTGCTTTTGAAAATGTAAGAATGAGTTATTCTGGAGAACAGGGACAAACTATCAAACAACTATTATCATCTGGTTTAGTTAGACGAGTAGCACTTTGTTGTTTATCATCGCCGCATGGAAAACGTCAACATTTAGCGGTTAGTCATGAAAAAGGTTTGTTTAAAAAATCATTTATAAAAGTTTGATTTTAATTTAAAATTTTAATAAATGTAGGAAAAGTAACAATATTGCAATTATCCGCACTTTTAAAACAAGCTGATGCTGCTAAACGTAAATTAACATTGACACAACTATCTTCGGCTCCAATACCATGCACTGTACTGTCGTTAACAGCAAATCCAGCTAACGAAGACTGTTTAGCCGTTTGTGGGTTGAAGGAATGTCATATATTGACTTTTTCAAATACTGGAGCTGCAAGTGAACATATCGTTTTAACCCCACAACTTGAAACAGGCAATTTTATTAAAAAAGCCATTTGGTTACCAGGTTCTCAAACGAAATTGGCTTTAGTAACAGCAGATTTTGTTAAAATATATGAACTAGCTGAAGATACTTATAGCCCACAATATTATTTCCTAGTAGCTGTTGGAAAAATACGAGATTGTACCTTTATCTATCAAGAAGGTGTTTATTATATGGTGTTGATAGCATCCTCTGGATATATTTATTATCAACCTTTAGATGAAGAAAGTTTAGCTAAACATGGCGATTTTTATGTTACAAATACCTTAGAATTAAATCATCCACATATTAAAGATATTAGTGGGCAAGTTGGTGGAGGTGGAGTTTCAATTTATTATTCACATACTTTACAAATATTATTCTTCAGTTATTCTTTGGGAAGAAGTTTTATGGCTCCACTAACTGATATAAATAAAGGTGTAAAATCAATCATGTTATTACATACAGGTCCACCAAATACCAAAAACTCTTCTAAAGGACCCCCACAACCCCTTTGTCAGTGGACTGAAATTTTAGGTCATCCTGGTTTGATTTGTGCTATGATGCAAACCTCAAACAACCCAGTAATTTTCATGCTAAAACCTGATGCAATTGTTATGCAAGAAATTAAAGCTCAAAGTTCAAAATCAAAAATTATGGATATGGTAGCCATTCGTCATACTGTTTCTGGTGCAGAAAAAACTACTTTAATATTGTTATGTGAAGATGGAAGTTTAAGAATATTTACAGCACATAACGAGAATACTAACTATTGGTTATCACCAGAAGTCCAACCGATAGGTAATCAAATGTACTCTACAAATTTATTTACAAAATCATCACGAAAAAATAAAACAAAATCTAACAGTAGTAAATCTCATCAAGCAACACAGAAAAATGGTGGTACAGCAACGAATCCAATTTTTCCAATTGATTACTTTGAACACTGTAGTGTAATGTCAGATATAGAATTTGGAGGAAACGATCTTTTGCAGATCTATAGTACCCAAAAATTAAAAACACGACTATTTTCAACTGGCATGTATGTGGTTTCTTCTAAAGCAAGTGGTGGTTTTACTTTAGAAATCAACAATCCAGATCCAAATATGGTTATTGTAGGATTTAGGGTTCAACTAGGTACCCAAGATCCAGTAAGAGCACCTACCACCGTAACTATACTTAATAGAACTATTCCAACATCAGTGACAAGACCAAGGTGGTTCGATATACCTTTAACAAGAGAAGAAAGTTTACAATCAGATAAAAAACTTTCTATAGTATTTGGAAAATCACAAGACCCGGAAAATATTTGTATGTTAGATAGTATTGAAGTGTATGGAAAAACCAAAGATGTTTTTGGTTGGCCTGAGGAAATTGAAGAGCCCGCCGTAGCAAATAACGGTACAACATCATCAAATGCAACAGGGGCTTCTGGAAATATTCAAAATGGTGGTTGCAATAACACAAGTGGTTCAAACGATAGTGGTGCTCAAACTATCACTCTTCTTGATAGAATGATAACCGCTATGCTTGAGGTACTTGATAGCGGTTTAGGATTATTAGGAGGAACGAGCGTTGAAACTAATTTAAAACAAAAAGCAATGCAAGTTTCCACAGAGCTTTTGTTAATGCCTACTCCAAATCCAGTTCAGGTTCAAACAAAATGTGTATTAGCTACATTGCATGGAAATCGAAATGCTTATCATTTGTATAAGGACAAAGAGGTTTTAAAAGAAGTAGATTCAGAACTTCAACGTTTAGATAAAATTGAAAATGTTAAATCTATTGATCCCGAAGCATTTTATCGACTTATTTTAATGACAAGAGGTATTGCCGTCGCAAGACCTCAAACATTAACAAAAATATGTATTGAAAATAATTTCCAAATATTATCATATTTATTAAAACTGACAAAAAAAATGTACAATATAACACCACGATTAGATGAACCGTGTTCAATAGTTAAATGTGGTCTTTCACATACTGATGCAATTATTCACTGCTTAGTTGACATAATATACGCATTTGCTTTGTCAGAGTCATCACAAGTTGAGATAATGACAAAATACTTTGTAGAATTATTACTTGATCCTTCTAAAACGATTAGTCATAGTGCAAAAGATGCGCTCATACTTTTAATGAGCCCAAGACTCAAAAGAAGGAAAGTAATTATTGTCAGCCCACCAGCATGTTCAACTCCAACACCACTAACAACACCAGGTACTGTGGTTGCTTCAACTACACTAACGACTTTACCTGGGACAAGTTTAAGTACCGGAAGCGGTTTAGTAGGTGTATCTGCACCAATACCTGTTCAAATTCCACCGGAGGAACAAATTCAAGTGCAAGCTGACCAATTTGTTGAAGTTGACGATGCAATTGGTTTAGATGTTGGTGGAAACCCGGCTTCTTTGGCTTCGATTGAAGCACTTTTAGGAGCCGGTTATCCACAGTTACTAGATTTGCAGCAAGATGCAGATGATGAAGCTATTATGGATATTGCGATTGCCTTAAGTTTACAGCAGCATGATGGAGATTTATCACAATTACCTCCAGGATTGGGCAATTTACAAGGTATACGTATACCCAGTGGATCAGCTGCTGCTGTTGAAGCCCCTGGAAACAATGTTGTTGGCAATGAAGCAATAGTAACATCTGCTGGCGGATCTGATGATGAAGGTTCAAATGCTGCAACTGATGGTTCTACATTGAGAACATCACCAGCAGAACATGCTAGCGGAAGTGGTGGTTCAGAAAGTGGTGGCAGCGGGGTTGAAAGTATTGGTTGTACTTCAGGGCGTAGTAGCACATATGGCGATCAACCCCTTAACCAGTCTCCGCCTCGTACAGAAATTCCCTTACAGTCAACTGCAGATATCTCACAAAAAAATAACCCTATAACAGAGGAGCAGGACGAACGTTCCGACAGTGAAAATATTGCAAAATTGCATAATTTAAGGTAGATAATTTAATGTCCTTGAAAATTAATATAATTTTACATCTTTAGGTGTGCAATTTTAAATAAAATTGTTGAAAATTTTAAATTGTTGGATGAATGTAATGGCCAACAAGCAATTCCTCTATTGCAAGTAATTTTAATGTTGACCACAGACTTAGACGGAAATCGAGAATCTGATCAACAAATTTTGAATAAATTATTATTATCATTGGTTGAAAAATTGGAAATTGTTCCGGCTACACAGGCTATACATGTAAGTATAAAATTTTATTTTATAAAAAAAAAAAAGAAGCAAAATATAAGGATTTTAATGCATTATAACATTTTTATTAAAATTTTTTAAGATTTACTTTATATTTTATTACATATTTATTAAAATTTTTTAATATAGTTTTTTAACTTAAATACATTATAGTCAAACTTTATATCATTTTTGCTTGCAAACAAATATTTGGTTGTTAAATATTAATCAGTTATTATCACAATTTTAAACTATTTTGTTACAAAACATTATTAATGTTGTACAGTGTGAAATAACATGAAACAATTCCTATTTGATGACATACACAAATGTAAATTACATTTAAAGCATTTAACACTAGCCTTCTTTGGACAATTCTCTAATTTACAGCGTTGTGGTTTTTTATCCATTATTGGCCAATGATTAATACCATCGTATCTTACATCTTTAATAAATTGTGTATTTGATAATCTTGATTTCTTATTTACTGGCATTAAACCAAGTTGATTAAATAAATTTCCTGCATTTTCATCTAAACTATCTTCACTAAGAGATCTGTGCCTTTTTCGGCAATTGTCAACTTTCCTACCGGTTCTCAGTAAAAGTTTTACTGTATTTAAAGTAAATTCAAGAAAGTCCATAATTTTTCTCGGATTCATCAATTTTTCAATGCTGTACTTTTTATATTCCAACCAACTATTTTTAACAGCTAATCCAACGAATGAGAATAAGACACGTAGCACTTTTCTTTGTTTTTTTAATTTAATGGTATTTAAATATAAAAGAAACGGAATGATTTGTTCATCAACACATGGATTTAATTCAGTGGCTAACAATTGACATTTCTTTGTAAAACTATTAACAATTGGACGTATTCTCCATAAATTATCTTTAGATTGATCTGATATATTCTGTGGTCGTGTTTTAACAATTACCAAATTATTTCTTAAAGTTTCAAAACGTTCCTTTGACATACGTTCAGTTATTGCTTGAATTCGAAAAAGCGGACTCCAATACATGTCGTAACGAGGATATTTTAAAACATTCATCAATATATGTACTCCAAATAATTCTTGAACTTCCAATGGATTTGTTGAAATATTCATTTCATTTGATATTTTAAAAAATATTTGTTCAGGAAAATATTCCAGAAAATAATGTAAAGCCGTTTTTTCATTGTTATTGATTGATTGTTTAAATAGGGGATTAGAAAGAGAAGCGGCGTTGTTAATAGCATTTATTTCAATCATTTTACATATATTTTGAGCTGTTTTCGATATAAATTGCTCGGCTGGCATTTTAGATATTCCATTGGAGAATTCATTTTCACTTGGGTCTTCGTCATCTGAAGAGGATATTTCTTCAATATTTGATATTGAACTTGTGTTGATATTATGCAATTGTTTAAGAAACTCATCGACGTCGTCGCATATTTCTTTTTTTATTTCGATTTTTTCATGAGAATTTTCCGATGAATTATTTTTATAATTTTCAATAGTTGTTGAACTATTACTGTCGTTTTCAACAGTCAAAAGTACTTCAGGTTCCAACATTTTGTATTTGTTATATTTTTTCCTAAAAAAAAATGCTACAATTTTTTTATAAAAAAAATTAAAACTTGTTATTTTTTTATTAAAAATTATTTTTTTCTTTTTGCAAATTTAAAGTTGTTTACACTTGAAAAGTTAACTGCACTCTGCACATCTACGTGTAAAATTTTATTGTTAATTACATTATATTTTTTATATTTTCCAAGAAGAATTTCTAGGACTTTATATAATTTAATACCTTAATGTTAACTTAAAATATTTCTCCCGCACAAAAGTTTTACATGTGTTTAAAAATGGTACGTTTTTGTTCCAGGTAGAAAATGTTAAATAATAAATTTAAATATAAAATGCCCTTTTTTTTGTTAATTTTCAGGTAATTATATTTATGTTACAAGTTTCAAAAATATTATACTGTCCAAGGTAGTTTATTGTTTTCCTGGATTATGATTGATGCTCTAGAATTTAATTTTTAGTTGCACGTTTACATTATATAAAATATGAACTTTATTCTAAATATGGTTGACATATTTAGAAATAGGTTTAACATGGTTTTTAAACAGTAATTTAAGATAGTGTTGTCGTTTGAGAAAATGAATGTCTTAGATATTATTAAATTGTTATGTTCTAACTTCCATGAAGCTGAATGTATGTCTTTATTTTAATACCGAATTCTTCCTGATTGTTTTTTTTATATAACATAATTTGTTTTTAATATTAGCATAACAAACTCGTTCATAAACATTGGGAATAAATATTAAATTCTAACAAAGCTAATTTAATATTTATTTAACTAACAACAATACATTTTTTTGCTAATAGATGGTTAATCGCACTCCAAAAACTGAAGTTCAGTTAGCAATGCTGTGTTTATTCGGTGTTTTAATGGGTAAAACTAAATCATCATCGAAACAAATTGGTACAACAACACCACCTCACCAGTTTAAAGATAATGCATCATTTGTCGCGAATTCAACAGCAAATATTTTAATGAAAAGTGGTGCTATACCATACTGTTTAGTTATTATGGAATCATTTTTACCACATTGGAAAAATTTGTCAACAAATGGAGATAATACAATGTCTAATATTTCACTGACAACACAAACTTCAAGTAATTCAACAACAAATAATTTATTAAAAACAACAAATTATGGACCAAAACCAGATATATCATCGTTAATACCAATTAATTATATTAAGAATTATCCAGATGTTTTTGATGCATATAGTGCTCTGTTAACAGAAGTTGCTGTACGTTTACCATATCAAATTCTAAAATTATCATCGGGTCATGCAACAGCTTACGATTGGTATCATAAATTTTGTGAATCTATGACTTTTACATTATGTGAATATATGATGCTTAATTTATCTGCATTGTTAAGAAGACAGGTTCGCAAACTTTTAATGTACATATGTGGAAATAAAGAAAAGTTTAGACTTTTCCGTGACGGCCATTCGCTTGATGTCCACATTAATGCAATAAAAAAATGTTGTGACCTATCATCAACTAAAGTAAGTACTTAATTTTATGATAAAGACATAAATTTTTTCTATTAAATATATTTTTTCATAGATGATTGGTTCAACAAATCATCCAATTTTAAGTTATGATTCTTTAGTTGAATTAACTGAACATTTACGAGCATGTCTAGAAGTAGCTCAAGTGCGTACTGGCAATTGGCAAAAATTTTGCGTTGTTCATGAAGATGTGATTTCATCATTAATACAAATATGTTGTTATCAGTTGGACGATGGTGTATCACCAATTATTTTACAATTACTGCAAGCTGCTTTATGCAACACTACCGGCAATAAATCCGATTCAAAGTCATCGAGTGGTTTAAAAAACCGACAAGATCGCGATAAATCTGAAGAAAATGAATGCACTAGTGATTCAAAATTCGATTCGTCTCATTGTAGTACTTTTGTTCACCAGATTTTCAGATTTGTACCAGATCAATTATTTTCTAAATTTATTAACGTTTTTCTTTTAGAAACTAATATTACATCAATTCGTTGGCAAGCTCACGCTTTGATTTATGCTATATATGAAAATAGTAATGATAAACAAAAGGAACGTTTATTAAAGTTCCTTTGGGATATGTGGCCACTTTTACCCGCATACGGTCGCAGAACCGCACAATTTGTCGATATACTTGGTTATTTAACTCTAAGTACCAAAGCATTATCTGATAAATTACCCGAATATACTGAGAAGGCGGTAGCTGTTTTAAGACAACAAAACGAACTTCTTTCCAAACATCCAAACGGTCCTATTTATACAGGGTTAACCCAAGTGTTGGAACTTGATGGGTTTTATTTAGAATCAGAACCATGTTTAGTATGTAATAATCCTGAATTACCAATGTCAAATATAAAATTGCCGACAATTAAATCAGATTCAAAATTTACAACAACTACAATGATTGTAAAATTAATTCAAAGTCACACGATTTCCAAAATTATTTTAAGAGTTGCAGATTTGAAACGTACTAAAATGGTGCGTACAATAAATATCTATTACAACAATCGTACCGTTCAGGGAGTTGTCGAACTAAAAAATCGGCCATCAATATGGCACAAAGCTCGAACAGTTTCTTTACAATCTGGGCAAACTGAAGTAAAAATCGATTTTCCTCTACCAATTACTGCATGCAATTTAATGGTTGAATATGCTGATTTTTATGAAACTGTTACTGGATCAAGTGAAAATCTTCAATGTCCAAGATGTAGTGCAGCTGTTCCAGCTCATCCTGGGGTTTGTGCAAACTGTGGAGAAAATGTATTTCAATGTCATAAATGCCGTGCTATAAACTATGACGAAAAAGATCCATTTTTATGTCATTCATGTGGCTTTTGCAAATATGCTAAATTTGATTTCAGTATATATGGTCGTGCATGTTGTGCTGTTGATCCCATTGAATCTGCCGAAGATAGAGCTAAAACAGTTCAAACAATTCATTCATCTTTAGAAAAAGCAGATCGTATTTACAGACAACTACAAGCAAATAAACAGATTTTAGAAATATTGATTCAAAAAGTGAGTGAACACAAAGATAGAAGTATTGATGAAAGTTTTGGAACCGTTGTCAGTTCTTCGTTGGTTAATAAAGCAATTCAACTTTTGGCTCAAAAATATTGTGTAGAATCTAAGACATCGTTTGAAGAACTAAGCAAAGTTGCCCAAAAAGTTAAAGCATGTAGAAGGTATGTGAACTTATTAGATATAAACTATTAAATTTAAATGATTCTCTTTTTATTTGCAGAGAATTAGTAGCATATGATCGCAGTCAAGTTGACTTGCAAGTTGGACCTTCTGATCAAGTACAATCCGAACCTGCAGCAATTAATCGATGTTATGGATGTGCTTTAGCCTCAACTGAACAATGTTTAACTTTACTTCGTGCCATGGCATCAAATCTTCCATGTCGTAAAGGTTTATGCGAACAAGGTCTTGTAGAAGAATTGGCACAGAATAACTTACGTCGTGGTACACCACAAATACAAGATGAAGTTAGAAATCTTCTTTGCTTACTTACACGAGATCTCCCGCAACCGTGCAATAGTCTTCTTATGTTAATTCACAATCGTGCAAAAATGGTTTTGCAAGGTTCTGTTCCTCTAGCTAATTTAGATATGGCTGTAAGACATGAAATGGCATTACTTGAGTCAATGATGGCACAAGATGACACTTGCTGGGAAATGAAATTAAAAGTTGTTTTGGAATTGTTCCTAATGGCATACAAGTAATAATATATATAGAAAAGTTTCAAACCTAAAAAATAACTAAAAACTAAATTTTTATTTTAAGGGACCCTAGAGGGCCAGCAATTTCAGTAATACAACCTTGTCTTCGAATTATTCAATTGTTGATATGTCCACCGCTACCTACAAGTAAAAATCATAAAGAAATGGTTACACAGGATTTAACAACTCTTCTAAATATTGATGGTTTTAGTATTGATTTTAACAAATGGCTAGATGGAAATGATAAGCATTCATTTATGGCATGGAGAGAAAGAATGCCATTAAATATTAAGCATAACAATAACGGTGCTAAACCTAAAAAGCAAGAAGACAAATCATTGCAGCCACCAATTCAACAACAATTACCGACTGCAACCGCTCCGAAATCTGGTCAAAGAATGTTTGGAGCGATACTTGAACATAAAAGAATGCAATTCCGGCGTGCATATTTAAGTGAAAAATACGGTAGAAAATGGAGAAACTTTTTCTTACAAAAGGGTGTCCCAAATCCTCCATTAAAATTAACAGATTCGTGGTTACAACCAGTTTTATTTAATACCAATTCCAGATTCGGTAGGCAATTAGCATGCTCTATGATATCGTCTTTAAGTAGAACACATGAAAGAAAGCGAGAAATTTTAAATTTACTGACTGATTTTTTAAAATATGTTGGCGAAGCTGGCGAAGCGAGTGCAGAATTTTTGACTCTTTACAGATCTTTAGCTGTTGAAAGTCCATGGCGTCAATACTTAGCTCTAAAAGGCGTGCTAACATTAATTGCAGATCTTCTTTCGTTAGAAATTGACAAAATTCATAGACTTGAAGAAACAACATTATCATCCGATTTAGCACAAGGATATGCTCTACGACAGTTCGTAGAGTTGCTGTCAATGTTTTTGGAAAATTCTGCAATTAGACAAGCTTATAAAACCAAATTACTTGGTCCAGTCTTACAAGGTTATTTATCATTGCGAAAATTGGTTGTACAGCGAACACGTTTAATAGATGATGCACAAGAAAAACTTTTAGAAATGCTTGAAGAAATGACAACTGGAACTGAAGAAGAAACAAGAGCTTTTATGGCAATATTAATTGATACTGTTCAGAAAACTCCTTTAAATGATATAAAAACACCTGTTTTTATTTTTGAACGCTTATATTCCATTATTCATCCAGAGGAAAATGATGATGGTGAATTTTTCCTAACATTGGAAAAAGATCCACAACAAGAAGACTTCTTGCAAGGAAGAATGTTAGGAAACCCTTATCCATCAACGGAAGCTGGACTTGGTCCATTAATGCGAGATGTTAAAAATAAAATTTGTACTGATTGCGAATTAATTGCCCTTCTTGAAGATGATAATGGCATGGAATTATTAGTTAATAATAAAATTATTAGTTTAGATTTACCAGTCAAAGAGGTTTATAAAAGAATTTGGTTGGCTGAAGGTGGAGAACGTGATGCTATGAGAGTTGTATATCGTATGCGTGGTCTCTTAGGGGATGCTACTGAAGAGTTTGTTGAAACTTTGAATAATAAAAGTCAGGAAGAAGTTGATAATGAAACATTATATTGCATGGCCAATGTTTTGGCTGATTGTGATGGTTTAAGGGTTATGTTAGATAGAATCTCAAATATTCAAAGCATATCCAGAACGAGAGAACTAGTTCAGGTTTGTCATAAATAATTGCTTTATTAAATTCAAATTAATCGTTTTTTTAATTTAAAGGTATTATTGAAATTGTTCCTTATAAGTGTGAAAGTTCGAAGATGTCAGGAAGTTTTATGTCAACCGGAATTAGGAGCTGTTAATACTTTACTTAAAGTTTTGCAAATTTGCTTACAATCAGAAAACGATCCACAGCAATCTTCAATTACAGAGCAGTTATTAGAAATAATGGAAACAATTCTTTCAAAGGCAGCAAGTGATACTTTAGACTCATTTTTACAATTTTCATTAACATTTGGTGGACCTGAATATGTAACAGCATTAATTTCATGTACTAATTGTTCAAATGTCAGAAATAATCCATCTGTATTACGACACTTAATTCGTGTATTAGCAGCTCTTGTTTATGGTAACGAAGTCAAAATGGCATTGTTATGCGAACACTTTAAAGGAACTTTAGACTTTGATAAATTTGATGCTGAACGTTCACAGGAGGATGAATTTAAAATGGAACTATTCTGTGTATTAACAAATCAAATTGAACATAATTCCATCGGCGGTACTCTTAAAGATTACATAATTGGTTTGGAAATTGTTGGAAAAGCTATTGAGTACATTACAAAAAATGCTCCATGCGTAAAACCAACATTATTAAGAACTGATTCAGATGAACTAAAAGAATTTATTTCAAGACCCAGTTTAAAATATATATTAAGATTTCTTACTGGTCTTGCTACTAAACATGAAGCTACCCAAGTTGCAGTTTCAAAAGATATAATTCCAATTATACATCGTCTGGAACAGGTTTCAAGTGATGAACATGTCGGTAGTTTAGCCGAAAATTTATTAGAAGCTCTTTGCACTGATTCTGCTACAGCAAAAAGAGTACAGGAAGTCCGAGACTTTACAAGGGCTGAAAAAAAACGTTTGGCTATGGCTACAAGAGAAAAACAATTGGATGCATTAGGTATGAGAACAAATGAAAAGGGATTAATAACAGCTAAAGGACCAATATTGCAAAAAATCGAGAAGCTGAGGGACGAAACAGGTTTAACATGTTTCATTTGTCGAGAAGGTTATGCTTGCCAACCTAGTAAAGTTCTTGGTATTTATACATTTACTAAGCGAACAAATTTAGAAGACTTCGAATTAAAACCTAGAAAAACTTTAGGTTATACGACTGTTACACATTTTAATGTTGTACATGTTGATTGTCATACTTCTGCTATTAGATTATCTCGTGGGCGTGATGAATGGGAACGTGCTAGTTTACAAAACGCTAATACGCGTTGTAACGGTTTACTACCCTTATGGGGACCGGATGTAACTGAATCCGCATTTTCAACATGTATGACACGTCATAGTAGTTATATGCAAGAAAGTACCCAGCGCTGTGATATTTCATTTTCAAATTCAGTTCATGATTTAAAACTTTTGTTGAGTCGTTTTGCTTGGGAAAAAAGTTTTCATGAAGATGCTGGTGGTGGTGGTCCTCAATCAAATATGCATTTGGTTCCATATTTACTTTTTTATTCTTTATATATGCTATTATCGGCTAGAACATCATCACGCGAAGAAAAAAATTTAACAACCTATTTAGGACTTTCAATTGGAGAAAAATGGTTAGAGTGTGCTTATGATGTTGATGGTCCCTTATATCAAATAACAATTTCCTTGGCGTTGCACAGTCCTCAACTGTGGAAAAATAATAAAATAACTCATTTAAAACGTTTGTTAGCAATAGCTCAAGCAAGAGATGTAAGCCCAAATGTTTTATGTAAAGCATTATTATCAAATGCAGATCGTATCATAAAGGATTATAGCGTCTATCGACCATATTTAATGTTTTGGGGTATGATTGATTTAATTTATGCCAATTTATTTAAAACTGTAACAACACCTAAAGAAGAAGATTGGCCAATATCATTATTTGATTATATTCGTCGTAATGATGAAGCAAATTTAAAAAATAGTGATGCAATTTTACAAACTTTTACTGATGAGTATAGTCCATGTGCTAGTTTTGCTGAATTTTGTGATGTTGCAGGTACAAAAATATATATTTTAAAAGTTTATCTTTTTTAAATTTTGAGATTTTTAATATATTTTAATTTTTAAAGGTCTATTGAACGATATCGAAAATCCGGATCAATTTTTATTGGATATTTTATTATCAATGCCATCAAGTTCATCTGCATAAGCTTCATACTACATAATTTTATAAAAATATTTATAATTACTTTAACACCCTTAAAATGTGAGAAATATGTATTAAAATAAATTTATAATCTAAATTAAAATTTGAAATAAATTATATTACAGCAAATTAAAATTATCAAGTTAATTATATATAAAAGCACATGCGTTTATTGGAAAATAAAATGAAATAATTGTTTTGAAATTTTACGACTTTTAATGCATTAATTATTAAAGAAGAAGAACTATCTTAACAAATGATCCGTTAATGCAATTAAATACTTTTTGCGGAATATTTTCATATCTCTATTTTTTTGGGAGGTGTGATTTGATCTAATTTATAAAAACTTAATTAGTTTTGATTGCATCTGTTTTATTTAATATTTAAATCGATTAACAAGTATGATAAATATAAAAAATAAATAGCGGATATGAATATGTAGTCTGTATAAGTGTAAAGGATAGAGGTAATTTTAAAAGCTTTAAGAGTAGTTTTATTATTTTAAATTTACAATTTAATTGTAAAAGAAATTGTTATTTCTATAAATTTCATTAATTTTTTTCTGTCGAATTAAGAACACATTTATGTAAATAAATATATAAATTATATTTCAATAATGATAATACAATAACTTCGTTACAAAGTATTATTACAGATATATTAGTAAAAAAGTAATAGGAGTAACAAAGTCGTATATACATAAATATAATTTTTAATTTTTTTAATTCAATTAAAAACATTTGCTAATTAAAACTTTTTTACATATTTTTACAATTTCTTATTTTTTTTTGTTTCTATTTCATACATATTTACAAAAAAATTTAAACAATACCTTACTGTAATTTTTATGACTAATTGTGATGTTTTTTTAAAAATCAATACATATAGGTCAATTAAGTTTCCAATTTTTTTAATAATTTTATATTAAAAAATTATTTAGTTTACTGTTTAACTCTTTTTAAAAAAATTCTAACACAGAAAATTTGGTATATACTAATTTTTTATGAACCAAAAAATAACTAACAATTTAATTTTTTAGAAATCTTAATATATCAATTATTTAATTGATTTTCAGGTGTAGGAGTGGTCGATTGCGCTGCTGATTGCTCGCGTTTTGATGTATTTTTTCGTTCATTTTCTTGATCTGATTCTGTGCCTTCACGTGTATTTTTTTGACTCTCTGTACTTGAATTACTAATTGTACTACGATTTTTTTCTTCATCATTTGTTTGACTGTCAGCATCATTACAGGCCTCTAAAACATATTGATTAAAAACTGATGGTTTATCTGCATAAACATGGTGACCAGCACCATTTATTATTTTTAAATTCACAATACTATTTGGTCGAAGAACTTTAATTTTTTCTCCAGCTGTACTATCAATCCATGATCTTGAGCCATATATTAACGTTATAGGTACATCTTCTCGTAAAGTTTCTATACGTTTAATCATTGGATTTTTAGCCCATCCATAACTTTCCATCATAACATGAAATGCACTCTCACCAGATGGTGTTTGAGCATTACATTGATGAATATATTGGGGTATCAAATCTTGTTCTTCTATTAAAGTTGAAAACTTTCTTGTAATATCAGGACGAGTTTTTTCTACAACCCATTGTCCCCATGGACCAGCAACCCGTAATGCCCATAAAGGATTTAATGGTTGGACAACAAAAGCAATTGCCTTTACCCACAATGGGATATTTTTTAAATTTTGTGGTGTTTCGGCAGGTTTCTCTGGAAAACCCCATGGATCAGCTAATATTAAATGTTTTACTTTATCTGGATATGAAATTGAATAACTTGTTGCTAAAAAACCACCCATAGAATGACCTAATAAAATCATTTTATCAATGCTCATTTCACGTCGCCATTCTTCAATTGATTTTACAAATTGTTTTTCACATATTAAGGCATCATTCGAGTAACTTGGTCTCGAACTTCGTCCAAAACCTAGTAAATCAATAGCATATACGGACCTTTTACTTGAAAGTGAATCATAATTTAAAACCCATAAAGCAACACCAGCGCCTAGGCCATGTAACATAACTAAAGGTGTATTAGATGATTCATTGTTAATACCAATTGTCCATATCTTATCGTTATCTCCAACAACAGGTCCAATGTCCACATAAAAACCTCTATGCGGTGATTTTAGATATGATAAAATTTTTTTTTCGATTGTTCGTAGCATGTTTAAAGATGAACCTGTCCAATTAAAAGGAAAAGAATCTGTAACCCGTGCCAAAATACCTTTATTTACCACTTGTTGTAATTCCGGTTCAGCCATTGACTTAATTAATTTCATTAATTGACAAAAATGTAAACAAAAAATTTTATAAATATAATTTTGATAGTTTTTTCAAAATAAGTATCAAATTTAAAAACAATAGAATTTTGATTAATTTTTTTTTTTAAATAAAATACGCAATTAGGTGGCCTTGGTATTTTTTAATAATCGGTTAGCACAATATTAGAATATTTTTTTAACCTAATGTTTTTAATCACAAATTAACACAACTCAATAAAATACCTTATTAGATGACTTTACAAAAATTAACTAAATATTTAATAATATCTATTCCTCTTATATCTTAATTTCTTCTTTTGTTGTGAAATGTTCTAGTAAAATTTGTTTTGTTGTGAAAAGCTTAAAATGACATTTACTTGTGTTGCTATGATGTAAAATTTAAGAAATTGCATTCGCTGATATCAGCTGTTCAATTCAGCTGAATTCAACTCTGTTAGGGATGGATATTTCACTTAACAAAGGATGTATTTAATTTAAAATTTGTACATACTTGTTTTTGTTAAAAAATGTTGTTTCTTTATACATAATTATATTTTAATATTTTTTTGCAAACTATTTTATAATATAAACTCTTGCGGTATTAAAAATAACTAGGTAAAAATGTACATTTAAATCAACACACTCTGTCGGAATTAAATTGAAACAATTTAGAAAAATTTTCTTTGTTTATAGAAGTAAAACAATTTGTATCAATTTTTTTTATTTTTTAATTTTAATACAATAAAAATCTTAATTAAATTAATAATTGTAGTAATTCATAGTTAGAATTATTTGAATTATTTTTTTTTCTATCAACAACTTCTCTAATTTTTTAATCAATGCATTAAAATTAATTTTGACAAAATGAAGCTAACATTTTTTTTGAAAAAATTTATCACATTCCTTTTATACATAATTATTTCTAGATAGCTGAGATATCTGCGTTAGTTTCACCTTTCTGTCCATATTTTTTTTTTTTTTTGGGATTAAAACAAATTACAATTTAAATAATAAAATATAAAACTAAAAAAATAAAGGAATCTTTAATTAGTCCTTTCTATTTAAATAAAGGATTAACGCAATTTTCTAAAATAATATAAAAATCATGTTTTAATTAAAGATTAAATTTAATTTGTGAATTACCTAATTAATAAATATATATATATATATGTTTTTTTTTGTAGAAAAACAATTTTTAAATTTTTTTTTGAATTTCAATTCAACTTTTTAACTTATCCTTTTTGCAAAATAGAAAAAAACAAACCAAATGATAATTTATTCTATCTCTAAATTGTAATATTTTTTTCTTTTCTCTTCAATTTCTCATAATTTTGCAACCTTTGTTTTACGGGCAACATCTTCTAAGACATTGGTTTCTCGTAGATGTTTATAAATTAATTCCAAATATTCATTGGGGTACTTCGTAAAATGCATTACATGATATGAATCAGGCCAACATTGCCATGAAGTTTTAATTCCAATCGATTCCATATCTTCTTTAACACTCAAATTTGATTTAACAGATCCTTAAAATAAAAAAATTAAAAAGGAAATTTTATTAACAATTTTTAATACATATTTAAATAATTATTCAACTCACCAACCGGATCTTTTTCTGAAACAAAGAACAAACATGGGCATTTTAATAATGTGAAATGGAAAAAATTGCTTGAACGAGCATAATGAACCGTAGCTATTTGATAGAAAGTCTTTAAATGGTAAATAGAATAATTTCGAAGTGCAGCTTGTAACGTTTGATTTTTGGGAAAAATTGATTTCGATAAACCCACTGGAATTTCAGATATATCAGCAGCACTATCCCAAATTTGCGCCCGAATTCTATCCAAAAGTGTTTGATATTTTGGTAAATTTC
Source organism: Dolichopus griseipennis (assembly GCA_963082915.1). Classification (NCBI taxonomy): domain Eukaryota; kingdom Metazoa; phylum Arthropoda; class Insecta; order Diptera; family Dolichopodidae; genus Dolichopus; species Dolichopus griseipennis. Next base: position 68,358,954 of record OY720445.1, read on the forward strand.
GTGACTATGGTAATAAAATAATGAACAAATATAAATAAATAATTTTTGTATTTTAATTTACCATTAAAGCCATAACTTCACCCCATTGATAACCACCGACAGAAAATCCATGTATGATCATTGGAGAAAATTTTTCTTGATTATTATACAAAAAATTTAAAGCATCAGCAGCAACTAATTGTGATCCTTTTGTTGGCCATAATAATTGCCACGGTGTTAATTCAATAAGAAGGACATCAAAGCCCAATTCGGTGTATATTTTTGAATACTTAAGTAAATGTTTTTTTTTAGCCAACATAAAAGCAAATAAAATACATAATGGTTTGTCAACAGAATTTTGTAAACTGGAATTATACAATTAAGGAAATTTTTATTATTATTAGTAATTTTTTTTTTAAAAACTAAGTTTTAATTACGTCAAAGTTTTCTTATCAATATCAAATTTTCTTTCAGTATTTGAGATATAAGTTAAATTTTTCGTTATAGTATTAACAAACAATTTATTTTTCCTGTTACCACTTTCCTTATTATCATCCATTTTTTTCTATAACAAAAAATAAAAAAATTAAAATATACTTGCTTATTTATAAAATTAAAAATAGAAAATGATTAGAAAAACTTTACATTTCAAAATTTATAAAATAAAATGCATAACTATATGCACTTAATTAATTGTAAAAATGAAAGCTTTTAAAAAAAAAATATGCAGTTTAAAGTTACAAACAATAACAAACATATTTTATAAATATGTACGATATATACCTATACTATGTAATATTATTGTCTGTAAATAGAATTATTTAGCTTTACGCGTAATTTTATTAAGATTATAGGTATAAAAGTTATTTTAGAAGGATAGAAAATGTTTTATAATCAAATAAATATTTTTATAAATTTAAATTGTATCATATTTACATTCTAAATACTTAAAATAATTTTTATTGTGTTTGGTTTGTTATATAAAATATAAAAATTTTATTTAGGCTGGGATTTAGCCTTTTTGGATATTATGGTATAGTTTTAATATGTTGCATTATAAAACATTACTCTGTCTATAAACCATTTTAATTTTTATTTTTAAAAGATTAGTTTCACATATAATTTTGGTTTCCAAATTTGTTTTTTTTTTTTAATAAATATTTTAATATTTATATTAAATTTCTGACAGTTTTACGACCGAAAATGTAAAAAGACAGTTAATATGGGTAATTGTCACATGGAAATAACGATTTAAAACAACATAACAAATATAATATTTAACCAATTGTTTTAACAATAATTAAATAAATTACTAGCTGCCTAAGCGCTTGTTTTACTACCCTGATTGCTTGTTCTTAATAAAAAAACATTAAAATATTTAAAGATACATATATGTACCTATACAAAAAAAGAAAAATGGCAAAGAATTAAAAAATATGATTTCAGCGGATCATGTTGTATGCTGTTTGATCAAAGATATCAATTCTAGTTATCTGATATTGTTGGTAGATTGATGAAAGAAAAAGTTTCCAAACAAGAAAGAAGTTTATTCGTTACAGATTTGCCGCTATTATATTTTATCTTCTATATAAAGATACTTCAGTTTTCCTAATCTCATTATGTTAATATGTCCAGCATTCTGGTTCTTCTTCTTATTATATAATATTTAAATGTTTTTTTTATGGAATATGAACTTTCGTAAAAAAACTAATTACTTAAAATACATATCAAATAAGAAAAAGTATAAATAAATAAATAAAATTATAATCCAACTACCATATGATATTATTATTATTATAATTATGGTGTATGGATGAGTAATTTTTTATACTTCAATAAACTAACTTTAAAAATTTTTGGTTGTTAAGTACCTTGTTTTTTTATTATTTTTTATTAATTAAAAGTACAAAAAGAAACCTTGAACTTTAAACTATTGGCTAATATAAAATAATTTTTTTTTTAAATATAATTATTAACGTTTTGTTTAAAAGAGTTTCTCAACTTAACTTTATTAATCAGAAATATATACTGAATATTCGTTTGTAACTTAAACGGAAATATTTAAAAAAATTCTCACTAAAATTCTCACTTGTATATCTCCTATCTTTCCATATTGATATATATAGCATACCTATATAATAATATAATAGTAAATAGTATAATTTTGTATACTATTTATACAATATAAATAGTATATATTGTTGTTATAAAATAAAATTATTCAATTTTTAATTATTAATTAAGTATTTAATATTTGATATGAATTAGGATTTTGCAATTGCAAATTTTTATGATCTGTATGAAATTGGAAATTAAATCGATAAGTATATTGATAATTTTAATTGCAATTAATGATAATTAGTTTTATAATTTTTTACTTATATTTATATTGAAGATAATTATCATATTTATTTATTTTTAACACGAACTTAAACCTATTTATTACTATAGTTTACTGAAGTATCAAATGATAAGGTTAAGCTATTATTTTTCGTATAGATTTCTTACATATTAGTAATTATGTAAATACTAAGTTGAATAAATAATTTCTAAATAAAAAATAAATTCTTTTCCATAGTTAATTTAAAAACAAACCCCTTCTTTGCAAAATCTTAAAATTTATTATTTCATATCAAGAAGTAAATTATAAAATACAGATCATCGCAATTATTTAAATATTTTAACGTTTCATAAAAAAATTTGAACTTATAACCCAAGTTATTTTTTTTATATTAAAATAATTTCCAAAGTAATTAAAAAACTAATTTAATATTTTTTATGTTGTTAGTTTTATTCTGTAAATAATTTAAAATAAAATCAAAGAAAGATTTAAATTTATAATTGAATAAGCCTAGGACTGGTTTTTTTTTTATTTTTTAATTGTAAATTTAATGTACACAATCAACAAGTTTGTGTTGATGTTACATACTTATCGTTCTAAATTATAAATATATAATTGAATGTATAAATGTAAAAAAATTGTAAATAATTATTTCAACGTGTTCTCAATTTATTGAATTAAAAAAAGAAATTGCAATTGAATATTTTCAAATCTACTAATATCGCACAATTTATAATTGAACAATCCCTAAAACATATAAATTCTCTTGCTACATATGTATATAGTGATTAACTACATAACTGAAAAATCTAAAGTAACTAAAAATAAAATTAATAATTGAAGTATAAATAAATTAAAAAATATAATTTAAAATTCATTATAGCTTACATTACTATATTCCCTCCATTGAGTATGATTTTGTGGTGTTATTAAATTACTATATAATTGAACATTTTCTTCAGAATATTCCACTTCTGGTACATAAGCATTTGTGGATGAAAAATTCATAACAGGTACATTAAATGAAGAGCTACAGCAATTTATACCACTGACATTATTTTTTGCAGTAAATTGCATTGGATTTTTTACATCCAATTGTGATACCGAAATTCTTATATTTTTATGTAATATTGGTCGTATTGTTCCATATTTTCTGGTTGGCCCAATTATCCATAAACCAAAAAGACGGAAACTTGCAGACATGATTCTTTTTTTTTTTTTAATTAATAAATATAATATAAAAATGAGAAGCAAACAAAGAAAACTTTGTTTTATTTTTGTTCTTTAAAAAACTGAATATTATTTTTTCTTTTGTATAACAAATATTTTTACAAAATATTTAAACGTTCATTGAAGTGTTATTTTATATGATTTTCTAAACAAAGATCGAAAATCGATTTATCATAAAAGTTATATTTTTTTATACATATATTAATTTTTTTTTTGTTAACACCTCGTTTTTCTTATTTACTTCTCAAGTTCTATGAAAATTAAAATTACAAAAATGAATTTAATTATGTTTTAAGTTTCTTTTTTTAAATAAAGAAATAAATACAAGTGATTTAGAATATGCACCTATTAATAAGAAATTAGTGTTCTTAACTAATAACTTCCACAATTCTGCAACCGCTACCGCACAACTACGATTTGAAATGCAATTTATAAAAAAAAAAAAAATATCAACAAAAACAGCAGTTTTTGACAGAATAGCTTTTAAATATTCATTCTATTCTCTTTTCCTTTTACATATTTTGGTAAAAAAAGCTTTCAAAGGTCCAAAGTTCAATTTAAAAACCACGCGTTCATATAATGTTACTTTCTTATATTTTGGTTTTTTTGAATTAAATACTTACTTTACTACTTTACTTAATACCTAGAAAGCGGCAAAGCAAAAGAAAGAGCTAACTAAACATAACTACACAGTGGGCAAGTTTTAACTGCTCAAGTTTTAGAAAAGTTAAACTAATTATATTTTTTTTAGTTGCCTATTATAATATGTAGATGTATAAAAGATTTATGTATATAAATGCATATTCATATGTACAATGTACATTAATATGGAATGGAATGCAATAATTGTTATTATTATGTATCTATATCATAAAACTTCAATTATATAAATGTACATTTTATGACAGCAGTGGGGATTATGAAGTGTTCAAAAAAACTATACTGTATACAAATGCAATAATGTATTAATATATATTTCATATATTAAAAATTTATTTTATTTTATATTCTATTTACAGTTATAAATATTGGGTTATTGATACCGGCTTTTGTATTATTTTTAGAATGTTAATGAAAAAAAATTATTCATTTTCCAATTTTTTTTTGTTTTAAAGCTCTTTTTAAGAGAAGTGGGAAAGCAGAAAAAATAACAATTGATGATTGCAACATGTGAACGCATAGAATGACATTCAAATTATAAAACTGATAACGTTTTTTTCTAATACTGATGTCATAAATCAAATTGTAAATTAACAAAACTAAATAAAATAATGTTTAAATTTAAAAATCCATTGTAGTATAAATTGGAATACGAAATCAAAATTTGAATATTGCTGCAAATAAAGTTTTATTGCAATTTTATGTTTTGCCATTAAGATATGAACTTTTTAAGTACTCCAGTTATAAAATTAACTTGTTGATAATTTTACTTGAATGTGTCAAAATAATATTAACTTGATATTCTTTAAATATAATCCATTATTAATTGACGATTAGAATTCCGCGGGTTGGCGCCGAGTAGTTAGAGGCAATGGCCATTGGCAAATGTACCTAATTAGGCTTATTAAATGTTACCGATGATAGATGAGTACCATAAAAAAGCAAACAGAAAAGTTATTCAGTTATGTGATTTCGATTTTTGAAATTATCATTTATCAATAGTTTATGAACACAACACTGAAAAGTACTCTCATGTATTTAAAATTATTTTGACAGAGAGAATTCAGCGATAGTACACTACACGTTTCATTATCGCATGTATCGCGTCATTGAATTATATTTTAAAGAAAAACATTTAAAATTTAGAAATACGGTAACTCCTTTTCAAATAAAAATATTATTTCTACAGTGGCACTCAAATTTATCCTGAACAAATTACAATTATTTTTGATCGAACTCAGTTAAAATTGATTTTTTAAAATTATGAATAATCTACAATTTATTTAAAAAAACCAAGTAATTATCACAATATAATCACAAAACAGCAAATAAATTTATTGAGATATTTTACTATTGCACTTTATTTTAAAGGAATAAAGCTTTTTTTTATTAGTCTATCCACAGATAAAGTTTTGTTTTAGATAAAGCTTTAAAAATTAAAGTATACGACGATGTAGGAATAAATACTGTACTCGTATCGTACTGACTGTAACTGTCAAAAATCAAAACATAACTTTAGTTCTTGTACTAATAATCTAAACGATTAAAAAACAGTTCCTACAAACCACCTACAAACAATAATAAATAAAAACAAATATTTAAACTACTTTAGTTTATTTATTTCATTATATTGAATGAATATTTTGTTAATATATGAAACATGTCTACAACATTTTCAATACGAATACGTCAAGAAGGTCATGCAAATGCTCTGGCTCTTAACAAGGATTGTACTCAAATAGCTGTTGCTGGCAGATATTGTAAAAAACTAAATATTATTTGAAATATTATTCACTTATGTTTTTTCTTATAGTATTAAAAATATTTTCAATTGAACATGATGGATTTACTGAAGTTTGTAATATGCGGGGTGCTAAAAGTTCAAATTTTCCAAATCCTTCAAATGATATTGTTTGGAGCCATATTGATTCAAATATTTTAGCAACAGCTGCTACAAATGGTGTAGTTTCTGTATGGGATCTTTCGGTAAGGTTATTAAATTTGCTTTATAATAACATTCAATGTATATAAAATGTAATGTGTAACTACAATCCGTGGTTTTAAATTGAAGAAATTTGGACGACAAAAACAATATTTAGTTTATAACGAACATGAAAGAACAGCTCATACAGTAACATTTCATAACACTGAACAATTATTATTATCAGGCTCACAAGATGGAACAATTAAATGTTTTGATTTACGTGTTGATAAATCTGTTTCAACATATTTTAGTAACACAGAAGGTGTAAGAGATGTAAAATTTAGTCCTTATCATACAAATAATTTTGCTGCAGTATCAGAAAATGGGACAGTACAGCTTTGGGACATTAGAAAGTATGTTTGCAATTTTATTTATTAATAAAATATATTCAAAATTAAATATTTCATTTAAGGCCAGAAAAGTGGATTTTAAATTATACTGCTCATAGTCAGCCGGTTTATACGTGTGATTGGCATCCTACCAAAAATTGGTTGGCAACAGGAAGTAGAGATAAAAATATAAAGGTACAAACAGATATAATTTTTAGCTTATTATTTTTCCATAACATTTTTATGTAGATTTGGAGTATGGAAGGTAAAGCGTCGTTAGAATATACAATTCCTACCATGGCGGCGGTATTAAAAATTAAATGGCGACCAGACAAAATGTAAACATATCAAAATAAGGCTGATTAATTAAATTTAAACTATTTAATTTTTTTAGACATCAAATAGCAAGTTGTGCACTACTTAGAGATTACAGTGTTCATGTTTGGGATATAAGAAGGCAGTACATACCATATGCATCTTTTAATGAACACACAGATATTATAACGGGATTTTCCTTTAAGGGAAATGATTCGAATACACTTTTTTCTACAAGTAGAGATTCTACAATATTTCATCATGCATTTTCGGATGCTGTTCATCCAGCTTTAAAAACAAACAATCATGGAGCCGCTTTAAATATAAAAGGAGACATTCTATATGCTGATAAATTAATCATTACAAATCCATCTCCAACAAGCGGCTCAAAAAATTCTTTTGTTAGTTCAAATCGTACAAAATCGAGTGTAATAGAAGAACAATTTTTAATGGCTCAATCATCTTTAAATAAGTTTATTTTAAAACCAACTGTAAGATTTATTCAGTTAGGAATATTTATAACTTTAAAGTATTTTTTTTTTTTTAAGTATAATGGATTTTCTGAGGATAATAGTATAAGGACGCCCTTAAAAGAATATCAGTGTTTAGTTGGATGTGCAAAGGAATATATTCTTAAAGATGATACTTTAGAAAATATATGTGACCATAATGCAAAAATATCAAAAAAATATGGAAAACACAATGTAAGTTTTATTTGACTTTGTATTTAATATGTAATTTATATATAAACTTCAAAGAATTTCATTATAATTAGGCTGCTACTTTGTGGACTTTTATAAGGAGATTTTATGCCTCGACAGATTTTATATATAAAAAGAAAGAAACACGTAATTCACTTTCAACTCAAAATTCTTTAACAAGCCGTAGAATGACCCAAGTATCTAGTCAAACTTTACACTGGGGTAATGATGAATGTAAAGATGATAGACAATCTGAAAGTGATGATGGCAATGTATTGGATGATCCAAAAATAATGGATTTTATTACTCCGAAAAATGGAGAATCCAAACCACTTTTTAGTAATGCTCCTCCGACTGGTTTAATTATATTTGAAAAATCTCAAATAACATCAGATAATTTTAAAAGTTTAAGAGATGGCTTTTTATATGTTGGAACACATCATCATACAAAGGGATTAATATTTCCCGAAACAGATTTAAATGATTTCCAACATACTCCAAGACAACAGCAAGAAGAAACCATAACAAACAATAGTGAATGTAGAGATGAAACAACACCGGTAAAAAAATAATTAAAGTATGAAATTAATTATCTATTTTAACGTTCCTTTTTAGCCACCAAATCCTCCAAACACATTAAAATTAAGTACAATTCCACAAATACCAATGTGGGAGCCCCATCAAGTAATAACAGATTGTCTTTTATTGCAAACAGAAGTTGGCGATGTTCAAACGTCCTTGTGTATTCTTATAGCAATGGGGGACAATAGAAATTATTTATCAATTGAAGAAGACTTAGTTGTAAATTAAAAATTTATATTTGATTTTTTTTCACATTATCTTAGAGAAATATTTTGTTTAAAATAGGAATATTGGTTTCACGCTTATATCGAATTACTTCATAGACATCAATTATGGAATGAAGCTGCTCTTATTATTAACTTATCTTGGATTAAATCAGTACGTACCTTAAATCAACAATCAACAACAGCTCACACAGGATGTGGTGAATGTGGCCGCGCTATTGCTTCAACGGGTGCATGGTATTGCAATAAATGTAAAGCAACATCGAAATGTTGCGTTTGTGGTTTAGTTGTAAGAGGATTATATGCTTGGTGTCAAGGATGTTCCCATGGTGGACATATAGAACATTTAAAAGAATGGTTTTCAGTTCAGGAGAAATGTCCAAAATGTGGTCACATGTGTATATACGACTAGTTTTAATGTAAGATTAGGTCTAATTTTTATTTTATGTTCTTATAATAAAATAAATTTTGTACATAAAAATTATTTAAATAATTAATGAAAGTATATTTTTTTGTAAGTCAAAAAAGGCCTGTTTAATTTCAAAAACTACGAAAATGACTAAACAATCCGGAATTAAAATTTAAAGTACGCAAACAAAAAAAAAATATTGTTGTTTTTCCACTTATAATATTTATCTATTTTCCTTAGTCATTTTTATATTGCTGATAGCGACCGAATTGATTTGGAAATTAAAAAAAAAACAAAAATGGCGCAAAACATCAACGGCATTTTAAGGTTTTGCCTTTTCTGGTTAAAATTTTCTTCCGTCCAAAATAACTGTACGTATAAAACATTCTTATGGTAATTAAAATCCTTACTTTTACTATACTAATGGTTTTTTTTAAGACCTTAATTTGATATTTTCTTATAAAAAATAGGTACATACTTATACGACACAAATAAACCAATATATTTATAAATAGTTTCCAACCAAAGTATAATATTTCACTCTTTTTTGCCTCATATTCATACCAAAATGTACAAAAGTACATGTTCTAGAAGAGGTGCAATATATCCATTATATTATAAACCAAAGAATATTTAATACATTAATCTTATTATTATTAGAGAATATCTTTTCATTAATTATGTATTTTTATTAGAAGTACCTACCCAACCAAATAAATAGTTTACTCAAATTTATTTTTTTGGTGTGCGTTTTTAATTTATTGGGTATATAGGAGTTTGATTTTCTGTCTTTTTCGCACATGATAAATTCTTTTTAAAATTTGAGTAAATTTTTGCATATATGTATATGTTTACAAGCAAATATTGGAGTCAGGTGGTGACTAAACTAACCTCACTTTGGTTTCCAATTATATCAAAAATATTTAAAAAATTACGATAAATACCAGGCAATCAGGAATTGAAGTTTACAGCGGGCAAATTAAAAAAAAAAATTTAAATTGTCTTTGATAAGTTCATCTCTTCTGTAAATTTAAAAATGGATGTCGTTCATGTAGTTTTAAAGATTTTTAATTAAATGAAATGGCCATCTATTGGTCCATAGAGTTTTATAAGAATTATATTTTGGTGCGCCATCTATCGGAATTTGGAATAAAATATAGCAAAGACAAATTTTTTTCGTACTTTTTTTTTAAATTAACTTTTCTCAAATTTATGTCGTTCTTCGCTTCCAATTCGGTTATTTAATAAGGCCATGTGATTTTGGTATTTAATATTTATTAATAAAAAAAACAATAGTATAATTTTAATAGGACTTTATTAAGTGTAATTTATAATTATATATAATGTATAAATGTATTTTATATTATATATGTATGTACATATATATATATTTTATATGAATTTTTTTATTTTAAAATAATAAATCATTATATAATTTTCATAACATATTAGGTGTTCGTTTTTCATATTAATGATTACTAGATTAATAAACTTCTCCCACTGAGTGTGAAAAATAGTCAATTTAATATTATATTTATTTCCTTCCATGTTTTTTTTAATTTTTTTTGTTTATTTTTATAAGTAAATAATATTCATTATATTTTTTAAATACAATATTTAATTTCTATAAATTTTGTTAAAATTTTGAATAAAATTTATTTGTTTTGGTTGTTTATTTGGAAATATTTATTTTTGGTTTTGTTGTAAAATTAATTTTTTTTTTATTAAATTATAATTTTATTTTTTTTTTTTATAAATTACGTACTGTATTTTGTATTTTTTTAATATAATATGTATATATATTTGCATATTTATTCAATATTTACATTTTTTAGTTCAAAGTACTAAAAAGTAATTTTATATAATAACAATTAACATGTTGTTTTTATTATTATTTTTTATTATTTATTAATGTGTAAAAAAAATATATATCTTATGTTCAGCACATAAGCTTTAAGTTTTCTCTGTTTCGGTCTTTATTTTTTATTTAAATAAATAAGCATTTTAAAATAGTAAGTTTAAATTTAGTTGAATGTATTATAGGTAGAAACTATGTATTAAAATAAATATTTATTTTACTTTATGAAGAATGGATTGGTTTTACATCTAGAAAATCTTTCTTTTGTTATATATTATCATTTATTTGGAAACAATTTAAATAAAATTAAATGATAGGTAAAATTATATTTTCAAGAATGAAATCAATAAAGTAGTCAAAAAATTGGTTTTAAAAAAATTACGATTAAGTATATTTTAAAATATTTATAAATAATTAAGTGTTTCAAATTGAGACCTGAGTTGGATGTTAAAATTTTTGAATTAAAATGGATGTAAAAAAGGTATGTAAAAACCTTTTCAAAATTGAAGTTTTAATTGGATAATTAAATTTCGAGGCTCATAAAAAACCACGATGGATGATATAAATAATTAGTTCTATAAAACCATAAATATCGATCTGAATAATTGAATTTTATGATTGAATCATTTTTAGCTTTGTTATTTTAACTTTTGTATTTTGTATTACCAACCCATTGTTTGAAATTTGAAATTAAATTTTTTATAAACTTAAAAACTAAATTAATTTGAATAATTATTTTTATATAATTATTAATTAATAATATTAAATATTTTTTTAGTATTTTTTTGGATTATTTTGTTTTTTTATTTTGTTTGTAATTTTAAAAATTTGCATTGATTATTGCATTGTACACAGTAATTTTTAAAATCAAATATAAGAAAATATCAAATTATTTTTTTTTATATAATTTTTAATTTTACAATAAATATTTATTTCATTTCATGAAAGAAAATATAAACTAATTGTATGTATAATGATTTTTTTTTACATTTAATTCATTTCTATCTCTAACAAAAAATGTTAAAACAAAAGGAATTCTCACAAAGAGTTTAAATTAATAAGAAAGAGTAAAAAAATGTTAAATCCGAATACATACTATAATTAATATGGGATTATTTTTATTTTGTGTTAAGTTCATTAAATTTGCAATTTTAATTTAAAAATAAATTGGTAGTTTTAAGTTACATTGCACTGCTTTTTTAGATTTAATTTTTATTAATCGATACGCTCAATTGCCGATCGGTTTAAGCTATAAAGTTATCAAAATGATGCTGAGTACCTAATCGTAATGCTAACAAGACAAAAATCTTAAATCCTCATACAAAAGATTTAAGCTTAAATCAGTCTGCTGCGTTCTTGACTCAAATGATTTTATATTATGAAACTGTTTATAAATAACTTATATTTCTTATGTCTTTTTTTATTATTTTATAATTGATCTTGAATTATGATAATTTTTTTAAAACAAATTCACTAAAAAGTGAATTACTTTTAGTTATAAGTATTTTATTATAAGAAAATAATCTCATTAAAATTATTCATATTAAATATTGTATTCGACTTATGTTATCTTTTACTACAATGCAAATTCACCTCTAAATATAAAGTTTTTTTTAAAAATATATATATATATATGTTTTATATTTGAACTTTATTAAAACTAAATTTATTTTTTTGAACTAAAAATTAAAAATAAATTAAATTAAATTTTTACTAATTTATAGCATTAATATAGTAAAATAAATTTTTTGTTTTATTTTATTGCATATTTCTATCTAACAAAAGTATTTTATTTTCTGTTTATTGAGCAGTTTAACCATTTTGTACTAAATTAAATTTAATAAAAATAATTAAATAAATAATTTTATTTTAATTTATATTTTATAATTTTTACAGATTATTATAAATTTATGATTGCACATAATTTAATATTGTTTATTTATAAGAATATTAATAAATTTTTATAATTTATAAATAGTTATAAAAACTAAAACAAAGTATTTTTCAATGTTTTTTTATACAATTTTAAATTTTTAAATTATTTTTTGGCCTTATGATTTTTAATTGTTTATAAAGGAAGTTTTATAAAAATTATTTGATATAAAAATTACATTTTAAAAAAGTATGTTGTTTTCTGAAACTCACTGAAGGTAGACATGGAAATCAATTTTAATAATTAATTTTATTAGATTAAATTTTGATTAAATGAAAAAATTTAACTTTTCAACTTTGAACTTCAGAGTGTTGTACAACCATTTAAAATTGTATTTATCTAATTTATTAAAACGGTCGTCAATGAAAAATATATTTCATACATAATATCAAGATATTTAGTTAAAATATTTCAGAAGTTTTTTGAAATGTCGAATTATAAAATGTAAAATTTTAATTTTATTTAATATTAACTTTATTCTTCCTCTATAAATTAAATTATTTAATTTATATTAAATTTTATTAATAATTTTTGAAATAAAATAAAAAATTTTATATTTAATTAATCAAAAAAAAAAATCCAAAATAACAAGAACAAAATAATAAAATCTCTTTGAGATTATAATACTATGTATTGTACATTATTAAATAAAAAAAAATATCTTTTATAATTAAATATATTATTTTTTATGTATTTTTAAAATTAATTAATTTAAATATTTTGCATTTTTTTCTTTTTAGTAATACTTATGATATTAGAAATTGCTTTTATACGAATATTATATATAATATATTATAATATATGAATTTCGGTTATGTTTATATTAAAAATGCGTTATGAAAGATTATATTTATTTAAAATATTTGTATTATATAAATATATATGAATTTATATAAATTATTTAATTATGCATTTCTTTTTATTCGCAATTACAATTATTTTTAATTTTATTTTAATTATATTTGGTTTGTTTAAATATGTTTATGTATATAGGGTTTTTTTTTGAAAATAGTATCTAAGAGATGTATTGTCTGCAACAAAGTTTTTATACAAAAATTAATTAATTTGTTTATTATTAATAATTTAAATTTAAATAAAATGAAATGAAATTTTGATTATATGTTTAAACATAATAGATATTGATAACAAATAGAAGATTTCGATCAATCAATAACTGCACAACCCTATAAGAAACTAATTATTTAAAATATAAATCTTATGTAAATCTGGTATTTCATACACATAATTATTAACTGTGCCATTTTTTATTTTTCATTTGTTTATTAATGATCAATGATCATTAGTAATCAATTTTATGCATAAGAAAGGATGATAAAGATATAAGGTAGAATATTTCAATTTTCTGAGAGTAAATAAAAAATATGAGACCCTAACCAAATTATAATGGTAACAACCTAGTCAAAGTAAACTTTACGTAATTACGATTCTTTTTACAACCTGCTTCGAATTACTCAAAAACATTTTCTGATAAAAAAAATTGTTCCAGGCTTGAAAATTATGAACATATCATGATATCATCATTATATTTATATAACAAGATATTTAATATTGATTTTATTTTATATACATATATTATTTATTTTCAAAAAGTTATTCTACAGAATTCCTAACATACTAATTATTTTTGTCAACTAGAAATATGCAACATTTAAAATTGCTACACTATATTATATCAATTATATATACTTAGTTTGTATATAATTTAGTTCTAGATTGTTAAATGAAATTAGCATTAACTAAGTTATCATGATGTTAATATAATGTTTAGTGTTTTTAATGTTCTTTTTCTTTCTTCGTACATTCATAGACTAGAACTTAATTTTAAGATAATATAAGTATACAATAATAAAGTTTATATATCTTGATTAATCGAGGTTTAAAATTAAAAAAAAAAAATTATTTAATATAATATTGGTAAGTATATTAGATTTACTTTATGGTATATATAATTTATAAGGTACAAAATAATGTTATGTATGTATTAGAATACAAATATACCAAAGTTTTTTATTTTTATATAATAAATACCAATATATACATTCATGTTTATAATTTTGTAAAATGGTGTTGATGAATTGTTAATTATTGGATTATAATTAGGCGAGTTTATTAATAATATGCTTTATTATGTATGTCATTTATTTTAATTTAAGTTTTTTATATCGACTTCTATAATTTATCAAAAAAAAAAATTATTTAAAAATTTATTAAAATGATAATTAAATCTTGCTTTTTTTTTGTTTTTAACAAAATTGATTTAAATCAAAAGATTGATACATCATTTGCAGATATTAATAAGAATTAATAGATATTTAATTTATAAATTAAATTAAATATTATTTTTTTGGTTTTGTTTTAAAAATCATTCGATGTTTTAAATTTAATATAAATTAAAATATACATTAATGAAATAAAATAAAAATTAAAGAAAGAAAATAACAGCCTTAGTTTTTTTTAAACATTATTATTTTTTAATTGCAATGTGTTTCCTATTTATTTTGTTGTTGTTGTGTTTTAATCTACTGTTTTTATTAAGTTATGAGTTTCTATATGGTTTTGCTTTGTTCATTATTCATTTAAAAAAATTTTTTTTTTTCAATTAACAATTTTATATTTTAATGTATACCTATAACAAATTTTGTAAATTTATTATTTTTTTGTTATGTTAATTTAAATAATCTAAATATATATATATATATATTGTTTTTTAAAATGATGTTTATAACATATATTTTTTTTTTTTATAGTTTGTTGGTTTTAAAGTAATTGCACAATAACTGGATCTAAAAGACACATATGCTCCGCACCACGTACTGGCAAACGATTTATACAAAAATGTCTTATCATTTCTGGCACTGAATCAAATGGTCGACTAAATTGTCCCAATATATATTGATTTGATTCATTACGTTGTATTCGCATATGCATAAAACCTTTAGCTCCCCTAAAAATAAATTAAAAATAAAATAGTTTTAATTTATATATGTATATATTTTGAAAAAGAAAATATTAATACTTAATGATTATGAGTTCAAGTTATTTTCTTGAACCTATAAGTAATATATATTTTTGGAAATTAATTGTAAGTATATTATGCAATACATTTTGTATTATCATGTTTAAAAATTTTTTTTTCGTTTCAGCTATAAACACAGCAACACATATTGGACAATTTGTATAGCAAATTGCTAAAAACTAAATATTTTAAATGTTTATTTTATAAGAATGCCGAAGAATTATAAAATATTTTTAATCTGCATTTTGAATTTAAAAAATTTAAGAAGGAATTTTTAATTGGAAATGAATCTTAAATAATATAGTTTTCTAAAAAAGGAAATCTTAATTTAAACTCAATTAATCAAATATTTAAATATAAATTAAAAAAAAAAACTTAAATATATTATTACACATACTTCAGAGATAATGAATAATCCTGTTTTGTTGATTCACAGTTTCGTACTAAAAAACTACCCTCACTTAATGGTCTTAATGTTGATTCCGCTTCTATTCTCGTTATTGCTCCATGATACCATCTATATTATGTAATATATTTAAATTAAATTAAAACTTGATTTAGTGTATCTTTATTTTTAAATTTTCATTTACACATTTTATATATATAAATTTATAACATACCCTTGTCTTTCTAATGGTATTGTAACATCAATTAAATCAACAGCTGATTGAAATCCTATACCACCTGAACTTAAATTTAAATTTAATGTTTTTGAATTTGTTGCACCTCTTAAATCCAAACTACCAAATTTATGATTATTAGCTGATTTAATTTCATTAAAATTCAATGTTAAATTTTGTCGAAATAAATTGCCTTCTGGAAATAAATTGAATAAAAATAATAATAAAAAAAAAAAAACATAAATGAGTACATAATAAAATAAACGAGAAAAAAATTATTTAAAATTAATTTAAATTTAAAGAGTAATTAAAAATATTGTTAGTTAAATTAAGTATTTAATGTATTACTAATTGTTTAAGAGATGTAAATTAAAGTGTTTTTGTTTTTCTAGTTATGAATACATATACGAGTATATTTAAAGATTTTTTATTTTAATGCTTAAAAAGGAGAAGAGGAGGGCGGGTGGTTGGTTTGAGACAAATAACATTTTCAATTAATCATATATTTTGATCACGTATTTAATATTAAAAGATTTATTGATAAATTTTTTTTCTCATATGGTACATGATAAATGTAATTAGAATTAAAATATGCAATTTGATTCTCCCTAATCTTGATTTTATTTTAATACTTAAATATATGCAGGTTATACACTAATATACACTAACATATATATATATAAATACTAATAATTTTTATCTAATAAAATAATAATTAAATTTATTATATGGACATGCATTTCTGAACAAATTAATCGACCATGTCGAATTTGTTATTAATTTCTTTTGAATTGTTTTTGTTTTTTTTTTTATTTTGCTTTTTTATTTATTTAAACATATGTTACCATATATCATTAGAGTGACCAATTATTTCAAATTTAAAGTGTAGTATAACATATAAATTTTTTAGAAATTTAAAAAAAATACTTTATAAAACTGTATGTACCTATTATTATACATATTGATAATATGAAGATTTTTTAAAGCAAGTTTGCATAAAACTATAAATGCAGTATACAAAGAAAAGATAGATAACTCGGTTTTATTATATCTGAATCATATTATAAAACTACCCCATTACATAAACATGTTATCACTAATCAAATAATCATTTTGCACCAAAATTATGTTTGGAAATAAGTCAATAAGTCAATAAAGTTAATTAGTAAAAACTTTACAAAAATTTAGTAAAAACTAAAAACATAAAAATGATTAACTGATTAGTGCATTTGAAAATTCATGACCCCGAGAAAAAGTTACACTAAATTTGAAACAATTGTAAAAATAAGAATTCTTAATGGACATGTTAAATAAATGAATTCTTCTGTTACATATAAAGGTATTTGGTCACTCTAATTATTATATGACATTGTAAAAGATTTTATTTTTCAAGAATGTGGTTTACCGTCTTATTGACTAAAAGTTCATAAACATTGTTGTGTACAGATGTATATAAACGTGTATATATGTACAATAAAATCTTAGAAATTAGCCATTTCTCCCCTTTTATTGAAATAAACAATTATGAAACCGCATACAATATATATGTAGATACAAGTATTCATATAAGATATTTAAATGTATGTATATACTATATGTTAAAATATATATCCTTTTTATATTATTTCAAGATGACCAATATATATGATATGAAAATGTTTTAAATTTATGCATCTTTATCGTTTAGTGAAGTGAAGTAAGGTGATGATATTAGTTTTTTTTTCTTTAGATAATCAATTAGTTAGACTTGTCTAAGATTATTTTCATTTTGACTTTGGGGGTTTTTGTTTTCAATGATTGACTGGTTTTATTTTTATAAAAAATCACGTACATAATTTCAATATATATTTCGTTATTACAATTTATGCGTTAATTGAAGAAATTCAAATATGAACTTTTGTATAATAATTAATAAAACCACAATTTGTATAAAAACTAATATATATAATCAAAATTAAATACGGATCATAGTTCATATTGGTTTTATACTATTTACTGTAACTTGTTTAGTAACATTTTGTCAAAAAATTTTATTAAGTTTAAAAGTGTAAAAAATTTAATTTAATTATAATTTTCCATATTTTAAAGATAACAATAATATAACATCAATATATTAATAATATATGTTCATATAATTTTGAAATTAATAAAGTTTCCTAACACTTCTATGAGGTATTGAAAAATTAGAGATTTAATAAATCTTTGACATTTTGTTTAAAGAATTATTCTTTTATGAAAAAAAAAAATTATATCTAGAGTATAAAAATAAACAAAATAAGAAAATAAAAATTACCTAAACCTGGTTTTTGATCCACTGAATGACTAGATGATGCTTGTGATATACCACTAGATTCTGTACTTTGGACAATAAGATTATTTATTTGTTGCTGTTGTTGACTATTCATTCTTAAACGCCTTCTTAATTTTGGCATATCAAATGGAAGATCTCCTAAATCAACAGATGTTGCACTACCAGATGTACAAACATCCTTAAATATATATAAAAGAAAAATTTATTAAAAACAATTTAATTGCATAAATTTAAATTTAATACCTGTTGTAAAATAATTTTTCGTCGTCTCAATTTTGGCATATCAAATGGAAGATCACGTAAATCTTGTGGTAAACCTATACTAACTGAATTAACACCAGAATCTGGTAATTTTTCTGATGTTTGAAAATTTAATTTCGGTAAACCGAATCGATGAAAAGCACTTTGAATTTTATTATCTTCTCTGGAATGTAATGATATTCCACTATCTGAACCTAATATTTCATCTGTTAACATTAAAAGTGCTTTATTTTGTGGTATTCTTTTTTTAATTTGTTTTTGAATACTAGGAAAACCACTAATATTATTGCTACCACAATTACCACCACCACCACTACCACCAATATTTTTTATTGTATTATCACCCGTTTTTTGTTCTTGTTCTTGTATATTACTTAGTTGATTAACTTTAGTACCAATTTGACCATCTTCATTTCCAGTACCACCATTTATACCACCTGGTGGTGTTTGTTTTTTATTGAATTCTGAAGCGTCCGATGCTGGTTCCAATGACGATTTATCTGATATCGGACTTAAGATATGCAATTTTGAATGTAATAGTAGTGGAGCTCTTAAGGGAAACGCTACACTAGTACCCGACTCAGAGCTATGTGAACTCAACGATGTTGAATGCCTTGACTCTGAGCTGGTAGTGCTACGATTCCCTTCGCTTGTACTTGAACGCAATGATTCCATACTGCCACCACTACTAGATGTTGCCATACTTTCTGTTGATGAATAATTAATTGTTGTTGTTTTATTATTGTGTTGTTGGTGTTGTGTTATATTTTGATTTTTTTGATTATTTATGTCTGTTGTATTTTGATGCATGGCAACACCGTGGTGATGACTATGGTGATGATTATGCCCTCCATTACTATTCATTGTTTTATGAGCGCTACCTGTTCTTAATTCTAGAACTCGTCCAGACTCCAATACAACAATTGAACGGGGTCTGTTCTGAGTTCTAGACATTGATGAATGGGTAGATGATTCTATCATTTGACCAGTACCGGAATCTAATAAACTACTAGCATTGCTACCAGTTAACAAATTATTTGTTGAATCATTTTGTGCTGATGTTGCAGCATCTTCAACACTTGTAGATATACCTAATTGTTGTTGACGTAATGATTTAATTGGAAGACGTAAGTCTCTTAGTCTTGGATGGGCCGGATTTGAAGATGGCAAACTTGGAGCACTCTTAATACTATTCATATAAAAACGATCATGTTTTCCAGGAAATTTAACGGGTAATGGAGCAGTTGAAGGCGGTGATGGTGTATAACCACGTGCAGGCAATTGAGATGTTGATGTTGTTGTTCCTGTTGTTGTATTTGTTGTATTATTTAATTGATCAACACTTGTATTTTCAATATGAATATTTTCTAATTCATTTGATAATGTTTGAACACTTCCAATATTATTTTTATTACTGCCGTTATCTTGTTGTATTTGTTGATTTTTTGTATTTTTTTGACGTTTTCCATCATATCGCATTTTATTTGATTTACTACTTTTTAATGATTTACTTTTAGGTTCTAAGGGTGGTTTAGTTTTTAAATTACCATTCTCAATTTCTAAAAGAACATTATGACTGGTAAAACGTTCAACAACTTCATCTAAATCATCATCAGATTTTGGTACTTTACAATCAAATGCTGTTTCATATATTTGTCTAGTTTGACGGCCACTACCACCAGTACCAGTCCCAGTACCACCACTTGACATATTGTCCTCTTCGTTTGTATGTATTTCACGTCCACTAGATCTAGACCTATTTGATTTAATAGATTTATTTGATTTGTTTGATTTATCACTTGATAATGTTGCAATTGGGGTTATATTTGATGTTGTATTTGAATTAATTACATTTGATCGACCAATATCACCAGCACTACCGGAACCCGGTCTTGGTGTACAATCAGCGCATTCATGAACACCCTGTGGATGAACATAAAATACGCTTCTAGGTCGAAAATATTCTTCCATTTCATCATTTAAAGTAGCTGGTGCAGTACATGCACATACTGTTGGACCTAATATTCTATGAGGTGGCATTGATGGATCACAATGATCACCAGTGTCACCACAATTACCTAATGTATTAACAGATTGTAAATCGACACCGTTACCACTTGATGCAATAAAACCACCCAATTGTAATGGTTGATTTGTTTGAACGTTACAAGTTTTACGTACTAATGCTAATGCTTTAGCATGCCATTCACGTCTTTGTTGGCATTCACTACAATCAGAATCGTCTGATGTTGTTGTTGATGGTGATGTACATCTTATAATTCGGACACCGTCTTCTGTTATTGAATATCTTCGAGTATTATTATCTGGGGTCGGTAATGTTTTATGTAAACGTTTTTGTTTTGCTGTTGTTGAATTTTTTTGTTGGTGTTGTTGTTGTTGTTTTTGCTGTTTATTTTCTTGTTTATTTGAATCAGAACTTATTAAACAATCATTTGAATCGTTAATTTCAGGAACATCTAAACTCGTACTTTTACGATATGGTGTTTGTTCTGAATCAATTTGTGCTGTTAATTGTGGTGGCTCTGAAGCTGTTGATTGACGGCACTTTGTTTTTTCTTCTTTATTTTCCTCTTTCTCTTTTGATTTTAAAAGATCCGAATAATAGTATGGTGATGGATTACGTTTATGAACTTCTGGTATTCCAGTTAAACGTTTTGGACTTTTATAAGGTTGTAAAGGATGTACTAAATCTTCTGATATACTGTCTGGTGAATTTAATTCTGGAACTTTTCTTGTTCCTAACTGATTGTCAATTGTTTTATTATCCTCATCATCTGCTGAAGATTTTGGAGCTGAAGAATCTAAAAATTAGAAAAAAAAAACATATTTAATATTGTATTACTTTTATCAAATTTTATAATATATATAGTGGAAAATGTATATATATATGTAAATTCTATTATATAATGAAATTTTTATTATAGAAAACTTTTCAAAGTTTAAAATCCCTCCCCAATAACATTTTTACATATTCACGCATTTTAAAGAAATGACCATTAAAATAAATATATGTATATATATATATATATATATATATATATACCAAACTGCAATTGTTGTTTTATTTATATATGTTTACGATTGAAAGCTATAACAATAAAATTGAAAAAAAAGTACAATTACAACATTCAAAAAAAAAAAAAAAACAATTATAGACTTTATGAACAGATGATACAGCAATTTTATAGAAATTATTTTTTAGGCATTAACCCTCTTTACGCAAATAAAATTGAACATAAATATTCAATAGATAAGTAAATATTGTGCAAAAAAATACAAATAGATATATACTTATATAGACAATTAAAATACTTGCAAAAATACAAATAATTTTTATCTTTTATTTTATTTCCCCTATCAATACTCAACAGTTATTTAAAAAAAACATCCTGAATATTTTGCAAAAATTTAAAATATAAGTTAAAATTTTACTCAATCCAAAAATTTTTAGCCTATCTTATCCCGTCCATTCAGTTTTATAGTATATACTCGTATAGCCAACAAAACAAATTGTCAATATTATTTTTTTTTTAATGATTTGATAACAATTGAAAATTGTCTGAGTTAAATTGCGATTTTTATTATTGGATTGGAATGTTATGTGTTGGTGGTGTTTTATCCACTTTATTTCCTTTACTTTGTTTTATTTTTTCTTGTTTTTTTGATTTACTTTAAATGGTTTTATAATATACAATTTTTAGCAACATATATTGAGCAAATTATATTAAATCCAATTTAACATTAAAATTATACGAATACTTGTATTATATAAAAATGATTGTTAAAATTTATAATAGAAATAATTTTGGTAATTATTTACACAACACAATATAGACTGTAATTGACTGAAACTTATTACAAAAATTATTGAACTTATTTTGACTCAATTTTTGTAATGATCAAAAAAAAAACATTTTACAAAATAACTCTTGTAAGTTTATTTAAAAGTAATAAAATTAGAGAAAATAAATTTAAAAAAAACAATTAAATTTGAATACTTTAAGTGTATACATACTTAAAGAAGAAACATTAAAAGTTAATGATGTTGATAAATAATAGAAATTTGCAAATTATATGAATCGGATGGATTGTTAATGCAACAATTATTTAAATTATTTGCTAACAAATCGTTTTAAAAAACATTAATAAAGATTTTAATGTATAGAATTAAATTTGATAATATTACTTGAATATTAACTATAGGTTTTAATTAATTCCAATAGATACTTATAAAATTGATTTAATTACGTGGATATAATGTGTAAATAAAAGGGATTAATAAGGGTTCCAAAAATATGTTATACTCGTATATATAGATTTAAGATTAGATTAAGAAGTTAATAGTATAACTTAATAAATTCTAGGTTTTTTAATTATAAATATAAGTAAATGCATTTTATTAATTAACATTAATTTTTAAATTTTTAAATATAAATAAATAAATAAAATTTTAGTTTCAAAACATCTCTTGTTTTATTAATTAAAATCTCGATTTTTTAATCGAAAAATTCCAATTTTTAATAGGCACCCATGAACTGAATTTTTCAGAAAGCAAATTTTAATTAAAAAAAAAATTGACTACTTTTAGGCGGAAAAATTAGGTGAAATATCATTAGTCCTAGATGTCACATAAACAAATTTAATTACTTTTAAAACTGGTTTTTGTATTGGATTTTAATTAATTTTTAAAATTAAATAAAAAATTTAATTTTAATTAGTTGTAGCGACACCATTTGGTGGTAAGATGAGATGTCACCTAAAAAAATTTAAGTACTTTTAAAGTCGGTTTGAGTATTGGATTTTAATTAATTTTTAATAAAAAATTTAATTATAATTAGTTGTAGCGACATCACTCTGAATTTAGAAGAGTTAAATTTAGCTAAGATAAAAATTGAAAGAGTTAAGTTGTTAAATCTGGTAAAATTTAGCTAAGACAAAAATTAAAAATATTTGAAATAATATATTTTTTTTTCTTTTTAATTTTAATCAGTTTCATGGGCGCCTATTATTTATTGTCATTTTTACAAATGAAATTATTAAATTTTGATAAATGTGCGTGTAATGTGTGTGTATTATTTATTTTAATTATTATAAATGATAAATTATTAAATTTTGGTATGCGTGTGTGTGTGTACATGTAATGTATTTTAACTTTTGTTTTAAGATTTTTGAAAAAATTAAATTTTTAAGTAAATTTGTTTGTTATGCAGTTTATTTTTAATTAATATTATTGCAATTTTAAAAATAAATAAATTCTTTTTATAATTAAATAAATGTTTGAAAATAACTTGTATCTAATAAATTTCAAAAAAGTCAACAGGGTAATTTTTTAAACTTCACTCATACTCAAATTTCACCTTAAAATCTCAATTTTTTAAACTAAAACTTCCAATTTTTAATAGGCACCCATGAACTGAATTTATCAGTAAGCAAATTTTAATTAAAAAAAAAAATTTTAAATTTCTCAAAAAAATTGACTACTTTTTGGCAAATAAATAAGGCAAAATATTGTTAGTACTAGATGTCATTGGACTTTAATTAATTTTTAATTAATAATTTAATTATAACAATGTGTAGCGACATCATTCAGAATTTAAAAGAATTAAATTTAGCTAAGACAAAAATTAAAAGAGTTATTGTTAAATCTGGTTAAATTTAGCTGAGACAAAAATTTAAAATATTTTAAATAATATTTTTTTTTTAGCTTTTTAATTTAAATCAGTTTCATGGGCGCCTATTATTTATTGTCATTTTTAACAAATGAAATTATTAAATTTTGATGAATAAAAAAAAAAATGTGTTTACTATTTTTTTTTTAAAATTTTTAAAATTTATTTAGAATGAAAATTAAATAGAAATTATAAAAATGGGATTATAAATAGGGATTATAAAAAATTCAAATAAATAATATTAAGAAAATATTTTAAATTAATTTATCTATGTATTTAATAAATTATTTTAATATTTAATTTAACTACTTAATAATATTGAATAATTTTCTAAATTTCTTTTAAATTACCCTTAAAATCATAATACGTCTACCCCTCCCCTAACAAATACAATTAAAAATCAATTATGATTACATTTATAACTTTTTCTTTATGTTGGTAAGTATATGATGGTGTTAAAATTCAATCAAATGGTAAATTATGTATTATATGTCAATTTTTTTTTTTTTTTAAAACTTCAAAAATTAACCTTTTAATTAAAATGTAATTATGTATTTAAATAATTTATCTCAATATAATTCTCAACATAAATTGAATTAACATTTTTTTAAAGCGTTTTTATTTTTTTTTATTAATTTTTTAACTGGACTTTATTAAGGGTTTTGTTTTTTTTTAATTCTCAGCAGAATCCATATTAATTAAAAAAAAATGATCATTCTTCTCAAATTTAATTAATTTTGAACATTAAAAAAATGGAAAAAGGATTAAAAAGGAAAGAAATAAATAAAAAAAAAATGATTTAATCCTTTATTAGGCGGTATAAAAGAAGAAGAATAATGGTAATAAAATGAGAAAAACTCCCAAAAAAACAAATTATTTGGTTACTTTTAAAAAATTTATATAGATATATAGATACAGATATATTTATGTCAAATATAATTATAAAATTTGATTTTGTTAATCCAGTTAGAATTTTTTTTTCTTTTAAATAAGGTCTGATAATCTTAATTTTTAAATAAGGTCTAATAATTTAATAGATTTTTAACTTTTAATATAATATGCTTATAAGATTTAAAAAAAATATTTTAGAACCTAATTCATCTGCAAGTTAAATAATTGTTATATAAATATTATAAATAAACTTTCTTAATTCCTTACATCAATTAATGTATTAAAAATGCATTTAATATTATAAAAATATCGGTTTAAAAATTCTGACCGTCGTAGTGGTTGTAAAATGTTATTCCTATAATCCACAAATCAATATCGGCCACCTTCGAACCCGGTCAAAAGTTTATAATCGGAAAATCAAGTGGATTCGAACTAAGGTCAAGTCATATTAAATAAAATTGGCCAATGTTGCAAAATATTATATTGTTATGTAATATAAAATAAATAATAATTATAATATAGTAATTGTGTTTCTTATTCTTATACAATTGCAATTGCCGAGTAATTAGTCCGATTTACTACAAAAGTTGTGATTCATGAAACAGAAGCATGGATTCAAGAATCAAGATACATTAATGGGGTTTTCTATGATGAAAATTGGTAAAAGAAATCCTAAATTTAAATATAATTCTATAATCAATTAAATACAATTAGAATTTAATACAGTATCTCCCTTTTGAATAATTAAATATATTTAGTAAGTTTTTATAGTGTTAATACTTTTAGTAATTATTTAAATCCAAATAGGATTTCGTATTAAAAATTGTGAATATTGCAAAATTATTTAAAAAATAAAAACTTAAAAAAAAGCGAGGAACCAAATTGCAAAAAACACCAAAAAAACTACAAATAATTAAAAAATAGGATTTTTTTTTGGTTTTTTTATGTTTTTCGACAATTTCCTTTTTAAGTAATTTTTCTGTTTGTGTCCTTAAAATTAATTATTTTCCTGGTATTCCTAGTTAAATTCCAAAATGGTTTGGGAAAGAATTGTTAAAAAGAGAAAAAAAAAACCAAAATATATACATATAACCATTTTCTTTTTTGTTCCGTATGCATTTTTTTAAAAAAAATTAATATTTCAGCCCTTTAACTACTCATACTTTTATCCACATACAGAGATGTGTTCACTGTTCACAATTTTTTTCTTTTGTAAAATTATGGTTTTTCATTGTCATCAGAATCATTTATAGCTAGCTAGCTACCTAGTTACCCTATCCTTTCTTTAAAAAAATTAAAAAAAAAAACAAAAAATAGTTAGCAAGTCCTTTCATAAAGGATTGAAATATTTATTTATATGTTTACATATTTTGTTTCATATAGAATAAAGGAGTATTAAAGATTCGCGTTTTTGTTTTTCTTATTTTTACTTTTTGTTTTAATTGTTTCATTATGTTTGTTAACTTTTTCGGGAGTTGATTTTAAGAGTAAATATGTATTTATACATTATTAAACATAAATTCGTTTACACCAAAAATACTATATTTATTAACTTGAGTATTTTTTGGGAGTTTAAAAAATATTGAGAGGGTGTGCAAAGGACATTACAGGAATTTAGGGCATTTACTCTAATAAAAAACGGTTCCTTAATTGAGTTTAAAACAAATTTTCAATATCAGACTCTATTTTAACCATTAGGAGGTACTGTGAAGAATCCTGAATTTATTACTAGCTCTAGTAAGTTGCTATTTTTTGGCCTTTTACAAAGTCCAGTGCAATAAGAGACCGGAGAAATCACTTGCATAAAACAGTGAATTAAGAATAATACTTTAAGTAATCTCAGTTATAGTATAAGACAAAAAAGAGACTGAAAACTAAGTTTTTAACATAGAGCAAAAGGAGTTTTAGGGCTAATAGAGGCCCTACCAAACATTAATAAACACATATTAAAATTAATAAAATAATTTACGTGTGGTATTTTCCAACTCAAGTGCTTTTTGAATTGATTGTTTGGGAGTCTGAAAAGTATTGAGAGAATTTGCAAGGGACATTGTACTTTTTCTTAATAAAAAACGGATCCATAATTGAGTTAAAAGAAAAAATCCTACGCATGAGACTCTTGTTTAATAATGTCAGGAAGAATGAATCGTAAAGGATCCTGAATTTTATACTAACTCTAGTGAGTTGCTTCAGACTTTTATTACTAATCAAATATATTTGAATAAAAGTATCTTTAAAAATGGTCCAGTACGCTTTAAAAGAATTTAAAAGAGTCTTGAAATGATGCTTTAAAAGGAGTAAAACGAACGTACAAATCATATTGACTACATTTAGGCGAAATAATATTAGTAATAGAATTTCTTTTAAAACTTGCTCTTGTATTGGATTTAAAAATTAATTTTTAATAAAAAATTAAATTACAATAAAGTGTAGCGACTCCAGTTGGAAGTTAAAAAAAAATTATGCTAGGATGAGACTGTAATTTAAAATATTTTTTACGTTATATTTTAATTCAATTTCTAAATTATCTAAATTTTGATAATGTACGTGTATGTTAGGCATGTATGTGTATTTTTACTTTGTTTTTTTTTTGAATTTTTAAAGGCTAAAGTAAAGTTTAAGGTTGAGTTCTGCTATTTTAATAAATATTATTGCATATTTTTTTAATAAGTAATTTAAAAGTATTAAAAAAAAACCATCTTAAAATTACTTATTTATTTAATAAATTGTGTTTCAAAGGATGCTTTAAAAATTAACAAACGAATGTAAACATTATTATGCTGTCAAGTGTTTTTGTATATTTTTTTTATATAATATTTACTTTACAATATATATATCTACAATATATCTACGTGTATCTAATGTATGAATTCAGAATCATAAAATACAGTTTTGTATGCTGTCCATACAATATGTTTTCAATGTGGTTAAAAATAGTCAAAGATTTTATGCTGCTGTTTTTTTTTTTTGTGATTATTATTTTTATAAAAAAAAAAAACAAAAAAAAAACAAAAAAAAACTTTCTTCGTCTGTTTTTTTTTTAATTTTAATGGTTTAACATCTCATACTTTTTTATTTATAATATATAGATAACACATTGTTTATCATTTTGAGTCGCATAGTCAAGTTTATGTTTTTTTTTTTTGTTTTTGTTATTTTATTTTGTTTGTTTTAAATTTGTATTATTTGTTTGGATTTGTTTTGTAGTTTTTATACGTGTTATATTGTTTTTAATTTTTAGTCATAAACCAGTCATCCGTTCATTTTCATTTTCATTTTTTGTTTTGTCCTAATAGTTTGTCTACTTTATTTACCTCATCTATTAGAATAGATCTACCACCCACCTTTATTTTCTTGTTGTTTAAGTTGAATATGTCACCTTTTTTTTTTAAATAATTTTTTTCAATAAAAAGGACAATATTAGATGTATGTTATGTACGTCTGTAAAATGTAATTGTTTCCCCTCATATTAAGTTGATGAGGCATTTTGCATGTATTAAAAGTTGTCTGTTATTTAATATTTGTGTGTTTCGTTTGTAATAGGTTCTTAAGAGTTGGAAAGACTAATTTTAAGACTAATGTGCTGGATTAGTATATAAAACTGAAAAAAGTTATTAGTTGTCAATAGATTAAAAGAAAAAAAGAATAATAATATATGAGGAGTTCCGATTCAAAACGTTTGAATCTGAGCTCCTCATATAATAAAACCTCATATAATAATTACTTAGAAGTAGCCTATGGAAAACAGTGAGAAATCAATTGGGTTGACTCAGCAAACATTTTGATTTCTTACTCATTCACGACATTTACTCAAATTCACTTAATTTTTATAAAAGTTATTGTGCTAAACGTGCGATTAATGAAATACCCTTATATAGACAGTTGACAAACCATTTCAAAACAACTAAGAGTGGCTAAATATTCGAGCTGCGACATTGTCAGCGGCGATAAGTGCATAGCTTATAGAAACTTATACATTATTAATCGTTGATCAAAGTGATGCTCATGTATATAATATTCTACGCTATGTTCTTATCGATGCTCTTATCATTTATTGCAGCTGCAATATAAATGCACCTTAAGTGACTGTAATCATTTGAAATTAAAATAAAATAATATTTTAATATTCAGCAACATTTATAGTAATCATTGCTTAGCTTAACTAACTTTATTATCTTATGATAAGCCAGCCACACGATGCCAACTTTTTTTTTGCGCTAATATACTAACACAGGTTTTAGATAAGTATTAGTTTGTATAAATATATAAAACTTTTGGGGTTTATGTGATAAATATTTGCAAAAGATTATAATCTAAATGAATAACATTGGAGAAGAAATACAAAATTAAAAATAAAAAAAAAAAATGCAAAATATAACAAATAAAAAGTCTGGTAATGCACAATTTTTTTAACAAAAAAGAAAAACCGCTATTTTTGCAAAATTTTTTATATTTTTTTTTTTTCAAATAACCGTTTTTTTAGTCTTTTTTTTATGGGTATGATGACATAAATTCTATTTTTAGAAGAACATACCATATTAAAAAAAAAAGACTGTACAAAGATTCTATCAGCTGAATTATTTTGTTTTTATTATACCGTTTTTGACGACAATTTAAAAAAAAAAGGATAACTGGACAATTTTTTTTTTTTTTGGTTTTGATTATTTTTAAAAAATATCTGTGACATGTTTAGTGCGAGGCGAATATTTTTCAAAAAGCGTCATTCTGTTTGACAATTATACTGCCGCATATTGTGGTTGCAACCGAAAATGTACACCAAATTATTTTTATAAAAAATAATGTAGTTATACATATAAACTGTATATGTATATATAATATTTATTTTTTAATATTTAGTGGAGTAATTATTTTTATTATTTTTGTTGTATGTTGATTGAATGTGACAACACGTATTTTCATTTCAAGGATGCTTTTGACATTTAAATGATTTTTTTTCTATAAATTATTTATTAAACATTGTTTTGAGAGTTTATTTAGTTGAAACAAAAACAATAAAATTTATTAAAATATTGGTATTTTAGTATTTAACAGCTTTTTTATATAATTTTAACATTTTAAAAGAGTTTTTAACAGATTTTTTGCATATAATTTAGCAGAAAGAGAGACAGGGTAGATACTATTTAAATTTTGTATCCTAATATGTTTGCACCCTAATTACTACAGACTTCCATCCCATGCAATGTGATAAGCATGTGGATAGGCTATTTTATTTTTTTATTATGATATAAATTACAAATTAAAATTTTTTATTTAATTATGACCTGACTTGGGTTGGAAATAACTAGTTAATTAAAATATATTATAGGTGATCAGAGTCAGAGGTAAATTTTGCGGCTTCCTATGCAGTTAAAATATTTTGAACCCTAATAACTCCATTTCCATATCAACAACGACATAGATTTTGGTTTTAAACTATATAACTAATGGTTTAGTAATAATAATTCGTGAAAAATTTTAAAAGAATTTAGTTTAAAAAAAAATTAAAAAGAAAGACCAATGCTTTAATACGTGTATGTTAGACTTCAAGTTCTTTCAAAGATTTAAAAAAATATTAACCCTTAAAGTTCTGAAGAGTCTATACATTACGTTACTCAATATAATTTTCCATTTTATTTATTACGAGGACATGAGACTGAAGTTGTTGGAGATTTATATTTCTAAAGGACTTATATATATATATACAATATTTATACATGATTTTTATTTTTATATAAGTATATATTTTTTTCAAATTATATATAATCATAAATTCAAAATTTAATTTGGTATACCATTGAAATTAGTACCACTTTGTACAACTTTTTTGAGGCCAAAAAAAGGCCAACTCTA
The DNA here is from genome assembly GCA_963082915.1 of Dolichopus griseipennis. Taxonomy (NCBI): domain Eukaryota; kingdom Metazoa; phylum Arthropoda; class Insecta; order Diptera; family Dolichopodidae; genus Dolichopus; species Dolichopus griseipennis. The sequence continues at coordinate 68,390,159 of OY720445.1, forward strand.
AACGATTAAATCAAATTAAACAGGATAACAAATAACATTAGCTTTGTACAGCTATAATAATTTATTTAAGTAAATTGTTATTTTATTTTGTAAAATTTAATTTTTTCAGTATTTTTATTGGATTGTATGGATTTTATACTCAAAAAATGTTATTATATTTGTTAATAAAAAAATAAAAACATACAAAATGAACGATTGAAAATTAATTTAATATTCTAATCATGTTTGGTCATCGAAATTTATATCATTATCCTGGTTTTTTTTTATATTATTTTATGGATAAAAAGAAAGTACTATTTTAACTTAACTTGTATATATATTTATGTATATATATATAATGAAATATTTGTTGGAAATTTCTCTCCCTCATTTTACTACATACATTCGAAAAATAAAAAAATACACAAAAAAATTGTTAGCGCCTTATGTTTTTTATATACGATAAATAAATAAAACATAAAATTTTATATACATATATATATAAATATATAAAAATAAATTTATATATATGATAATTTTTATAGTATAGATGTGTTAAAACAAATTGATTACATATTATAAATCTTTTTTCTCATTTTCCGGTAACTATACTGTCGATATCCTTTTTTTCCCAGCCCCTTAAACTTGTTGGTTTATTCCTTGTTTTTGCTGGAATTCATTATTAGATGGTTCCATTTTACAAATTTCATCTCTTTCCATTCCTAATACACATTTTTATAGTAATATATGTAATATAATAATAACAAGAAACCAAATGTTTATTTTGTATCTTTTGTATATTTATTATTATATTTTCAATTTTTATTTTTTATTAATTTTCCTTTTATTTGTTTTCAATTAGATATTTTATAAGAATTTTTATTTTTTTTAAATTTAAAAAACGGAAAATGAAATTTGTATTATTTAATGCAATTGTCCAACTATTCAAGTTTTTGGAGTTTGTTTATGGATAAATACGGGATAAAGTCAAAGAATAGATGCATTCAAAGTGAGTATGAACACAAATTTGCTTCAACTCTTTGTTTTTTTAAGAACATAACTTAAGAGTTAAAGTCTGTAGGACTTCCTAATAGGACCAGGTTAAATATTTAATATTGGAACCTTCTAAAAACTCATTTGACCAACAACACCATTTATATAAAAAATTACAAAATGAATCTGCGAAATGATCAAACAAGCTCATATTTTTATACATACGATATTACATATTGTAGGATGGATGTATTTAAGGATATAAAAGGATATATTTAATTATTTGAAAAAATTACATATTTCTGATATTATTACTATTATATAATTATAAAATACGCTTTTCATTAATAAAATATTTATATTCAATAAAATTGCATACTTTTAGGGATTTCGTATAACAATATTAAAAATAGTTATCCTGTGCAGCGAATGACGGTAATAATAATATTCCTTTTTAAAATTCCAATAAAGATTTTTTCAAATAAAATTCAATGTTTTTATTAAACAAAATTATTGACACTGGATTATATTGTTTCATTTTAACAAGATTCATAAAAAAAAAGAAAACATACAATATAAAAAAAAAATTAAACATATTCTTATAAAATTAAAATATATATTTGATTGGTTCGTCTTAGTAAATTGTATCTACATATAAAAAAAAGGGATTTGCAATAAAATGAAATAAAATTGAAAATTAAAATCAGAAATTTAAATTTAAGATCACATATGTGTTACTGTTAAAATTAATTATTAATATTCTATATTTTCATAAGAGTTTTTATAAGAGTTTTATTTTTTTAAGAAAAAATATTTGATTTTTGTTTTTGGGGCCACTATTTCTTCTTCATACTGAAGAAGGGTGCAGGGTTATAACTCCCAGGGTTAAAAGTTCTTTAAAGATTATGCTCATGTTCCTTAAGGAACTTATGGCTCATTTAGTAGGACAAGTTCCTAAGGGATCTTTGACTCACATTAAAATATTTACGTGGAACATAAGTTTCTTGACAAGTGGGCCATAAGTTTCCTTTAGAAGTAAAAAGTCCACTAAGGAGTTATGGCTCACTGCTATGGTATTAAGTTCCTTAGGAACTAATGTTCTACTAAATGGATCATAAGTCCCTAAGGTAGGTCCCTGGAGTTATGACTTTGCACCACTGAAGAGATATATTGAAAAAAGATTATTATTTTATTGCCATTTGGTTTTTCTTTTATGTGATGAAAGAAAATTTTGATAATTTTTTTCTTCGTTGAGAAATTTCGAAATTGAAATTTAATTGAAATGCTATATCTAGTGAAAAGATATATAACGGTAAAAATGCGGAAAAAAAATTGTTGTGTGGTTTTATTGGAATTAAAATGAAAATCAATGAACAAAATGTGAATATAAGTAAACCACATCTGTTTGGTTTTTTTTTTTTTTTCAATTTAATTAAAATGTAATTGATTTTGTTTTTTTTTTTTTTTAATTTTTTTGATTTTATTTTTTTATCCTGTAAAAATATTTTGAAAAACTTACAGGATGCTGATATATATTTTAACTTCAAAGTTTTCCGCTTTCGTTATTAAAAACAAAAAAAACAAAAAATAAAAGAAGTTAATTGTTGTGGTATAATTTTTTATTAAATGTTTTAATTTTTTACGATATAACGACCAATATACCATATAAATTGTAAAGTTATTGAATAATTAACTTGAAAATATAAACAAAAAAAAAAGGATAAGTAAGTATTTAAAATATTTTAATTTTAATTTTGATTTAAAATTTTAATGGAATGAGTTTGCGGAAGGATTAAATTGAAATAAGTTAATAGTATGATAATTGATTAATCTTTTTATGAGACATTATATATTTTTAGTATTTCGTCAAGAATTTTGGACCAATTCGTCAATTGTTTTTTAAAAATGGAAAAATATTATTAGCGATTATTTATTAAACGTTGCAGATTTATTTAACATTATGTTTCTTTCAGAAAAATAAACCCTAATTTACTATAAAGTACTTGGTATATACTTTTAATCCTAAAAATATGCAATTCTATTTTAAATTTGTTTTTTTTCCAATGTAAATTTTGATTAAAAATTTAACAAGTAAAGTTTTTACACAGTGGTTAATTACTTGGCTTATTGGAAGGACGACTGAAAAATGTAATAAATATTGAGAAATTACAATATTAAACATGTTTAATATTAAACTTATAAATTAATTACATTATTGAACTAAAATGAGACTTTAGTAGTATGGCTTAATCATGACTTATAAAATTTCTAGTTTTTCATAAATATTAACTTTGAAACTTCCATAATTGCCTCAAAAAAAATCCGTTAATTTAAAATATATTTTTCATCTTTCAAATACATCTTGTACAAAATTACCTTTAAACAGTTTTATAATATATTTTTTTGATAAGAAATAAGATACATGTTCAACAAATTTATACTATTCCATTTTTTTTTAATTTGTAAAGTATCTCAATATTATAAACTTAATAGAAATTTTCATTAAAACTAAGAACCTTATATGTGCCGTTTACATTTAGATACATGTATGAGATACAGGAGTATGAGATACAAAATAAAAAAAATTCCAATTGTCTGGGTAAATTTTGTGTTAAAAATAAATATAAGGATTTTTATAAGTCGATATTATTTACAGGAATAGAAAAAAAAATATTAATTAAAATTTTATGTTTTTTATTTTTTTTTTTATTATATTTATCCCTCTACCACCACCAACAACTCAGATCTCAGTTTCTTCTTTTACATTTCCGGAATGTTAAAATTCATATGTTACTTTATATTAACTTTAAATCTAGTTTTCACTGTATGGTTTAAGAATCCTTATAGACAAATATGAACCCAATAACAAAAAAACCAAAAACCTGGAATTCCTATATTTTTGAGAATACCCTTCTTAAATATGTCTATATACTATATCTATGGGGTTACAATTTGTACAAAATATTGCAAAGGATTTTTTATGGAACTAAAAATTAGTTGTAAAAGTTTTGTGACAAGAAATATGTTTGTCAACTTTTTTTCTCTGCAAAGCTTACCATTCCTTTTAAAATTAGAACAGTTAGAAATTCTTTTGTCTGATGATGAAAAAATAACTGTTAACAATTGTAGAAAATACCTATATGTAGGTAAGATGCAAAAAAATAAATATTTATCCGGTTTGCAGTAAACCACAGAATTTTAATTAGAAATTAGAAAAGGTATAAAATAAGAATAAGGTATTCTTAATATGTATTTATATATGAATATAATACATACAGTAAAGGACAAAAAATATTAAAATAAAATTTTATAGCAACATAATAGCTAAATTTTAATATTTGATAGATGCTAAATGAGTAATTAAAATGAAGGTTCAAAAGGTTTAAAAATATTTCTGAATTTTGTGCTGAAGTTATATGATAATGTGGTAAAACCCTTTTTTTTGTCACTTACTGTATTTTCAGAAAAACTTCAACCTACCAAAAACCTATATTTCTGGGTACTATTTTTAGAATCAAAAGTTTTCAAAGGGATCAACAACTCACTATATAACGATAATGTGATGTAAAAATTGTTAACATGTTATTTTGTTACATAGTTTTTAATAAAGGATTTAAAGTTTGACATTTTAATAAAAATATTAAGTATGTATTAGAAAAACAGGATACACTTGAATATCTTTTTTATTTTGATTTAGTTTAATTATCATTTTTTCACAAAAAAAAAGTAGAATAATACAATGTAGGTAAATAAAAATAAAGTTTATAACTAATTTTTGTAAACGTAGCTAATCACATTTTCAAAATAGTTTTTTATATACTATAACGAATATAAATGTTAAGAAAACCCTATAAAGATCAGGATTATTGTATAAAAATATAAAATTTATTCTTTATTCCAAAAAAAAAAAAAACATAATAATCAAAACTTTTTATTATGACTGTTAAAAGTGAGTTAGACTATTGTGTGAAAGTAATCAAACTGACCATATTGCATTTCATATAGCTGAGAATTACGTAATAAACCTGAAATAAATTTTTAATTATTATTTATTATAATAAGTTAGCTATTTATTTTGTAGTAAGTGCCCAATACCTAAATTTTTGAAGTAGAACATTTTGAATTAATAGTATATTTTTAAAAAATAGAAAAAAAATAATCGACTCTATAATTTAAAATATAAATATCAAAAAACAGGCCTTGCTTTTAATAAATCGCAAACTACATATTTATTTAAAATTACAAAAAAACAATTTAAGACTCGTTCACGGACGTCCATAGTTGACAAAATAAAAAATATTTATTAATTCTTAATTTAAAATTCATAAAAATTACTAGTCGCCCAGGGACTAAACTTTTAGACCAGGCAAACTAACGGTGTTTTAATTGTTTTCTTTACAAAACAAAATGGTGTTTTAATGTCAAATTGTTAATCAAAATAAAAATTTTTGAATAATTTAATCAGGCAACCAGAAATGTAAATTTTTCAGAACGCAAATCTAATAAAATATAAATTCAAAAATTCAAATGCCAAATTTCAACAAAAAAATAGTTTTCGATCAATTTTTTTCAGTTTTAAAATGACTTTTTTAACCAGGCAACCAGCAATGTAAATTTTCAGAACGTAAATCTAATAAAATATAAATTAAAAAATGTAAATGCCAAATCCCAATAAAAAAATAGTTTTCGATCAATTTTCTCAATTTATTTCCGTTTTAAAATGACTTTTTTAACCAGGCAACCAGGAATATAAATTTTCAGAACGCAAATCTAATAAAATATAAATTAAAAAATGTAAATGCCAAATCCCAATAAAAAAATAGTTTTCGATCAATTTTCTCAATTTTTTTTCGTTTTAAAATGACTTTTTCAACCAGGCAACCAGAATAGTAAATTTTCAGAACGCAAATCTAATAATATAACGAGGAAGAGTGTGGTAGAGTAGACTGTGTCAACTCTGGGATACCCGTATGACCGTTTTATAAACATTATATCATTTATAAACATTAATTACTTTTGGCAAAATTTCAAACATAAAGCTTTATTAGGTGTAGTGTAATGCTCATATAAAAGAAGGAGTTGTATGGCAGCTACTCGAACCCTCTGCAGTAGACCAACCAAATTTTGCAGTAACTTTGGCCATTACACTAAACTATTTTTGGCAAAATTTCAGACACCTAACTTCAATAGGTATACAGTAATGCTCATATAAAATAAGAAGTTGTATGGCAGCTACTCGAACCCTTTGCGGTAGACCAACCAAATTTTGGAGAAACTTTGGCCATAAAACTAAACTACTTTTGCCAAAATTTCAGACACGTAGCTGTAATAGGTACAGAGAAATACTCATATAAAAAAAGAAGTTGTATGGCAGCCACCCGAACCCATGGACCAAAATGGCTGGATTTAAATAGCGATGACGGCTATTGCAAAAAAACGAATTTGCGAAAATTTCAAGATTCTAGCTCCTTTAGTTTTTGAGTTATCGTGCGGACGGACGGACAGACGGACGGACGGACGGACGGACGGACGGACGGACATACATAGCTAAATCGATTTTTTTTTCGATTCTGATCCGATCCATACACTTGAGTCTATATCTACCCCCCCTCCTTCTCTGCGTCACAAACGTAATGGCAAATTTATTATACCCTTTGCCTATATAGTCATACGGGTATAAAAATTAAAAAATGTAAATGCCAAATCCCAATAAAAAAAAAGTTTTCGATCAATTTTCTCAATTTTGTTTCGTTTTAAAATGACTTTTTCAACCAGGCAACCAGAATAGTAAATTTTCAGAACGCAAATCTAATAATATAAAAATTAAAAAATGTAAATGCCAAATCCCAATAAAAAAAAAGTTTTCGATCAATTTTCTCAATTTTGTTTCATTTTTTTAAACCAGGCAACTAGGAATGTAAATTTTCAGAACGCAAATCTAATAAAATATAAATTAAAAAATTTAAATGCCAAATCCCAACAAAAAAATAGTTTTCGATCAATTTTCTCAATTTTTTTCCGTTTTAAAATGAGTATTTTAACCAGGCAACCAGGAAAGTAAATTTTCAGAACGCAAATCTAATAATATATAAATTAAAAAATGTAAATGCCAAATCCCAATAAAAAACAATTTTTTTCCGTTTTAAAATGACTTTTTTAACCAGGTAATCAGGAATGTAATTTTACAGAACGCAAATTTAATAAAATCTAAATTAAAAAATTTAAATGAAAAATTTCAACAAAAAAAAAGGTTTTTGATCAATTTTCTCAATTTTTTTCCGTTTTACAATGATTTTTTTAACCAGGCAACCAGGAATGTAAATTTTCAGAACGCAAATCTAATAAAATATAAATTAAAAAATTTAAATGCCAAATCCCAACAAAAAAATAGTTTTTGATAAATTTTCTCAATTTTTTCCGTTTTAAAATGATTTTTTTAACCAGGCAACCAGGAATGTAAATTTACAGAAGGCAAATTTAATAAGATATAAATTAAGAAATTTAAATGACAAATTTCAACAAAAAAAACAGCTTTCGATAAATTTTCTCAATTTTTTTTCCGTTTTATAATGATTTTTTTAACCAGGCAACCAGGAATGTACATTTACAGAACGCAAATCTAATAAAATATAAATTAAAAAATTGAAATGACAAATTTCAACAAAAAAACAGTTTTCGATCAATTTTCTCAATTTTTTTCCGTTTTAAAATGACTTTTTCAACCAGGCAACCAGAATAGTAAATTTTCAGAACGCAAATCAATAATATAAAAATTAAAAAATGTAAATGCCAAATCCCAATAAAAAAAAGTTTTCGATCAATTTTCTCAATTTTATTCCGTCTTAAAATGACTTTTTCAACCAGGCAACCAGAATAGTAAATTTTCAGAACGGAAATCTAATAACATATAAATTAAAAAATTTAAATGCCAAATTTCAAGAAAAAAGTTTTCGATCAATTTTTGCAATTTTTTTCGGTTTTAAAATGACTTTTTTAACCAGGCAACCAGGAATGTAAATTTTCAGAACGCAAATCTAATAAAATATAAATTAAAAAATTTAAATGCCAAATTTCAAGAAAAAAGTTTTCGATCAATTTTTGCAATTTTTTTCGGTTTTAAAATGACTTTTTTAACCAGGCAACCAGGAATGTAAATTTTCAGAACGCAAATCTAATAAAATATAAATTAAAAAATGTAAATGCCAAATCCCAATAAAAAAATAGTTTTCGATCAATTTTCTCAATTTATTTCCGTTTTAAAATGACTTTTTTAACCAGGCAACCAGAATTATAAATTTTCAGAACGCAAATCTAATAAAATATAAATTAAAAAATGTAAATGCCAAATCCCAATAAAAAAATAGTTTTCGAGCAATTTTCTCAATTTTATTCAGTTTTAAAATGACCTTTTTAACCAGACAACCAGAAATGTAAATTTTCAGAACGGAAATCTAATAAAATATAAATTAAAAAATTTAAATGCCAAATCCCAACAAAAAAATAGTTTTCGATCAATTTTCTCAATTTTTTTCCGTTTTAAAATGACTTTTTTAACCAGGTAATCAGGAATGTAATTTTACAGAACGCAAATTTAATAAAATATAAATTAAAAAAATTAAATGACAAGTTTCACCAAAAAAAAAGTTTTCGATCAATTTTCTCAATTTTTTTCCGTTTTAATATGATTTTTTTAACCAGGCAACCAGGAATGTAAATTTACAGAATGCAAATCTAATAAAATATAAATTAAAAAATATTAATGCCGAATTTCAACAAAAAAACGGTTTCTCAATTTTTTTCCGTTTTAATATGATTTTTTTAACCAGGCAACCAGGAATGTAAATTTACAGAACGTAAATCTAATAATATATAAATTAAAAAATGTAAATGCCAAATCCCAATAAAAGACAATTTTTTTTCCGTTTTAAAATGATTTTTTTAACCAGGTAACCAGGAATGTAATTTTACAGAACGCAAATTTAATAAAATCTAAATTAAAAAATTTAAATGACAAATTTCAACAACAAAAAAAGGTTTTTGATCAATTTTCTCAATTTTTTTCCATTTTACAATGATTTTTTTAACCAGGCAACCAGGAATGTAAATTTTCAGAACGCAAATCTAATAAAATATAAATTAAAAAATTTAAATGCCAAATTTCAACAAAAAAAAAGTTTTCGATCAATTTTTTCAATTTTTTTCGGTTTTAAAATGACTTTTTTAACCAGGCAACCAGGAATGTAAATTTTCAGAACGCAAATCTAATAAAATATAAATTAAAAAATTTAAATGCCAAATTTCAACAAAAAAAAAGTTTTCGATCAATTTTTGCAATTTTTTTCGGTTTTAAAATGACTTTTTTAACCAGGCAACCAGGAATGTAAATTTTCAGAACGCAAATCTAATAAAATATAAATTAAAAAATTTAAATGCCAAATTTCAACAAAAAAAAAGTTTTCGATCAATTTTTCCAATTTTTTTCGGTTTTAAAATGACTTTTTTAACCAGGCAACGAGGACTGTAAATTTTCAGAACGCAAATCTAATAAAATATAAATTAAAAAATTCAAATGCCAAATTTCAACAAAAAAATAGTTTTCGATCAATTTTTTTCAGTTTTAAAATGACTTTTTTAACCAGGCAACCAGCAATGTAAATTTTCAGAACGCAAATCTAATAAAATATAAATTAAAAAATTTAAATGCCAAATCCCAATAAAAAAATAGTTTTTGATGAATTATCTCAATTTTTTCCGTTTTAAAATGATTTTTTTAACCAGGCAACCAGGAATGTAAATTTACAGAACGCAAATCTAATAAAATACAAATTAAAAAATTTAAATGTCAAATCCCAACAAAAAAATAGTTTTTGATGAATTATATCAATTTTTTCCGTTTTAAAATGATTTTTTTAACCAGGCAACCAGGAATGTAAATTTACAGAACGCAAATCTAATAAAATATAAATTAAAAAATTTAAATGCCAAATCCCAATAAAAAAATAGTTTTCGATCAATTTTCTCCATTTTTTTCCGTTTTAAAATGACTTTTTTAACCAGGCAACCAGGAATATAAATTTTCAGAACGCAAATCTAATAATATATAAATTAAAAAATGTAAATGCCAAATCCCAATAAAAAACAATTTTTTTCCGTTTTAAAATGACTTTTTTAACCAGGTAATCAGGAATGTAATTTTACAGAACGCAAATTTAATAAAATATAAATTAAAAAAATTAAATGACAAGTTTCACCAAAAAAAAAGTTTTCGATCAATTTTCTCAATTTTTTTCCGTTTTAATATGATTTTTTTAACCAGGCAACCAGGAATGTAAATTTACAGAATGCAAATCTAATAAAATATAAATTAAAAAATATTAAAGCCGAATTTCAACAAAAAAACGGTTTCTCAATTTTTTTCGGTTTTAAAATGACTTTTTTAACCAGGCAACCAGGAATGTAAATTTACAGAACGTAAATCTAATAATATATAAATTAAAAAATGTAAATGCCAAATCCCAATAAAAGACAATTTTTTTCCGTTTTAAAATGATTTTTTTAGCCAGGCAACCAGGAATGTAAATTTACAGAAGGCAAATTTAATAAGATATAAATTAAGAAATTTAAATGACAAATTTCAACAAAAAAAACAGCATTCGATAAATTTTCTCAATTTTTTTCCATTTTACAATGATTTTTTTAACCAGGCAACCAGGAATGTAAATTTACAGAACGCAAATCTAATAAAATATAAATTAAAAAATTTAAATGCCAAATCCCAACAAAAAAATAGTTTTCGATCAATTTTCTCAATTTTTTCCGTTTTAAAATGATTTTTTTAACCAGGCAACCAGGAATGTAAATTTACAGAAGGCAAATTTAATAAGATATAAATTAAGAAATTTAAATGACAAATTTCAACAAAAAAAACAGCTTTCGATAAATTTTCTCAATATTTTTCCGTTTTATAATGATTTTTTTAACCAGGCAACCAGGAATGTAAATTTACAGAACGCAAATCTAATAAAATATAAATTAAAAAATTGAAATGACAAATTTCAACAAAAAAACAGTTTTCGATAAATTTTCTCAATTTTTTTCCGTATTAGTATGATTTTTTTAACCAGGCAACCAGGAATGTAAATTTTAGAATGCAAATCTAATAAAATATAAGTTAAAAAATTTAAATGCCAAATCCCAACAAAAAATAGTTTTTGATCAATTTTTTCCGTTTCAAAATGATTTTTTTAACCAGGAATGTAAATTTACAGAACGCAAATTTAATAAAATATAAATTAAAAAATTTAAATGCCAAATTCCAACAAAAAACTAGTTTTCGATCAATTTTTCCAATTTTTTTCGGTTTTAAAATGACTTTTCTAACCAGGCAACCAGGAATGTAAATTTTCAGAACGCAAATCTAATAAAATATAAATTAAAAAATTTAAATGCCAAATTTCAACAAAAAAATAGTTTCGATCAATTTTCTCCATTTTTTCCGTTTTAGTATGATTTTTTTAACCAGGCAACCAGGAATGTAAATTTACAGATCGCAAATCTAATAAAATCTAAATTAAAAAATTTAAATGCCAAATCCCAACAAAAAAATAGTTTTCGATCAATTTTTTCCGTTTTAAAATGATTTTTTTAACCAGGCAACCAGGAATGTAAATTTACAGAACGCAAATTTAATAAAATATAAATTAAAAAATATAAATGCCAAATTCCAACAAAAAACTAGTTTTCGATCAATTTTTCCAATTTTTTTCGGTTCTAAAATGACTTTTTTAACCAGGCAACCAGGAATGTAAATTATCAGAACACAAATCTAATAAAATATAAATTAAAAAATTTAAATGCCAAATTCCAACAAAAAACTAGTTTTCGATCAATTTTTCCAAATTTTTTCGGTTTTAAAATGACTTTTTTAACCAGGCAACCAGGAATGTAAATTTTCAGAACGCAAATTTAATAATATATAAATTAAAAAATTTAAATGACAAATTTCAACAAAAAAACAGTTTTCGGTTAATTTTCTCAATTTTTTTCTGTTTTAGAATGATTTTTTTTAACCAGGCAACCAGGAATGTAAATTTTCAGAACGCAAATCTAATAAAATACAAATTAAAAAATTTAAATGCCAAATCCCAACAAAAAAATAGTTTTTGATGAATTATCTCAATTTTTTCCGTTTTAAAATGATTTTTTTAACCAGGAATGTAAATTTACAGAACACAAATTTAATAAAATATAAATTAAAAAATTTAAATGCCAAATTTCAACAAAAAAATAGTTTTCGATCAATTTTTCCAATTTTTTTCTGTTTTAAAATGACTTTTTTAAACAGGCAACCAGGAATGTAAATTTACAGAACGCAAATTTATAAAATATAAATTAAAAAATTTAAATGCCAAATCCCGACAAAAAATAGTTTTTGATCAATTTTTTTCCGTTTTAAAATGATTTTTTTAACCAGGCAACCAGGAATGTAAATTTACAGAACGCAAATTTATAAAATATAAATTAAAAAATTTAAATGACAAATCCCAACAAAAAAATAGTTTTTGATCAATTTTTTCCGTTTTAAAATGATTTTTTTAACCAGGCAACCAGGAATGTAAATTTACAGAACGCAAATTTATAAAATATAAATTAAAAAATTTAAATGACAAATCCCAACAAAAAAATAGTTTTTGATCAATTTTTTCCGTTTTAAAATGATTTTTTTAACCAGGCAACCAGGAATGTAAATTTACAGAACGCAAATTTAATAAAATATAAATTAAAAAAAGTAAATGCCAAATTCCAATAAAGAACTAGTTTTCGATCAATTTTTCCAATTTTTTTCTGTTTTAAAATGACTTTTTTAAACAGGCAACCAGGAATGTAAATTTTCAGAACGCAAATTTATAAAATATAAATTAAAAAATTTAAATGCCAAATCCCGACAAAAAATAGTTTTTGATCAATTTTTTTCCGTTTTAAAATGTTTTTTTTAACAAGGCAACCAAGAGTGTAAATTTACAGACCGCAAATCAAATAAAATTTAAATTATAAAATGTATATGACAAATTTCAACAAAAAAAACAGTTTTCGATAAATTTTCTCAATTTTTTCCCATTTTAAAATGATTTTTTTAACCAGGCTACCAGGAATGTAAATTTAATGTAAATTTTCAGAACGCAAATCTAATAAAATATAAATAAAAAAATTTAAATGCCAAATCCAACAAAAAAATAGTTTTTGATCAATTTTTTCCGTTTTAAAATGATTCTTTTAACCAGGCAACCAGGAATGTAAATTTTCAGAACGCAAATCTAATAAAATATAAATTAAAAAATTTAAATGCCAAATCCCAACAAAAAAACAGTTTTCGATCAATTTTCTCAATTTTTTCCTATTTTAAAATGATTTTTTTAACCAGGCTACCAGGAATGTAAATTTAATGTAAATTTTCAGAACGCAAATCTAATAAAATATAAATTAAAAAATTTAAATGCCAAATTCCAACAAAAAACTAGTTTTCGATCAATTTTTCCAATTTTTTTCGGTTTTAAAATGACTTTTTTAACCAGGCAACCAGGAATGTAAATTTTCAGAACGCAAATTTAATAAAATATAAATTAAAATATTTAAATGCCAAATTCCAACAAAAAACTAGTTTTCGATCAATTTTTCCAATTTTCTTCGGTTCTAAAATGACTTTTTTAACCAGGCAACCAGGAATGTAAATTTTCAGAACAGAAATCTAATAAAATATAAATTAAAAAATTTAAATGCCAAATTTCAACAAAAAAATAGTTTTCGATCAATTTTTCCAATTTTTTTCAGTATTAAAATGACTTTTTTAACCAGGCAACCAGGAATGTACATTTTCAGAACGCAAATCTAATAAAATATAAACTAAAAAATTTAAATGCCAAATTTCAACAAAAAAATAGTTTTCGATCAATTTTTCCAATTTTTTTCGGTTCTAAAATGACTTTTTTAACCAGGCAACCAGCAATGTAAATTTACAGAACGCAAATTTAATAAAATATAAATTAAAAAATTTAAATGCCAAATTCCAACAAAAAACTAGTTTTCGATCAATTTTTCCAATTTTTTTCGGTTCTACAATGACTTTTTTAACCAGGCAACCAGGAATGTAAATTTTCAGAACGCAAATCTAATAAAATATAAATTAAAAAATTTAAATGCCAAATTTCAACAAAAAAATAGTTTTCGATCAATTTTTCCAATTTTTTCCGTTTTATAATGATTTTTCTAACCGGGCAACCAGGAATGTAAATTTTCAGAACGCAAATCTAATAAAATATAAATTAAAAAATTTAAATGCCAAATTTCAACAAAAAAATAGTTTTCGATCAATTTTTCCAATTTTTTTCGGTTTTAAAATGACTTTTTTAACCAGGAAACCAAGAATGTAAATTTTCAGAACGCAAATCTAATAAAATATAAATTAAAAAATTTAAATGCCAAATTTCAACAAAAAAATAGTTTTCGATCAATTTTTCCAATTTTTTCCGTTTTAAAATGATTTTTCTAACCAGGCAACCAGGAATGTAAATTTACAGAATGCAAATTTAATAAAATATAAATTAAAAAATGTAAATGCCAAATTCCAACAAAAAACCGATCAATTTTTCCAATTTTTTTCGGTTTTAAAATGACTTTTTTAACCAGGCAACCAGGAATGTAAATTTTCAGAACGCAAATCTAATAAAATATAAATTAAAAAATTTAAATGCCAAATTTCAACAAAAAAATAGTTTTCGAACAATTTTTCCAATTTTTTTCGGTTTTAAAATGACTTTTTTAACCAGGCAACCAGGAATGTAAATTTTCAGAACGCAAATCTAATAAAATATCAATTAAAAAATTTAAATGCCAAATTTCAACAAAAAAATAGTTTTCGATCAATTTTTCCAATTTTTTTCGGTTTTAAAATGACTTTTTTAACCAAGCAACCAGGAATGTAAATTTTCAGAACGCAAATCTAATAAAATATAAATTAAAAGATTTAAATGACAAATTTCAACAAAAAACAGTTTTCGATCAATTTTTCCAATTTTTTTCGGTTTTAAAATGACTTTTTTAACCAGGCAACCAGGAATGTAAATTTTCAGAACAGAAATCTAATAAAATATAAATTAAAAAATTTAAATGCCAAATTTCAACAAAAAAATAGTTTTCGATCAATTTTTCCAATTTTTTTCGGTTTTAAAATGACTTTTTTAACCAGGCAACCAGGAATGTAAATTTTCAGAACGCAAATCTAATAAAATATAAATTAAAAAATTTAAATGCCAAATTTCAACAAAAAAATAGTTTTCGATCAATTTTTCCAATTTTTTCCGTTTTAAAATGATTTTTCTAACCAGGCAAACAGGAATGTAAATTTACAGAACGCAAATTTAAAAAAATATAAATTAAAAAATGTAAATGCCAAATTTCAACAAAAAACTAGTTTTCGATCAATTTTTCCAATTTTTTTCGGTTTTAAAATGACTTTTTTAACCAGGCAACCAGGAATGTAAATTTTCAGAACGCAAATCTAATAAAATATAAATTAAAAAATTTAAATGCCAAATTTCAACAAAAAAATAGTTTTCGATCAATTTTTCCAATTTTTTTCGGTTTTAAAATGACTTTTTTAACCAGGCAACCAGGAATATAAATTTTCAGAACGCAAATCTAATAAAATATAAATTAAAAAATTTAAATGCCAAATTTCAACAAAAAAATAGTTTTCGATCAATTTTTCCAATTTTTTTCGGTTTTAAAATGACTTTTTTAACCAGGCAACCAGGAATGTAAATTTTCAGAACGCAAATCTAATAAAATATAAATTAAAAGATTTAAATGACAAATTTCAACAAAAAACAGTTTTCGATCAATTTTTCCAATTTTTTTCGGTTTTAAAATGACTTTTTTAACCAGGCAACCAGGAATGTAAATTTTCAGAACAGAAATCTAATAAAATATAAATTAAAAAATTTAAATGCCAAATTTCAACAAAAAAATAGTTTTCGATCAATTTTTCCAATTTTTTTCGGTTTTAAAATGACTTTTTTAACCAGGCAACCAGGAATGTAAATTTTCAGAACGCAAATCTAATAAAATATAAATTAAAAAATTTAACTGCCAAAATTCAACAAAAAAATTGTTTTCGATCAATTTTTCCAATTTTTTTCAGTTTTAAAATGACTTTTTTAACCAGGCAACCAGGAATGTACATTTTCAGAACGCAAATCTAATAAAATATAAATTAAAAAATTTAAATGCCAAATTTCAACAAAAAAATAGTTTTCGATCAATTTTTCCTATTTTTTTCGGTTTTAAAATGACTTTTTTAACCAGGCAACCAGGAATGTAAATTTTCAGAACGCAAATCTAATAAAATATAAATTAAAAAATTTAAATGCCAAATTCCAACAAAAAACTAGTTTTCGATCAATTATTCCAATTTTTTTCGGTTTTAAAATGACTTTTTTAACCAGGCAACCAGGAATCCGTTTTAAAATGATTTTTTTAACCAGGACCAGGAATGTAAATTTACAGAACGCAAATTTAATAAAATATAAATTAAAAAACTTAAATGCCAAATTCCAACAAAAAACTAGTTTTCGATCAATTTTTCCAATTTTTTCCGTGTTAAAATGACTTTTTTAACCGGGCAACCGGAATGTAAATTTTCAGAAAGCAAATCTAATAAAATATAAGTTAAAAAATTTAAATGCCAAATTTCAACAAAAAAATAGTTTTCGATTAATTTTTCCAATTTTTTTCGGTTTTAAAATGACTTTTTTAACCAGGCAACCAGGAATGTAAATTTTCAAAACGCAAATCTAATAAAATATAAATTAAAAAATTTAAATGCCAAATTTCAACAAAAAAATAGTTTCGATCAATTTTTCCAATTTTTTTGGTTTTAAAATGACTTTTTTAACCAGGCAACCAGGAATGTAAATTTTCAGAACGCAAATCTAATAAAATATAAATTAAAAAATTTAAATGCCAAATTTCAACAAAAAAACTGTTTTCGATCAATTTTTCCAATTTTTTTCCGTATTAGTATGATTTTTTTAACCAGGCAACCAGGAATGTAAATTTTCAAAACGCAAATCTAATAAAATATAAATTAAAAAATTTAAATGCCAAATTTCAACAAAAAAATAGTTTCGATCAATTTTTGCAATTTTTTTGGTTTTAAAATGACTTTTTTAACCAGGCAACCAGGAATGTAAATTTTAGAATGCAAATCTAATAAAATATAAGTTAAAAAATTTAAATGCCAAATCCCAACAAAAAATAGTTTTTGATCAATTTTTTCCGTTTTAAAATGCTTTTTTTAACCAGGCAACCAGGAATGTAAATTTTCAAAACGCAAATCTAATAAAATATAAGTTAAAAAATTAAAATGCCAAATCCCGACAAAAAATAGTTTTTGATCAATTTTTTCCATTTTAAAACGACTTTTTAACCAGGCAACCAGGAATGTAAATTTTCAGAATGCAAATCTAAAAAAATATGAATTAAAAAATGTAAGTGCCGAATTTAAACAAAAAATAGTTTTCGATCAATTTTTCCAATTTTTTCCGTTTTAAAATGATTTTTCTAACCAGGCAACCAGGAATTTAAATTTACAGAACGCAAATCTAATAAAATATAAATTAAAAAATGTAAATGCCAAATTCCAACAAAAAAATAGTTTTCGATCAATTTTTCCAATTTTTTTGGTTTTAAAATGACTTTTTTAACCAGGCAACCAGGAATGTAAATTTTCAGAACGAAAATCTAATAAAATATAAATTAAAAGATTTAAATGACAAATTTCAACAAAAAAACAGTTTTCGATAAATTTTTTTCGGTTTTAAAATGACTTTTTTAACCGAGCAACCAGGAATGTAAATTTTCAGAAAGCAAATCTAATAAAATATAAGTTAAAAAATTTAAATGCCAAATTTCAACAAAAAAATAGTTTTCGGTCAATTTTTCCAATTTTTTTCGGTTTTAAAATGACTTTTTTAACCAGGCAACCAGAAATGTAAATTTTCAGAACGCAAATCTAATAAAATATAAATTAAAAAATATAAATGCCAAATTTCAACAAAAAAATAGTTTTCGATCAATTTTTCCAATTTTTTTGGTTTTAAAATGACTTTTTTAACCAGGCAACCAGGAATGTAAATTTTCAGAACGCAAATCTAATAAAATATAAATTAAAAGATTTAAATGACAAATTTAAACAAAAAAACAGTTTTCGATCAATTTTTCCAATTTTTTTCGGTTTTAAAATGACTTTTTTAACCAGGTAACCAGGAATGTAAATTTTCAGAACGCAAATCTAATAAAATATAAATTAAAAAATTTAAATGCCAAATTTCAACAAAAAAATAGTTTTCGATCAATTTTTCCAATTTTTTTCGGTTTTAAAATGACTTTTTGAACCAGGCAACCAGGAATGTAAATTTTCATAACGCAAATCTAATAAAATATAAATTAAAAAATTTAAATGCCAAATTTCAACAAAAAAATTGTTTTCGATCAATTTTTCCAATTTTTTTCAGTTTTAAAATGACTTTTATAACCAGTAAACCAGGAATGTACATTTTCAGAACGCAAATCTAATAAAATATAAATTAAAAAATTTAAATGCCAAATTTCAACAAAAAAATAGTTTTCGATCAATTTTTCCAATTTTTTCGGTTTTAAAATGACTTTTTTAACCAGGTAACCAGGAATGTAAATTTTCAGAACGCAAATCTAATAAAATATAAATTAAAAGATTTAAATGACAAATTTAAACAAAAAAACAGTTTTCGATCAATTTTTCCAATTTTTTTCGGTTCTAAAATGACTTTTTTAACCAGGCAACCAGGAATGTAAATTTTCAGAACGCAAATCTAATAAAATATAAATTAAAAAATTTAAATGCCAAATTCCAACAAAAAACTAGTTTTCGATCAATATTTTCCAATTTTTTTCAGTTTTAAAATGACTTGTTTAACCAGGCAACCAGGAATGTAAATTTTCAGAACGCAAATCTAATAAAATATAAATTAAAAAATTTAAATGCCAAATTTCAACAAAAAAATAGTTTTCGATCAATTTTTCCAATTTTTTTCGGTTTTAAAATGACTTTTTTAACCACGCAACCATAGGAATGTAAATTTTCAGAACGCAAATCTAATAAAATAAAAATTAAAAAATTTAAATGCCAAATTTCAACAAATAAATAGTTTTCGATCAATTTTTCCAATTTTTTTCGGTTTAAAAATGACTTTTTTAACCAGGC
>OY720445.1:68409628-68532686 GCA_963082915.1 Dolichopus griseipennis
TTGGAAAACTGATCGAAAATTATTTTTTTGTTGAAATTTGGCATTTAAATTTTTAATTTATATTTTATTAGATTTGCGTTCTGAAAATTTACATTCCTGGTTGCCTGGTTAAAACAGTAATTTTAAAACCGAAAAAATTAGAAAAATTTATCAAAAACTAGTTTTTTGTTGGAATTTGGCATTTAAATTTTTTAATATATATTTTATTAGATTTGCGTTCTGAAAATTTACATTCCTGGTTGCCTATTAAAAAAGCATTTTAAAACTGAAAAAAATTGGAAAAATTGATCGAAAACTATTTTTTTGTTGAAATTTGGCATTTAAATTTTTAAATTTATATTTTCTTAGATTTGCGTTCTGAAAATTTACATTCCTGGTTGCCTGGTTAAAAAAGTCATTTTAAAACCGAAAAAAATTGGAAATTGATCGAAAACTATTTTTTTGTTGAAATTTGGCATTTAAATTTTTTAATTTATATTTTCTTAGATTTGTGTTATGAAAATTTACATTCCTGGTTGCCTGGTTAAAAAAGTCATTTTAAAACCGAAAAAAATTGGAAAAATTGATCGAAAACTAGTTTTTTGTTGGAATTTGGCATTTACATTTTTTAATTTATATTTTATTAGATTTGCGTTCTGAAAATTTACATTCCTGGTTGCCTGGTTAAAAAAGTCATTTTAAAACCGAAAAAATTGGAAAAATTGATCGAAAACAAATTTTTTTGTTGAAATTTGGCATTTAAATTTTTTAATTTATATTTTATTAGATTTGCGTTCTGCCAATTTATATTCCTGGTTGCCTGGTTAAAAAAGTCATTTTAAAACTAGAAAAAAAATTTGGAAAAATTTATCGAAAACTCTTATTTTGTTGGGATTTGGCATTTACATTTGTTCGTTTACATTTTATTAGATTTGCGTTTTGAAAATTTACATTCCTGGTTGCATGATTAAAAAAGTCTTTTTAAAACCGAAAAGAATTGGAAAAATTTATCGAAAACTAGTTTTTTTGTTGGAATTTGGCATTTACATTTATTAATTTATATTTTATTAGATTTGCGTTCTGAAAATTTACATTCCTGTTGCTGGTTAAAAAAGTCATTTTAAAACTGAAAAAATTGGAAAAACTCATCGAAAATTATTTTTTTGTTGAAATTTGGCATTTAAATTTTTTAATTTATATTTTATTAGATTTGCGTTCTGAAAATTTACATTCCTGGTTGCCTGGTTAAAACAGTAATTTAAAAAAAAATTGGAAAAATTGATCGAAAACAATTTTTTTTGTTGAAATTTGGCATTTAAATTTTTTAATTTATATTTTATTAGATTTGCGTTCTGGAAAATGTACATTCCTGGTTGCCTGGTTAAAAAAGTCATTTTAAAATCGAAAAATATTGGAAAAATTGATCAAAAACTAGTTTTTTTTTGGATTTGGCATTTATATTTTTTAATTTACATTTTATTAGATTTGCGTTCTGAAAATTTACATTCCTGGTTGCCTGGTTAAAAAAGTAATTTTAAACCGAAAAAAATTGGAAAAATTGATCGAAAAACCAATTTTTTGTTGAAATTTGGCATTTAATTTTTTAATTTATATTTTATTAGATTGCGTTCTAAAAATTTACATTCCTGGTTTGCCTGGTTAAAAAAGTCATTTTAATACCGAAAAAAATTGGAAAAATTGATCGAAAACTAATTTTTGTTGAAATTTGGCATTTAAATTTTTAATTTATATTTTATTAGATTTGCGCTCTGAAAATTTACATTCCTGGTTGCCTGGATAAAAAAGTCATTTTAAAACCGAAAAAAATTGGAAAAATTGATCGGAAAACTATTTTTTTGTTGAAATTTGGCATTTAAATTTTTTAATTATATTTTATTAGATTTGCGTTCTGAAAATGTACATTATTCCTGGTTGCCTGGTTAAAAAAGTCATTTTAAAACCGAAAAAATTGGAAAAATTGATCGAAAACTAGTTTTTTTTGGAATTTGGCATTTATATTTTTTTAATTTACATTTTATTAGATTTGCGTTCTGAAAATTTACATTCCTGGTTGCCTGGTAAAAAAGTCATTTTAAAACCGAAAAAAATTGGAAAAATTGATCGAAAACAATTTTTTTGTTGAAATTTGGCATTTAAATTTTTTAATTATATTTTATTAGATTTGCGTTTCTGAAAATGTACATTCCTGGTTGCCTGGTAAAAAAGTCATTTAAAATCGAAAAATATTGGAAAAATTGATCAAAAACTAGTTTTTTTTTGGAATTTGGCATTTATATTTTTTAATTTACATTTATTAGATTTGCGTTCTGAAAATTTACATTCCTGGTTGCCTGGTTAAAAAAGTCATTTAAAACCGAAAAAAAAATTGGAAAAATTGATCGAAAACAATTTTTTTTTTGTTGAAATTTGGCATTTGATTTTTTAATTTATATTTGATTGGATTTACGTTCTGAAAATTTACATTCCTGGTTGCCTGGTTAAAAAAGTCATTTTAAAACCGAAAAAAATTGGAAAAATTGATCGAAAAACAATTTTTTTGTTGAAATTTGGCATTTGAATTTTTAATTTATATTTGATTGGATTTACGTTCTGAAAATTTACATTCCTGGTTGCCTGGTTAAAAAAGTCATTTTAAAACCGAAAAAAATTGGAAAAATTGATCGAAAACTAATTTTTTGTTGAAATTTGGCATTTAAATTTTTTAATTTATATTATTAGATTTGCGTTCTGAAAATTTACATTCCTGGTTGCCTGGTTAAAAAGTCATTTTAAAACCGAAAAAAAATTGGAAAAATTGATCGAAAACTATTTTTTTGTTGAAATTTGGCATTTAAATTTTTTAATTATATTTTATTAGATTTGCGTTCTGAAAATGTACAATTCCTGGTTGCCTGGTTAAAAAAGTCATTTTAAAATCTAAAAAAAATGGAAAAATTGATCAAAAACTAGTTTTTTTTTGGAATTTGGCATTTATATTTTTTAATTTATATTTTATTAGATTTGCGTTCTGAAAATTTACATTCTGGTTGCCTGGTTAAAAAAGTCATTTTAAAATCGAAAAAAATTGGAAAATTGATCGAAAACAATTTTTTTTGTTGAAATTTGGCATTTGAATTTTTTAATTTATATTTTATTGGATTTACGTTCTGAAAATTTACATTCCTGGTTTGCCTGGTTAAAAAAGTCATTTAAAACCGAAAAAAATTGGAAAAAATTGATCGAAAACTAGTTTTTGTTGGAATTTGGCATTTTGAATTTTTTAATTTATATTTCATTCGATTTGCGTTCTGAAAATTTACATTCCTGGTTGCCTGGTTAAAAAAGTCATTTTAAAACCGAAAAAAATTGGAAAATATTGATCGAAACTAATTTTTTGTTGAAATTTGGCATTTAAATTTTTTAATTTATATTTTATTAGATTTGCGTTCTGAAAATTTACATTCCTGGTTGCCTGTTTAAAAAGTCATTTTAAAACCGAAAAAATTGGAAAAATTGATCGAAAACATTTTTTTTGTTGAAATTTGGCATTTGAATTTTTTAATTCATATTTTATTGGATTTGCGTTCTGAAAATTTACATTCCTGGTTGCCTGGTTAAAAAAGTCATTTTAAAACCGAAAAAAATTGGAAAAATTGACCGAAACAATTTTTTTGTTGAAATTTGGCATTTGAATTTTTTAATTTATATTTTATTGGATTTACGTTCTGAAAATTTACATTCCTGGTTGCCTGGTTGAAAAAGTCATTTTAAAACCGAAAAAAATTGGAAAAATTGATCGAAAACTAGTTTTTGTTGGAATTTGGCATTTAAATTTTTTAATTTATATTTCATTCGATTTGCGTTCTGAAAATTTACATTCCTGGTTGCCTGGTTAAAAAAGTCATTTTAAAACCGAAAAAAAATTGGAAAAATTGATCGGAAACTAGTTTTTGTTGGAATTTGGCATTTGAATTTTTTAATTTATATTTCATTCGATTTGCGTTCTGAAAATTTACATTCCTGGTTGCCTGGTTAAAAAAGTCATTTTAAAACCGAAAAAAATTGGAAAAATTGATCGAAAACTAATTTTTGTTGAAATTTGGCATTTAAATTTTTTAATTTATATTTTATTAGATTTGCGTTCTGAAAATTTACATTCCTGGTTGCCTGGTTAAAAAAGTCATTTTAAAACCGAAAAAAATTGGAAAAATTGATCGAAAACATTTTTTTTGTTGAAATTTGGCATTTGAATTTTTTAATTTATATTTTATTGGATTTGCGTTCTGAAAATTTACATTCCTGGTTGCCTGGTTAAAAAAGTCATTTTAAAACCGAAAAAAATTGGAAAAATTTATCGAAAACAATTTTTTTGTTGAAATTTGAATTTTTTAATTTATATTTTATTGGATTTACGTTCTGAAAATTTACATTCCTGGTTGCCTGGTTAAAAAAGTCATTTTAAAACCGAAAAAAATTGGAAAAATTGATCGAAAACAATTTTTTTGTTGAAATTTGGCATTTAAATTTTTTAATTTATATTTTATTAGATTTGCGTTCTGAAAATTTACATTCCTGGTTGCCTGGTTAAAAAAGTCATTTTAAAACCGAAAAAAATTGGAAAAATTGATCGAAAACAATTTTTTTGTTGAAATTTGGCATTTAAATTTTTTAATTTATATTTTATTAGATTTGCGTTCTGAAAATGTACATTCCTGGTTGCCTGGTTAAAAAAGTCATTTTAAAACCGAAAAAAATTGGAAAAATTGATCGAAAACTAGTTTTTGTTGGAATTTGGCATTTGAATTTTTTAATTTATATTTCATTCGATTTGCGTTCTGAAAATTTACATTCCTGGTTGCCTGGTTAAAAAAGTCATTTTAAAACCGAAAAAAATTGGAAAAATTGATCGAAAACTAATTTTTTGTTGAAATTTGGCATTTAAATTTTTTAATTTATATTTTATTAGATTTGCGTTCTGAAAATTTACATTCCTGGTTGCCTGGTTAAAAAAGTCATTTTAAAACCGAAAAAAATTGGAAAAATTGATCGAAAACATTTTTTTTGTTGAAATTTGGCATTTGAATTTTTTAATTCATATTTTATTGGATTTGCGTTCTGAAAATTTACATTCCTGGTTGCCTGGTTAAAAAAGTCATTTTAAAACCGAAAAAAATTGGAAAAATTGATCGAAAACAATTTTTTTGTTGAAATTTGGCATTTGAATTTTTTAATTTATATTTTATTGGATTTACGTTCTGAAAATTTACATTCCTGGTTGCCTGGTTGAAAAAGTCATTTTAAAACCGAAAAAAATTGGAAAAATTGATCGAAAACTAGTTTTTGTTGGAATTTGGCATTTAAATTTTTTAATTTATATTTCATTCGATTTGCGTTCTGAAAATTTACATTCCTGGTTGCCTGGTTAAAAAAGTCATTTTAAAACCGAAAAAAATTGGAAAAATTGATCGAAAACAATTTTTTTGTTGAAATTTGGAATTTAAATTTTTTAATTTATATTTCATTAGATTTGCGTTCTGAAAATTTACATTCCTGGTTGCCTGGTTAAAAAAGTCATTTTAAAACCGAAAAAAATTGGAAAAATTGATCGAAAACAATTTTTTTGTTGAAATTTGGCATTTAAATTTTTTAATTTACATTTTCTTAGATTTGCGTTCTGAAAATTTACATTCCTGATAGCCTGGTTAAAAAAGTCATTTTAAAACCGAAAAAAATTGGAAAAATTGATCGAAAACTAGTTTTTGTTGGAATTTGGCATTTGAATTTTTTAATTTATATTTCATTCGATTTGCGTTCTGAAAATTTACATTCCTGGTTGCCTGGTTAAAAAAGTCATTTTAAAACCGAAAAAAATTGGAAAAATTGATCGAAAACTAATTTTTTGTTGAAATTTGGCATTTGAATTTTTTAATTCATATTTTATTGGATTTGCGTTCTGAAAATTTACATTCCTGGTTGCCTGGTTAAAAAAGTCATTTTAAAACCGAAAAAAATTGGAAAAATTGATCGAAAACATTTTTTTTGTTGAAATTTGGCATTTGAATTTTTTAATTTATATTTTATTGGATTTACGTTCTGAAAATTTACATTCCTGGTTGCCTGGTTAAAAAAGTCATTTTAAAACCGAAAAAAATTGGAAAAATTGATCGAAAACATTTTTTTTGTTGAAATTTGGCATTTGAATTTTTTAATTCATATTTTATTGGATTTGCGTTCTGAAAATTTACATTCCTGGTTGCCTGGTTAAAAAAGTCATTTTAAAACCGAAAAAAATTGGAAAAATTGATCGAAAACATTTTTTTTGTTGAAATTTGGCATTTGAATTTTTTAATTTATATTTTATTGGATTTACGTTCTGAAAATTTACATTCCTGGTTGCCTGGTTAAAAAAGTCATTTTAAAACCGAAAAAAATTGGAAAAATTGATCGAAAACAATTTTTTTGTTGAAATTTGGCATTTAAATTTTTTAATTTATATTTTATTAGATTTGCGTTCTGAAAATTTACATTCCTGGTTGCCTGGTTAAAAAAGTCATTTTAAAACCGAAAAAAATTGGAAAAATTGATCGAAAACATTTTTTTTGTTGAAATTTGGCATTTGAATTTTTTAATTCATATTTTATTGGATTTACGTTCTGAAAATTTACATTCCTGGTTGCCTGGTTGAAAAAGTCATTTTAAAACCGAAAAAAATTGGAAAAATTGATCGAAAACTAGTTTTTGTTGGAATTTGGCATTTAAATTTTTTAATTTATATTTCATTCGATTTGCGTTCTGAAAATTTACATTCCTGGTTGCCTGGTTAAAAAAGTCATTTTAAAACCGAAAAAAATTGGAAAAATTGATCGAAAACTAGTTTTTGTTGGAATTTGGCATTTGAATTTTTTAATTTATATTTCATTCGATTTGCGTTCTGAAAATTTACATTCCTGGTTGCCTGGTTAAAAAAGTCATTTTAAAACCGAAAAAAATTGGAAAAATTGATCGAAAACTAATTTTTTGTTGAAATTTGGCATTTAAATTTTTTAATTTATATTTTATTAGATTAGCGTTCTGAAAATTTACATTCCTGGTTGCCTGGTTAAAAAAGTCATTTTAAAACCGAAAAAAATTGGAAAAATTGATCGAAAACATTTTTTTTGTTGAAATTTGGCATTTGAATTTTTTAATTTATATTTTATTGGATTTGCGTTCTGAAAATTTACATTCCTGGTTGCCTGGTTAAAAAAGTCATTTTAAAACCGAAAAAAATTGGAAAAATTGATCGAAAACAATTTTTTTGTTGAAATTTGAATTTTTTAATTTATATTTTATTGGATTTACGTTCTGAAAATTTACATTCCTGGTTGCCTGGTTAAAAAAGTCATTTTAAAACCGAAAAAAATTGGAAAAATTGATCGAAAACTAGTTTTTGTTGGAATTTGGCATTTAAATTTTTTAATTTATATTTCATTCGATTTGCGTTCTGAAAATTTACATTCCTGGTTGCCTGGTTAAAAAAGTCATTTTAAAACCGAAAAAAATTGGAAAAATTGATCGAAAACAATTTTTTTGTTGAAATTTGGAATTTAAATTTTTTAATTTATATTTCATTAGATTTGCGTTCTGAAAATTTACATTCCTGGTTGCCTGGTTAAAAAAGTCATTTTAAAACCGAAAAAAATTGGAAAAATTGATCGAAAACAATTTTTTTGTTGAAATTTGGCATTTAAATTTTTTAATTTACATTTTCTTAGATTTGCGTTCTGAAAATTTACATTCCTGATAGCCTGGTTAAAAAAGTCATTTTAAAACCGAAAAAAATTGGAAAAATTGATCGAAAACTAGTTTTTTGTTGGAATTTGGCATTTACCTTTTTTAATTTATATTTTATTAGATTTGCGTTCTGTAAATTTACATTCCTGGTTGCCTGGTTAAAAAAGTCATTTTAAAACCGAAAAAAATTGGAAAAATTGATCGAAAACAATTTTTTTGTTGAAATTTGGCATTTAAATTTTTTAATTTATATTTTATTAGATTTGCGTTCTGACAATTTATATTCCTGGTTGCCTGGTTAAAAAAGTCATTTTAAAACTGAAAAAAATTGGAAAAATTTATCGAAAACTCTTATTTTGTTGGGATTTGGCATTTACATTTGTTCGTTTACATTTTATTAGATTTGCGTTCTGAAAATTTACATTCCTGATAGCCTGGTTAAAAAAGTCATTTTAAAACCGAAAAAAATTGGAAAAATTGATCGAAAATTATTTTTTTGTTGAAATTTGGCATTTAATTTTTTTAATTTATATTTTATTAGATTTGCGTTCTGAAAATTTACATTCCTGGTTGCTTGGTTAAAACAGTAATTTTAAAACCGAAAAAAATTAGAAAAATTTATCGAAAACTAGTTTTTTTTGGAATTTGGCATTTAAATTTTTTAATTTATATTTTATTAGATTTGCGTTCTGAAAATTTACATTCCTGGTTGCATAGTTAAAAAAGTCATTTTAAAACTGAAAAAAATTGGAAAAATTGATCGAAAACTATTTTTTTGTTGAAATTTGGCATTTAAATTTTTTAATTTATATTTTCTTAGATTTGCGTTCTGCAAATTTACATTCCTGGTTGCCTGGTTAAAAAAGTCATTTTAAAACCGAAAAAAATTGGAAAGTTGATCGAAAACTATTTTTTTGTTGAAATTTGGCATTTAAATTTTTTAATTTATATTTTCTTAGATTTGCGTTATGAAAATTTACATTCCTGGTTGCCTGGTTAAAAAAGTCATTTTAAAACCGAAAAAAATTGGAAAAATTGATCGAAAACTAGTTTTTTGTTGGAATTTGGCATTTACATTTTTTAATTTATATTTCATTCGATTTGCGTTCTGAAAATTTACATTCCTGGTTGCCTGGTTAAAAAAGTCATTTTAAAACCGAAAAAAATTGGAAAAATTGATCGAAAACTAGTTTTTTGTTGGAATTTGGCATTTACATTTTTTAATTTATATTTTATTAGATTTGCGTTCTGACAATTTATATTCCTGGTTGCCTGGTTAAAAAAGTCATTTTAAAACTGAAAAAAATTGGAAAAATTTATCGAAAACTCTTATTTTGTTGGGATTTGGCATTTACATTTGTTCGTTTACATTTTATTAGATTTGCGTTTTGAAAATTTACATTCCTGGTTGCATGATTAAAAAAGTCTTTTTAAAACCGAAAAGAATTGGAAAAATTTATCGAAAACTAGTTTTTTGTTGGAATTTGGCATTTACATTTTTTAATTTATATTTTATTAGATTTGCTTTCTGAAAATTTACATTCCTGGTTGCCTGGTTAAAAAAGTCATTTTAAAACTGAAAAAAATTGGAAAAACTGATCTAAAATTATTTTTTTGTTGAATTTTTTGTTATTATTTTTTTGTGGCATTTAAATTTTTTAATTTATATTTTATTAGATTTGTGTTCTGAAAATTTACATTCCTGGTTGCCTGGTTAAAACAGTAATTTTAAAAAAAATTGGAAAAATTGATCGAAAATAATTTTTTTGTTGAAATTTGGCATTTAAATTTTTTAATTTATATTTTATTAGATTTGCGTTCTGAAAATTTACATTCCTGGTTGCCTGGTTAAAAAAGTCACTTTAAAATCGAAAAATATTGGAAAAATTGATCAAAAACTAGTTTTTTTTTGGAATTTGGCATTTATATTTTTTAATTTACATTTTATTAGATTTGCGTTCTGAAAATTTACATTCCTGGTTGCCTGGTTAAAAAAGTCATTTTAAAACCGAAAAAAATTGGAAAAATTGATCGAAAACAATTTTTTTGTTGAAATTTGGCATTTGAATTTTTTAATTTATATTTGATTGGATTTACGTTCTGAAAATTTACATTCCTGGTTGCCTGGTTAAAAAAGTCATTTTAATACCGAAAAAAATTGGAAAAATTGATCGAAAACTAATTTTTTGTTGAAATTTGGCATTTGAATTTTTTAATTTATATTTTATTGGATTTACGTTCTGAAAATTTACATTCCTGGTTAAAAAAGTCATTTTAAAACCGAAAAAAATTGGAAAAATTGATCGAAAACTAGTTTTTGTTGGAATTTGGCATTTAAATTTTTTAATTTATATTTCATTCGATTTGCGTTCTGAAAATTTACATTCCTGGTTGCCTGGTTAAAAAAGTCGTTTTAAAACCGAAAAAAATTGGAAAAATTGATCGAAAACTAGTTTTTGTTGGAATTTGGCATTTAAATTTTTTAATTTATATTTCATTCGATTTGCGTTCTGAAAATTTACATTCCTGGTTGCCTGGTTAAAACAGTCATTTTAAAACCGAAAAAAATTGAAAAAATTGATCGAAAACTAGTTTTTTGTTGGAATTTGGCATTTACATTTTTTAATTTATATTTTATTAGATTTGCGTTCTGATAATTTATATTCCTGGTTGCCTGGTTAAAAAAGTCATTTTAAAACTGAAAAAAATTGGAAAAATTTATCGAAAACTCTTATTTTGTTGGGATTTGGCATTTACATTTGTTCGTTTACATTTTATTAGATTTGCGTTTTGAAAATTTACATTCCTGGTTGCATGATTAAAAAAGTCTTTTTAAAACCGAAAAGAATTGGAAAAATTTATCGAAAACTAGTTTTTTGTTGGAATTTGGCATTTACATTTTTTAATTTATATTTTATTAGATTTGCGTTCTGAAAATTTACATTCCTGGTTGCCTGGTTAAAAAAGTCATTTTAAAACCGAAAAAAATTGGAAAAATTGATCGAAAACTAGTTTTTTGTTGGAATTTGGCATTTACATTTTTTAATTTATATTTGATTGGATTTACGTTCTGAAAATTTACATTCCTGGTTGCCTGGTTAAAAAAGTCATTTTAAAACCGAAAAAAATTGGAAAAATTGATCGAAAACTAGTTTTTTGTTGAAATTTGGCATTTGAATTTTTTAATTTATATTTTATTGGATTTACGTTCTGAAAATTTACATTCCTGGTTGCCTGGTTAAAAAAGTCATTTTAAAACCGAAAAAAATTGGAAAAATTGATCGAAAACTAGTTTTTGTTGGAATTTGGCATTTAAATTTTTTAATTTATATTTCATTCGATTTGCGTTCTGAAAATTTACATTCCTGGTTGCCTGGTTAAAAAAGTCATTTTAAAACCGAAAAAAATTGGAAAAATTGATCGAAAACTAGTTTTTGTTGGAATTTGGCATTTGAATTTTTTAATTTATATTTGATTGGATTTACGTTCTGAAAATTTACATTCCTGGTTGCCTGGTTAAAAAAGTCATTTTAATACCGAAAAAAATTGGAAAAATTGATCGAAAACTAATTTTTTGTTGAAATTTGGCATTTGAATTTTTTAATTTATATTTCATTCGATTTGCGTTCTGAAAATTTACATTCCTGGTTGCCTGGTTAAAAAAGTCATTTTAAAACCGAAAAAAATTGAAAAAATTTATCGAAAACTAGTTTTTTGTTGGAATTTGGCATTTACATTTTTTAATTTATATTTTATTAGATTTGCGTTCTGAAAATTTACATTCCTGGTTGCCTGGTTAAAAAAGTCATTTTAAAACCGAAAAAAATTGGAAAAATTGATCGAAAACAATTTTTTTGTTGAAATTTGGCATTTAAATTTTTTAATTTATATTTTATTAGATTTGCGTTCTGATAATTTATATTCCTGGTTGCCTGGTTAAAAAAGTCATTTTAAAACTGAAAAAAATTGGAAAAATTTATCGAAAACTCTTATTTTGTTGGGATTTGGCATTTACATTTGTTCGTTTACATTTTATTAGATTTGCGTTTTGAAAATTTACATTCCTGGTTGCATGATTAAAAAAGTCTTTTTAAAACCGAAAAGAATTGGAAAAATTTATCGAAAACTAGTTTTTTGTTGGAATTTGGCATTTACATTTTTTAATTTATATTTTATTAGATTTGCGTTCTGAAAATTTACATTTCTGGTTGCCTGGTTAAAAAAGTCATTTTAAAACTGAAAAAAATTGGAAAAACTGATCGAAAATTATTTTTTTGTTGAAATTTGGCATTTAAATTTTTTAATTTATATTTTATTAGATTTGCGTTCTGAAAATTTACATTCCTGGTTGCCTGGTTAAAACAGTAATTTTAAAACCGAAAAAAATTAGAAAAATTGATCGAAAACTATTTTTTTGTTGAAATTTGGCAATTAAATTTTTTAATTTATATTTTATTAGATTTGCGTTCTGAGAATTTACATTGCTGGTTGCCTGGTTGCCCAGGTCTTCAGATCTTCATTAAAATATATAAAATTTAAAACAATGGTCACTTTAAAATAAAAGTTTATTTTAGATGAGTTAAAAAGTTGTTAAAGTGTTGAGTTAATAAAACAATATCAAAAACGCCAACAAGAACAAAAATTATAACCAGATAGGTGGGTGAACTCTTTATTAAATGGATTATTTCCGGAATAATAATCAGAAGGTCATAACATATTTTCAACCAAACATAAAAACAAAAATAAAACTAACAAAAATCTGTATCTTAAATTATGGAGTAGTTGTATATAACAACTAACTCCATACTGACTTGTTACTTTTATTAAAAGTTTTTTATTTTTCAGTTTTGATACATTTGATGCGTATAATATTGCAGACAAAAAAATCAACAAAAAATAGTATGTAATGTTTGTTTTTCACTATAGCCAACAGTATAATAAAACTAACATAAAGATGACTAGGCATTCTCAGAAATCCCAGGCATTAAGAATGAGTATAGAGTCTGAAATTTAAAAAAAGATATTTTTACAACATGGAAAATATTTTTCAAGTCTATTGTTACTTTGTGAGTTTGTAATATTGTAAATGTATGTGTTTGGTAGAAAATTACAGGCTTTATAACTATATATGTATATATACATATAATAGACATATAGCTCATATCTTTTCTAAGTTTTTTCATCTTTAATTCAAGAGAAAATTTAAGAGAAAAACTTTTTTTTACTAATTTCTTTTTTTTTCTGAATTTCCTTCAAGGGTTTTATTTTTTGTTTTTTTTTTTAGTTTTCGTAAAAATTTTTCTATAGCGGAAATGAAAACTAAAAATATAAAATTTTTCTTTTTTCTATTCTAATTTGTGTCTGTATAGTTGGCTAAAGCAGTCATTATCCGTTATTGTGTTTAAAGTGGAAAGGGAAATGAAAAGGAAGAATTGTCCTTAAATTTGTGTGTATTGTGAATAGGATTGTGAATGAATTTATTGTTTTAAATTGTTTTAATAAGTGTTGTTTTAAGATTAGGAAGTATTAAAATACCGGCGAATTTTTTTCTAATTTTTTTGAGACTTTAAAAATCAGGAATATTATAATGTTAAATGGAGAATATCGAAAATAAAAGCAGGTCTAATAAATTCTATTGTTAAAAAGATAAGTTAGATTCAAATTTAAAAACTTAATTAATGTGAATTGGTTGGGATTTAATTTTTTTTAAACTTGAAAACATCTTGGGTCCTTAACCCCATTATAGAGTATGTATCTTAAGTTAAAAAACGATATAATAAAAGCATCGTAATAAGTTCAAGAACTACAATATATTCTATTAAGACCCAGCCTAGTAAGTTAAAGAAAATTGTAAGAAATATTATTAAATATAAGTTATCATTTTACAATATTTGGATTAACTGCACACCTTGTCTATTTTTTTTTTAATAAAATGCCCCTAACTATTAAAATTAAAAAAAAAAAATATATGAACGTGATGTTATGACTTGTCTCGCCACTATACCAATGTTTTGGTTAAGGTCCAGCCAAATAAAGTTTCTACAAAATAAAAATAGAGACAAAAACAAAGTATCTGGGGTAACTAAAGAATATTAAATTGAAAAAATAAACGTAGAATTTCTTTGTATTTCTTTCGTATTGTAATCATTATAAAAGAACCTGGAACGTGGAAGTCATAATATCGGAAGTTTTTTTTATTTTAAATTTTATTTTAGTACAAAACATTGAAATTACTTATTAAAGGGACAATAGTATATATTTAAGTATAATTATATATATAAATTGTTTTTTTTTACTGTGGTTAACCCTTAAAACAATTAAAAAAATGGCAAATAAAAGTTTTTTTAAATGTAATATAATATTGTATTTTAAGTAATTCAAATAAAATTAAATTACTTTTAATGCAGGATAATTTTTTTTTATTTTAGTTTTATACTTTTGAAAATGAAAATTGTATAGATAATTAGATCCACGCTTTTTAGATGAAGGAAATTTCAGGGGGAAGGAAATTTTTACAATTATCTTTAGATAAAACAATTAAAATTGTTTTTAACTAAAGATTTGTCTGCACAATGTTAAATTGTGTTAATATTATTCGAAAAAATTTGAAAAAGTTTGAAATAAACTTTTTATGACCATGAATCTTCTAAATCAGTTGGAAAAAAGAATTGAATGCAGTATATTTTAATTATATGTATTAAAATTGATTTTATTAGAAAGTCTTCAAGTGGATTATTCTGAGGTACCGAATTCTTAAAATTTTATGAGTAAAAACTAAACGCAATATAAAAAGAAGTTGTATATAAAACTAGTAATCAAAAGAATGAATTAAGGTAAAATTATATCTTCATTCGCAATTGTAGTATCTATAGATATTTCTAGGACTAACATTTTGTGGTCTTGGGTTTGCTATAAAGTCATATCTGTTGACCTTTTAGTCAAAGTCAAACACATTTCCGAATATTGTGCAAATTAGTAATTACAAAAATAATTAAAAAGGTTAAAATAAAAAAATATAAATTTGAAATGAAAGGAATGCATGGTACAGTTTCTATATCAAAATTTCTATTGCCTTTTTTTAGCTTTCACAGCGATAATTATTCTTGTATTATATAATTATTATATACTTGAAATACTTTATATATATCACGTCACAGGTATATGTTTCATTTCGCAATTTTATATATATTTTAATAACAGTACTTAAAATAATAACTATGTTTAATTGTTTTAATTTCTTTTTACTTTTATTTTCTGTTTTCCTGTTCATTTAACAATTCAAATTAAATTTTTTTTTAGAATAATTTTGTCTCTTTCTATTTTTATATTTTTTTTTTCAAGTTTTAAATTATGGTTTGTTGCCTTGGTTTTCATTTGTATTTTATGTATAAGACGACAAAAGAAATCAGGAATTGCATTAAGTGTTTTTTTTTTAAAAAAAATTTAGAGAAAGAACAGAGAGGAACAATATAAAAGGAACTTTATATACTTTAATTATAATAGTGATACTGATTACAGTCGGTTTTCTAAAATGTAGTATTTATAGAATCCAAAAACTTAAAAGAGGTAAATTAGGATTTAAGTTTTTTTTGTATTCGAGATAACGATTAAGAATGAAATTTTCTGTAAAGGTTAAAATTCTTAAGAGCGAATTCATCTGTGTATGAAAATTATAGTTAATTACATAAGAAAATTTTTCTTAAAAAAAAATCGTTAAAATTCAAACAAATTTGAGTTGAGAACTTATTTTAACAATGCAATTGTTTTAAACTTAGAAATAAGCAGATATACTTTTTAAGTTTTCCTATTTTCGCCTCTCATATTTCTCAAAGTATATTTGATGCTTTGATATAGAATCTCTATTTAAGGTACAAAATTTATTATGAAAACATTTTAATTATACTCTATAATTTTATATAAGAACTAGTAATGACATTGCAAGAGCATGGAAAGAGTTTAAAAAATTCCTCAGCACTAAAGTAGAGCGCCCTAGAATCATAATTCCAAGAAAAATGTTATAACTCTTCAAAATCATTTCAAAGATACCTTAGATGATGAGATTCCCCAAACTCTAGAAATCGTTAGCATCAGTTTATTAAATATTATATTCTCTTATATAACATTACATTCTCGTGGGCTTTAGCAAAAAAAATACAAGATCTCTAAATAATTCAAGGTTTATAATAAACAAGAAGTGAAAAAATTTAAAAGGGAATCATTAAAAATTATATGGGACTTTAATTATAGAAAAATTCTCCTAATATATGAATTATATATATAATATAAGATTTAAAAAATTCATTTACCTGAATTATAATTATTTCTTGGTATATCTTTACGAGATTTTCGATTTGTTCTTGGTTGTGTTCTTGAATCTTTTGGATCTGAATATCCTTCAATAAGTTTAACGTTTGTATATTGTGGTTGCGGTTGAATAATATGAGGTTTCTGTTGTTGTAATTGTTGTTGTTGCTGCAATTGAATATATGGTTGAGTTTGCTGTTGTTGTTGATGATATTGTTGATGTTGTATTAAAGTAATTGGAGGATGTTTAAATGCTGGCACTGGTGGATCTAAAAATGATACCTAAAAGGTAAAACAAACACAAACATAAATTAATTAACATTTTTATCTTAAGTATATAGATATATTTTTTTAACTAATTATAATTCAATTAATTTTATATTAAAAATTGTGTATTAAACTATTTTATTAAAAATTGTAAGAATTTCCATTGGAATAAAAATAAATATATATATTTATCTTATATTGCATAAAATTAGGCGTATTTTCTTTTTAAAATATGAAAAATTGAAATTTGTCTTACAAAAACAAAAAGTCCTTTTAATAGTTTATAATTTAATGTATTATTTTGATATTTATTTATAATAAATGATTTGTAAAATATCGAACAGATGATTTTGACTTCTTAATGAATGGATCTCGGATTCAAACCTAGGTCTAGATCATATCTTAATTTTAAACTAATATGAAAATAAAATCATAATTTGATTTAAAATTTTAAATTTGAGCAAAAATTTTAAAATTAAAGTTCTCAAATTTATTTTATATAAGAAAACTACACAATTTAAATGTTGACAGCATTTTTTCATAAACCATAATATGTTTCAATTATTCCAAAAAAAATAAAAAACATCTTTTTCAACATGATTAATTTTATAAATTTTTTTATTTTTAAATAAAAAAACCTATACTATTAAATTATACTATCATCATTATTATAAATTAATTTCTCTTTAAATTTTGTTTTTTATTATTTTATCAAAAAAAAAAAATCGATTTTTATTTATCTATAGATATAGATACTTTTGCCACCTATTCCATTGGGACAACATTTCCGCAAAATAAAATTAAAGTTTTCAATTGACCAGAAAGGTAAATCACATTAAAAACCATAAAATCGAATTCAACTGAACTGAAACGAAATTTTTTTTTGAAATTCCGGAGTACAATAATGAAAAAGTTGATTTTGATTGAAAAAATAAGAAAAAAAAAAAGAAAAACGGAACCCATGAGAACGTAAATCAAATAAATTGATTCAATTTATCTTTTCAGGTTACTTCATTTTCTTTTGTTCGATCATTATTTTCTTTTTTTAAATAATAAAAAAAATAGGGAATGGAATTATTGGTACATGTGTACATAAACAAGAGGTGATAGATACCTACATAAATTTAATTTTTACTTTTTGTGTTTTTAAAGATAGGTACCTCTAAGGAAATTTATTTTTAGAAAATTTCTATAGGTATACAACTTACAAAACATATTTACTTTTCATCATTTTTGATTTTTCATGTCTGGGAGTTTCTAAAAAGACTAGATGAAGGTTTTGTATAAAATGGTGGGGTAACGAAAACAAATGTAATTTCCTTTAAATTTTTGTAAAATAAAAAAAAAAATAAACTAATATTTTAACATTGTTTCCGGTATCTTAATTTTATGATATTTCTTAATATTATTCTGTTGGTATAACAACTTTAATAGATATAATAATAAAAATAAAAAAACAAAGATATTAAATTAAAAAATAAAATATTCAAAAGTAAATATTATAATATTTTTAACACTGAAATTTAAATTTATTTATATATATACTAAAATCAGTGTAAATTGAGAATATAAAAGTCGAATATAAAAATATATTTTAAGATATTCAAAAAAAACAAAAATTTAAATAACTTAATTATATTAAATGGACTGTAGAATGTTTGACATTAAGTTTAATGAAGCTTATTATCAATTTCTAATAATTTAAGTTGAAATTTTTTTATAAATTTATGATCTAAAGGTAAATTAAAATAAATACTTTAAAATGGTACAACAGGGAAAAAATTGAATTTTTAAAATTTTTCAATTTTAAGTTCTAATAACTTTGATTGTATTTTAGTAACTAAAAATTTAGTAAATTTCTTTGAAATTTGGTTTTATTTCATATAATTTTAGCTCCTAACTTATTATATTAGCGAATAGTTTATAATTTTGTTTTATTTAATATTAACGTACTTAACTCCAAACTTATTATATTAGTGAATAGTTTATAATTCTAATTGATTTTATATTAACTAATTAAATTAGAAAATTTTTAGATATTGGAATCATGTATACTTTAATTAATTATGTAAGAGAAAGTATATTTGCGTAAAAGAGGGTATTAATTTAAAATTTATTTTAATAATTTATTGTAAAACAGGTAATTAAGTTTATTTTGATATATTAAATGAAATATTTAAAATATGTATCAATTTAATATTTAATAAAAAACTTTTTCACCTTACTACATACATTAACATTATGACTAATTAATATTTTAAACCTACAAGAGGAAAATTGTGGTTTTTTTTTTAAAATTTTATTTTTAAAATTATATAATATTACCAGGCACCCAAAGACGTATTTTATCAGAAAGCAAATTTACTTTAAAAAAATTAATTTTTATTTTCGCCGGATTGCATATTTTTGGGATGAAAATTATCGTTTCCTCCTAAAAGTATGCAATTTTATTTGATTGCATACACGTTTTTAAAATAAAATATTTACCTACTACTTTTCATGATAGCCTGGTATTTTCGTTCAAAAAAGACATTTTTTTAATTGAATTTTTAGACATTTTGACACCATTAACACACCATGGGCGCAGCCATTTTTTTTCAATTGAGGTTTTTGGTATTTAAAATAAACTGTCATACAGAGTTATTAAAACAACAAATTCTTTACTTTTATTGACATTTTGACACTCTAAAATTTGACTTTTTTTTTAAATTGATTTTTTATTAGGTATTTAAATTAAATTTGTATTTTCATTTGTAATTTAATTTGTAATTTAATTTGCATTTATTTTAATTTGATTTTTAAAGCTTTTTTTAAGTTGTTCTTAAATAAAAAATCTTTTAAATGATTTAATTTAATACTTTACTCACGTAACCATGTTATTGCAGTTTTTATTAATAATTTAAATTATTATTAAGTTATATTAAATATTAATTTAAAGCATTGAATGAATACTAGAGTATTTATTTATTTAGCTTAAACTTAAGTTATAAAGTTAATAATATGAAATGTATTAAATCTTGATTTCAACAAAGTTATGTAAAATAAGAATTTGGTCACATTAAATTAACCGAAGTAAAAGATTTAAAATTTAATTTCAACCTTTTGAACTACAGTTATAATGTAAAAATCCTTCGGATTCTTCTTTATGTATCTGTAAAAAATTTCATAAAATTTTTAACGGGAACTCGTTAACTTTTGACTTTTCAATGGTCCTCTTTTTTGGATTTAACATTGTCAATATTGAAATGAAAATGTATTAAATTAGATTATATGTTATATATATATTTATTTGGTAAAGATATTATATATACCGCACCACTAACTTTTAAAAACCATTTAAATTTATGGAATGTTTTATTTTCATTTCTAAATAAATGATTGTAAATGTTAAATTTATACCTTTAGCATTTAACAAATATAACAAAAAAAAGTCCCCTCAGGGCTTTACACTATTATGATGCTTTGGAATAAATGTCCTATAATATAAAAGGATAGTATATAGCAAAAAAATGAAGTATTCTTTTTAACACTTCGTTTAGTTTCGTCTTATATTATCGCTTATTATCACATCATAATTACATCATCATCACGAATATCCATCAACACATTGCACGTCGTTTTTTACATTTGTTTTTCTTTTTTATGTTTTTTTTTCTATTTTCCAGTATTCTTGTGTTGGTACATTCCCATACCATGAATCAGGAAATGAAGGATTTCATTTTTTTGAATCATCATAATATAAAATATGAAAAAGAAAACCGTTACCAAGTCGTATTCATGTAATTTCCTTTTTTGTTAACTTTCATCAGATCTGTCAAATGAATACAAAAACCAAAATTAAAAAAATAAAAAATAAAATTATACTGTACTTTGTAAAAATATAATTTCCCACTAATAAACTTGAAACAGGAAATGAAAAAAAAAAGAAGAAAAACAAAAAATACAGAAAAATATAAAAGAAACTTTGTAAGAAAACAACTGGGAGAAATAGGGATAAAAATTAGAAAAACAGAAAAATGAAACTCTTTTTGAATAAAAGCGTTTTATAAATTATTT
The DNA here is from genome assembly GCA_963082915.1 of Dolichopus griseipennis. Taxonomy (NCBI): domain Eukaryota; kingdom Metazoa; phylum Arthropoda; class Insecta; order Diptera; family Dolichopodidae; genus Dolichopus; species Dolichopus griseipennis. The sequence continues at coordinate 68,430,008 of OY720445.1, forward strand.
TATTATTTTTATATTTTTTTTTATTTCTAAACATTAAAATTATGCCTGAATTATATCTGAAAAGTTATAAAATCTTTATTATTCTGTGTAGAAATAAACTTACTGATATATTACTGTATATAATTGAAATTTACTAATATTTACTAGTATATTTATAAATTTATATACATAAACATATGAAAGTAAGCTAATTTTAAATAAAATAAGTATTAAATATTAATTAATAAATTTAAAATATAATTTTGAGTTTTTTTGAAAAACCATAGAGAGCTTCTGTAATTTTTGAATTGAAGTTTTATATTTAGAATTATAAACTAATTATTATCAAGGCTATATTTTAAAAATTAGAGGCTATTAAGAAAATACATAAACAAGAAATTTAAATAAATACCGAAAATCCGGGAAGTTTTTTTTTTTATAAAAGTACTAAAGAACTTATTAAATTTTTGAAAAAAAACGCTAAACTTAAAAAAGATTAGATACTTATGTAAAGAATCTACGATATTTTTAATATTTTAACATAATAAATCAAAAATATGTTCAGATATCTTATATTTAGTAAATTTTAAAATTAATCTATAAAAAAACTTTTAAATTTTGTAAATTAAAATAAATTAATAATAACGCTGATTAGTAAAAATTCTATTAATCGTTGGTGAAAAACAATCGCAGCTTGAATGAAATTTATTTTTTAATTAATTATCTAGAAAACATTTAAAGTGATCATTATTTAGTCCTTCTCTTAATAGAGTATTATTAATATTTTTTTAATTTATTTATTAATTTAATAAACAGTGTACTATCACATACAATGTGAGAAGCGTATAATTCAGCCTTTACTTAGCAAAAGGAGCAGATATTTTATTTTATATTATGATCAATCTGGGACTTTTTAATTGATAATCCCCGCCACTCTAACCACTGAGCTAACAGTCAGATTGTAAAATATTACAAAGTTCATTACAAAGTTGTATATATTCGAATTAAGCAGAGTTCATTCAAAATGAGTTTTTTCGATTTAGGAATAGAACAATCTGAATGTTTATTAAGTTTTAAAATTAAATCCCATTTAATATTGATTCTAAACAAAATTCGAATTATCTGTTTTTAATTTGGGATAGCATCTCTTAATAAAGTTAAAATATATTGTTTATTAAAAAGGTCTATGCTTAAGTTAAATATTTATTGAAAGCGTTTATTATTAGTTAAAGAGTTTTTTAATAGATTAGATATATTTATACAATAAATAGGTAAAAGGTTTGGAGCTTCATACTTTTATAATTAAATATAATATTAGGCAAGGGTTACGTTCTATATCATTTTTACATATTCTATATCAAATATTTAAACATCTATGTAAAATTTTTAATTTAAAATTTAAAATATAATTGCAATTAACATTTTTAAAACCAAACATTCTATATTTATATATTACTTATATATATAAGTACATATATTCTATAATACAATATTAAAATTATGTACCTACTGTAATAGAAATTGAAGTTATTTGATTGTAGTTGCCTTCAGAGTTAAAAATATGAATAAGCCTCCACTTTTTTAAAATGGAAAACTTTATTATTATTATCCTTATTATTTTTAATATTTTTATTAAATATAATAATAATTTTTATAATATTTATGGTGTTAAGAGTAAATATTATAAAATAAATAAAACAAGAAAAATGAAATTATTTCCATTTTCTTATATAATTTTAAAAGAAAGTAAAGTAAAAGAAAGTAAAATATTATATTTTTGGTAATTAAACTTTTAAATGTTATTTCCTTATTTTTTTTTTATTACAATATTTTATTGCATAAGTTATAATCAACCATTTATTACAATTCCTTTTTTTTCTCAAAACCATTACTACATTTCCCCATAGTAACTACTCCATCCTTTAGATTTTTATTTTTAAAATTTCACTTAAAGTTTCCTTTAGGCAACCCATCATCATCAGAATTTTTTAATTTTTTTTTTTTTAAATAAAATTGAAATTTGAAACTTTGGAATTTAGAATTGTATTCTTATTAATATTAAAATAAATTTGTTAGTCAGTTGTAAGCTTTCAGGAAACCTGAAAAGGGACTACAAATATTCATTTGAGTACGCATAAATATTGGAGGTAGTTAGATCACAGGATGAAATGAAATACATGATTTGATTGATGCTTTTGAATTTTAGTGATTTAAAAAATTTTATCATATAGGTTCTGATTAGTTAACTTATTTTATACAAATTAAAACCTTTAATTTAAAAGCGCTTTTATTAACTTATTTAAAAAATGAATAAGTTTATTATATTATTTAAATTAGTTATAAAATTTAAAAGAGAATTAGTTATAAAATTTAAAAGTTTTAATAAAATATTAGTTCGCTTAAGTCACAGCGATTCGTTGGCAAGATTTCCTTTATTTAAATGAGATTTCAAGAAAATTCTAACAAAATATTAATTAAATTAGTGTAAGGAATTTGTACTAATTACAGGGTGTTGGTTAGATCAAATTTTGCGAATAGTAAGATAGAAATACAAACTGTTTGAACTTTTTTAAATTAATGTCAATAAAAGCTTGAAGGAAGCTTAAAATTAAATAAGAACAGTTTTAGCATTGATTGTATAAACTTAAGTAGTAATCGAAGCCTATAGTTATTAAATATTGCATTAAAGTGCTAACTGTTCAATTGTTAGGCTAATAAGTCTATTAATACTATAGGTATAATTTGGAACCGAAGGACTTCTTATTATTACATTTGGTCTTATTCTACATATAGAACATATGTAGAATAATGTTATACATATGTTATACATATGTTGGTTTTTAATCACATGTTATATATAGATGAATTCTATTTGTTATATATTGTAATAATTTTATATTTGATTTATAAAGGATTTCTGTATCTGTGAGTTATATTATTGTATTAAATTATGTATTACAAAATGTGTTATATATATGTGTATATATATATATTAATGTAATTTTTATTAAATAAAGACAGAGAATTATTTAGGTAAGGTTTCGAACCGGACTCTCTAGAATAAAAAGTTGGCAAAGTAACAACGGTACGACCCAGCCGTTTAAGCTAGTCCTTCTTAAAAACGACTTTTTATATTATTATTTTGTAAGGGCAATATATGTTACGCGATATGTTTTAATTCTACTATAAAAATTCTTTGTTTGTATTTTCAAAAAAAAAAAAAGAAAAACATAATGTCAAAATTATGCAAAATATTTTGGATGATGAGAATGATTTAATTTTTTTTATTATATACTTTCAAAACATAAGTGAATATAAAAAGAAACCAATAGTATAATTTAAATTTTTTTTGGGAAAAAAATGATGAAATTTTAAATGAAAAACCCGGAAGTGTGAAGGGTCGTCAATTCAAAAAAAAAAAAAACAAAAAAATTTTTAAAATGTAAAATGAAAAATAATAAAAACACAAAAAAAAAAATAAAAACATATCTTTTAAGTGTACCCCAGAGGGTATAAAAATAACACGTTTCGCACATAATTATGAAATTGATTGAGGAAAATTTATTTATTTTAATTATGTTTTATTTTTATTATATTTTTTTTTTTTTTTTTTTATTTTTCCTCAAGTATATTTTTAATTGAAATTATTTTCAAAAAAAGTACGGAAATATTTTTTAAAAACTAAATGAAAGTTGCGTAGATTTTGTTTGATGAAGGGTGAGTTTTTTTTGGATAAGTTTCTTTGGTTTTGGATCTGATGAGATGATGAGAACTTATTTTAGGGGGGCCGAAAAAGTATATAAGAATGAAATAAGTATTTTTTTCAAAATAAAAATAAATATAAAGTAAAAGTTTTTTTTTTTTATTTTTCTGAAGGTAATAAAAAGAAAATTTTTAATAAGTATTTCTTCCATTTAAGTTTTAATATTTTTGAATTATTAAAGATCAAATTTATAAGAACAAATTTTTTAATGGAAACATCAATTTTAAGCACCAGTTAATTTAATAATGTAAAAATATTATTTAAAAATTTAAATTGAGTGGTTTTACTAAAGGGTTTTTTTGGACTAGTAGTTCAAAAGTTTATAGGATATTTTAAAATATCTATAAATATATGCATAACTAAATAGTAAATGTAATTGTACCTTTTATATGTTCAAAGTAATTTAATTAACTAGAAATAAGTTATAAAATTTAAAAAGTGTAGATATTGAAAATTTTAAATTTTTAATATATGTAATTCATTATTTTAAGTTGTAATGTAGGTGTTTTATTTGCTTAAAAAATGTTTCAACTTGGGATTCAAATGAGATATTAGTTTCGAATTGTTAAAAATTAAACTTATGTTAAAAGTGGGATTTGTTTTTAAGTTCGTCTTGTTTCTAGACATTTAAAATACGTTTACTGTTAATAAAATAACACTAATAATAATATTGAATCAAATGTTTGATATCTATTCAAGTTCAATAGGATTTCGCGGAGATTAAATGGTAGAGATGCAAAAGTATTGCAATAAGTATATTCAAAAAAAAAAAATTTATATTAGAATCTTTCAACATTTTACTTGATAAAGGGTGAGTTGCAAAAACTAAATCTGGGTCCAATTGCACCAAAACTTATTCCCTAATCTAATAATAATTTTTTTGATTAGTTAGTGTTTTTTAGTAATCAACTTCATTGGCTTGTCGTCAAATATAAACTTATCAAAGAAATGATAATTTAAATATTTAATTAGTGATAAGTTTTTGGTGCAATAGGGCTCAGGTATTAGAAAAGAGAAATTATTTAAAAATAAATTTAAAGAACATTTTTAAAAATACATAAAAGGTGAAATAAAGTCTAAATAACTTTACTTTTAGTCGATATTACAATGTTTTATTAATTAAATTCCTATAAAGAAGCTGTCTTTGCAATATAATAGAAAGTCATTTTTTTCCAGCCGTGTTAAAATACATATGACTTTTTCAATAGAAATAGTGTTAGTTCTAAAAATAATCTAACCTATGAAAACAGAACTAATATATTATTTATTTTAATTATATTATTAATTTACAATATATTTTAATCGAAAGAGGAATTTATTTAGGCTTTAAAGGTTCAGACTATAAACTAAACTCTATCTCAGTTCATAAGCCACGTGCTTAATCACTACATCACCAAGGCCTGAAATATTCTAGCCATGCTTAATATTTACACATGTTATTCTATTAAATATTATACAAATTAGACTATTTATAATGCAAAATTAATTCGAATCACCATCATAGATTTGTTTTGTACCATATGCATTCCAAAAATTTATGGAATCAAAATTTTGGATAATGAAAATAAAAACTTTATGATCTTTTAAAATTTTTTTTTCCAAATTTTTGATATTTATAAAATTTTACTAGATAAAAATAAATTATAGAATAATATAAATTGCTGATAAAATAACTCTTGTCTGCGTTCGAAATTTTTATTTGTATTAAAGGTAATATTTCTTTTACTAAAGTAATCTCTTAAAAAAAAAAAAAACAACAACCGTAATGAAAAACCATTTACAGATGAATAAATTTTCAATTTTTCATTCAAAAAAATTGTTTTAATATTTAACATTATGAATGAAAAATTAAATTCAATAAATTTTTATTAAAATTAGACAATCACTTCTTCTTTTTTTTCTATTTTTTTTTTTATTAAATTCCATACCACAAATATTTGATCATTTTATTGAAAAATTGAATATAAAAATTTGGAAAAATATTGTTTTTCAAAAGTTCATTCAAATCTTTTATTCTTTTTAATTTAATTCAATATAGTATATGTGCTGTAGGACGGGAACGTCTCAAAATCCCAAATTACAAAATCTCAAGGTAACAAAATGCTCCTAGAGTTTCAAATTTAGGAACTTTTTCCAATTTTATTTTTGGCAAACATTTTATTAAAATTTAAATAAGAAGTTATTCGGCATTCAGTATTTTTGAGAAAATAAAGGCTTCCCTTTTTTCGAAATATGTATTTATCTGTATAGGTGAGATCTCTTTTTCCAGAATTTTAAATGGGAGGGGCATTTTATTAAAAGATTTTCTGACATATTAGTTATGTCAAAAGCTTGGTAGAATTTAAGATTTAAATCAGGGTTCCAATGATTTTTTTAGCGTGGGTTTGGTAGCCTCCATTTTATTAAATGCTTGTTCCTCTCTTAATATTTATTAAAAATAAGTTAAGAGAGATTTCAGAGTTGGATACAAAATCATGATTGCTGCTATTTCCAGAGTATAAGTATCTACATACAAAAAATACAAAATATGTATATTTATTACTAAGTTGAAGTTTCTTTTTGCAATTCCTTACCCAACCCAAATAAGATTTCGCAATTTGGAATTTTGTAATTTGGGATTTTTAAATTTTGGATATCGTGCACAACTCCTGTAGTACAGTTACCATTAACTCTTAGAAAAGTAATAAATTCTTTTTTCTTAAAAATTGCATAATTTTTTTTTTCATTGATTTTGCAATTTTTTTTTAACAGAGCTGTAAAATATAATAAATATAAAGAAAAGCTTGTTTTTTCATTTTTTAATTTTTTTTTTTTTAATCTCAAATTCTTTAAAGAAAATATTTGTCTTAAAAATTATTAGATATTTGAAAAGAAAAGAAAAAAAAAAGTGGTCCTTATTATTGTTTAATGGTCTGCATCATCAGACTTAATTTTTATATCCTGCCAAAAAAAATCTTTTACCTTTCTATATTTTTTTTTTGAATGAAGATGTTAATATGTCTAGGGTGGATCAAAATAGTTTAATAAAATAAGAATTCGTATTTTATTTTTAATTTTCTTTTCTAAATAATAATATTTGATTTGCGAGTTTCGGAAACATTTGAGATAGTTGTAATACTGGAGTTAAATATTAAAAAATTGACATTAAAAGAATACTTGAAGGGTTTTTATTTTATGTGAACTCTTTTTTATATTTAGTGAAGAAATTTTATTTTGGTTCATTAATCCTGTGTCTTAACATTTCGTTAATTACGGATTAGAACACTTTATCCCAAATATTGTTGAAATTTGAGGAATCTGGTAGACTTTTAAAAATAAAAGGATTTGAACTTGTCTACAGTGCATAATTGACCTCTAAGACTATGGGGTTAACATAGTATATGAATTATCTGAATTCATTTAAAATATAAACGCCTTCAGTTAAAATGAAAAACAAACATCATCTATATTTTAATATTAAGTACTATTACGTCTTCAGCCGATAGACTCACAAAAGAAATTGTAAAATTTTGAACTTACAATTTATAAATAAAAATTCCTGTCCCACCCTATAATCAAAAAATTTTATCTTAAGATTTAATTTTTCTTGTCTATATAATTTTATAAAATTGCTCTTGAAAGAAATTTTTTTTTGACTTAACAAAATGCAATATTATTTTATTATTATTTAAAAGCGTTTTATAGAAGATGAGTAATAATAACATAAAGCTATAGAAAAAATAAAAATCAATTCCTTTTTGGTTTTTCCCCATTTACTTTTTCATTCGTAATAAATAAAAATTCCATTCTTTTTTCATATATCTATTTATACGTCTAGGTACGTACATACGAAATTATATATATTTATACATTTACAATAAATCTGTAATCCTCTTACATTCTTTATCTTATCGCCAAGTAACAGGTAACTTAAATTAAACAAATATAAAAGATTAAGGTGCCCCACCATCATTTAATTTATTTTTAAAATTGTATTTTCTGTGTCCTTTGTGCAAACTTTTACTCAGGCAGGACTAAAAATTTTGCCGACACTATTGCTTTTTTTTGGTTTTATTTTCTATTACATATAACACATCAAATACAAACATACATTTATTTTAATCCGTTCCGAATAGCAATAAAAATATCATTAATAATAGTAATAAGGAAATACACATATACAGAGTGTGCAGTTAGCGAGTTTCCAAAGACAATAGTTGTTTTGGAGGGGGGAAAACAAAAAGACATATAAGAACAAATGTGAGTACTTTAATTGAAGCTGAGTTATTTAGTTATTTAATAAAAACAGTGAAAAATATGAATATTTTTCGAATTTAAGCCCTTGTTACTCTTCCTCAGACATAATGAAAATTTTGGATATTATTATGAAAGCATATAACTGCAGCAAGTACTGACACTTAAAGAAGTCTTCTATGTGTTACACAGGTGTGAAGACGTTCTTTTTTCTTTAAAGATTTTTCAAAACTACTTTGAAGGCGGTTATCTCGGCAACCATTAAGTAATAGAAGTGCCACTCCAGAACAATTTTTTGTTCATTGTGAACTTCCCTTTCAACCACTTTCATTGGGAAACACGGCACCTTAAAGGGGTACTCTGTATATATATACATATAATTTTTTGCAATCAATAAGCTTCACTAAAATGATAATAGTAACTGATAATCCCATTTTTCACTAACCCAAACCCAACTTAAAATTTTCAATTTTTAAAGTACATACTTATTCGTTGCAATAGAATTAGAATTATGTATCTTAGAACCGAGACTCTCTATTTGTATTTATTTCTCATTTTCCGAAATTTTTTTATAATTTTTAAAATGTTTCAAGGTGGCCATATTCAGTCAACTTTTTTTATTTTATTTTATTGTGATTTGTGAATGAATGAATTGCTTTGCTTTGTATTGAGCGTTTTTATATTGAATCATGCTCTTCGAATTAATATTCATATTAAATATTTTGTTCATTGTCTAGGACAATCTAGGTGGTATGCAACCTTTTTTTTGGTATTTTTTTTAATTTTATTTTTATTATTTAAAATTTAATTACATAATAATTATTATATTACAATTCTTTGTTCCCAAAATATAATTAACCTCATTTCACGCATTTTTTCAATATTCATTTGAATGAAGTTCTATAATAAAAGTTTTAAAGTATACTAAAAAAATAATTAAAATTTGAAAAAAAGTAAGTCTAAAACAATGAGGCGTTGTGAGGCATTGTTCCATTTTTAATAAATGAGTAATACATACATTTCAAAGCTAATGCCAATTCCAATTCGAAATTCCTATCCATATATTCTAAAAGGGTTTATCAGAAATAATAGAACATTAAAAGTATGAGTATTAGAATTTGAAAGACTGTAAGTAAATTTTTTAGACATACAAAAAAAACCTTAATGATAATACAATATTTTGGAATTCATCAAAGGCCCTCATTTTATGAACTCCTTGTCAAATTTGTTAATGATAATGCTGGTTCATTGATGTGAAATTAAAACAAAATTTTACGGTAGTACTTTGAACCTCACACTTTTACAAAATATTAAAACAAAAAACCATTTTAAAATAATACAGTCAGCCAGCATATGTTTCGATTTTTTTTAAAATTTATCAAAAAAAAGTAGACAACAAGTATCTTAAATGCTGGATTTTACTTTTATAATTCCTGACCCACACCACCCCAATTTACTATATAGATAAAATATTTATTTATGCTTTTCAATTTGAGAGTTGATTTGTTGCGAAAGATTCTTATTTTGCTAGAATAAATGTTGATTTCGAATTACAAATTGAAAATACAATATAATTTTGTAAATTTTTTTATTGTTGTTGTTTTTGTTTTTTTTAATCCTAATTTTTTGGAAATGCTTCTTATGTTTTCATTAAACTCCAAAAAAAAAAACACAACTTTTTTTTTATTTTGAATTTAAAAAGTGAAATTTTCTATAACAACAAAACATGGATGAGAAGTCCTTGAAAGCATTTCATTGTATATTTTCGCAGTTACTTTAAATACATACATAAAATTATAAATAAATAAAAATACATACATTGTGTATTAAAAAAAATACATTAAAGTCAAATTGAAAGATAATTTACGTATAAATATTGACGCATCAAATTTCACTTCCTTCCTAGTTCCCAATGCCTAAAGGCATGGTAACATAAAAATTGTCTACAAATTGGAATTTTATTCAATATTAAAATAAAAAAAAAATGGATTTTAAACTATGCGTAAATATTAAAAGGATTCAATGGAATGCATTTAATTTTTTAAAGGATGATTGATTGGTATTCAAAAAATTTTCAAAAAAAATGTTGTTTTTTAATAATTAAAAAATTTGCAAAACAAATTTTAAGTTTATTTTGAAATTTTTTGGAAAATTATTTAAAAATCGAATATCAAATATTATGTTCTCATTCTATATTTGTTATGACTTTAGGGAGATTTTTAGTTGGATCAATGGATTTTTTTTTTATTTTATTTGAACTTCAAAATATTAAAAAAAAAAAAAAAACAGGAGAAAATAGGAAAGAGTATATTAAAAATCAAGCGTATATGTATTTTTTTTTATCAGATTTTAATGAGCTTTGATAACAAAAAAAATAAAAAATAAGAAAATAAAAAAAAAATTAAAAAAAAGTTTTTCTAAGAGAAAATTAAAAGGGATATTAAATTATGATATTTGATATGAATATACATTAAAATAATGAAATGGTATTATGAGATACTTTTCAGGTTTTGGAATACTAGATATTTTTTCTCCCTGCTTTAAGGCGTATAGGGCACTCACCAAGTTATTTGGTCTGGGGATCAATTTCTTAAATCATTATATTCAATGAACGGCTTCATTACTCGGTTATAACTATTGTATATAAGATTATGATAATATTGGTATACGGGTTTATATGAAATTCACTTTTTAGCTCAAATCTTCAACTTTTTAATTGTAAAAAAATGGTAGACAAAATCCCTTAATTCTATTTATATCGTCTTTCGTTTCAAATAATTTTAATGTAATCTATCCAACATGAGAATTATTTGAGGTTAAAAATGTAATTGAGAAGCTTACTGACTGATTCAACAAATTGACTAAAAAATAGGTTTTCATTTAAAATGCAAGTAAGACTCTGACGAATTTAAAGGATTTTCATGTTTCCTTTTGTGTGTTATACTTACCTTCTCAAAAGTTAGTGATATAATAAAATCATATCTATAATAATAAAAATATCGTAAATTAAGAGTTGTATTTAAATAGATTATATCGTAATATAAAATAAGATTATATAAAAATATATCTAACTCTTGTACAGGGTAAAAGTATCGAAAATTGATAATAAAACTGAAAGTTATGAAATAAGTCTAGAAGGAAAGTTACGAAGACCTCTTTTCAACCTCTTTTTTAAAAAATTTCAATTTTTATTATTATATGTATCTTATAGTTGAATTGAACAACTTTAAAATTTTACCCTAATTTTATTTTATATTTTTAGATATTTTTTCAAAACTCAAAAAATAATTCAATGTTATGGAAACCGCGCTATAATTTTTGTTTTTTAATGGATATAAAATTAAATATAGGGAAGAATAACAGCAAATAATAAGCAAAATAAAAGTTAGAATTTCCATTTTCAGGAAAAATTTCAAAGTAGATTCCAAAGTAGGATTGAAGCTAGAAATATTGTCTGTGCAAAATAAAAAAAAAATAAAAACATTCATCCATTCATTTAAAAAAAAAATTATGTATTCATTTATGAATATTCATTTTATTCATAAAAAACACATCTAAACTAATAGGTATGCCTAGAGGAAAAATATATATATGAATTCCTGAACTTTGAGATTACTGCTTTTTAGATAAAAATTTATATTATTTAGGAAATGGAGACCCATTTAGGAAAGAGAGACCCATTCAGAAATGAAAGGCAAAAAAAAACTTTTTTATTTTTGGGGAATTCAATCACAACTTTTAACAAGTACCCAAGTAAAGTACCCCTTTCAATTATACAATGTATAAAATTGCCAAAATATATTTACCATTAAATTTGAATTATATTTAAGTATGTAGGTATAATTTTCATATTACTTATTATTTTGCAATTTACTTTTTCATATTAATTTTATGGTATAAAATAACTAATTAAACAACTAATTCACAAAATATTATGTGTTTTGTAAATATTTTTGAATAGAAATAAGTAATTAAAATTTTAAATTAAAAGAGATTTGATTGAAACCATTATGGTTGGTTTTGAAATTGTGGTAGACTCTTTGCAAGTAGATTTCAAATATAAATGGTATAAAATTTTACAAAATAATAAATTTAATATTTAAATTTAAAAATTATAAATTTGAAATTATGAATTTAATAATTATATAAAAAAATATGCTGTGTCCACAACAGAATCAACCGCTATTACAGGAAAAGCTTAATGTAAAATGTCTTAAAAGATTTTTCAAAAACTACGTTTTATGGGTTTCTGCACACCGAAGTATCAGAATCCCATTTTTTGTGCGAAAACAATACCTACCGCTTATGAAATTTAATATAAGCGGTTGGTAAAAATTTTTAGAATAATCTATATAAATATAATTTTTTTTTAGATTTTAGAATTTTAGATCATAAAATCTAGTATAGTTTTCTTTATCACAAGATTAAACCATATGAAAATATAAAAAAGCGTTTCAAGTCTGGAAGGAATATACAAAATGGTCTATTAGTTTTTTATCCATCTGATACTAATCTGATGCTCAAAAATTTGTATTTGATATTTTATAAGAATGAAGAAAAGTTTAAATTAATGTATAAGCATTATTTTTCAAAACATTTCATTAGAATTTTTCCCAGATTTAGTTCTGGGATGCCAATTATGGTCTTAAGACCTTAGATAATTTTTTTTAACTTATTTAATTAAAAATGAAAGCAGTTCTATGAAATGGGATACACAAGAAGGTCTATTCTATTTTCCTTAAAGATTTTAGGTTTTAGATCTAGCCATTGTTAGGAAATGACTGAGAGTGGATAAATAAGCCTATATAAATGTGTAATTATGTTATTTCACAAAATATTTTAGTAAAAACAATGTAATTAAATTGTTGTAAATCAATTTTAATTGAAATTTTCTAAAAAAAACTTATTCTTCAAGTTTTAATTAATTTTTTTTATCACCTTTTATTAAACTAAAAATTAAAAGTTTCTCTAATTAAATTTTTCTAATTTAAATTCCGAAAAATTATTTAAAATTCATCCAGTGTCACTCTATGCTTTAATATATCCAAATTTTGGAAAATTAGAATTTTCTTAAAAGATTTTCATCCTTACAATTATATTAGAAGAATAATCAATATAATATACTAGGAAATTTTATGACTTATTGAATAAATTTTAATAAATAAATAAGAATTTATATTATCATTTGGAATTTTGAATAGTAATGAAGTATAAAAAAATATAGGAACAGTAGAAAAATTCAAAAGAATGTTTGAAAATCATCTATACATATAATTAGATTGAAATGAATTTTATTATAATATACATTTCCACATAAAATCTTAAGATTTAAATAATTGAAATTAAATTAAGCTATTAAATTTTGATATAAAAATGAAAGAATATTTTTAGATTTGAATAGAAGTATAATTCTTATTATAAGAACGAGTATTTCACTTTATTAATTATTTTAAAATGAGGTTAAATGCAAGGTATAAATTAATTGTAGTATATAGTAAGAATTACTCAATTTGAATTATAATTAAAAAAATAATTTTAATTTTAAGATGTATGGATACCTTTTTAGGCAATCAATGTAGAGCTCATAGTTTAACTAAATTCATAAGAAAGAGAATAGGTTTATAAGACAAGCCCACAAGAAGTATATGAAATATTTAATTAATATCACATTTGTTTGAATAAAACTTCCGAGAAGTTTGAACACTACAAATGCTGTAAAGGGATAAGATGGAATCATTTGGTTTTTTACGACATAATTTTTAGGATAACGTGCAAAAGGTGAAACAGACCCAATTAAATCCCCAGAAATAAGGAAGTAGGGTTAGATTTCAAAAAATCAAAAGAAAATTCTTCAAATTTAATATATTTTAGATAACTAATAAAATAAATTTAAACTTAATATTAATTGTGTTCTTTTCATAGGTAAGTTTTAAGCAAATTTTTATTACAGTTTTCTAGTGCAAAATCACAGATCTAGTCCTTGATATGGATTATAAGAAAAAACACAGCCTTAAAGTTCTATTGAAAAAGAACAGTACAAAACTTATACCAAAATCAAAAAATAATTAAAATATTTTAAAAAATAAAAGTTCATTATACACTTATGTTCATTTCCAAAGTTAACGAATGAGGTGCGGATTCGATTCCCGGACGGGTCATGAAATATTTGTATGAAATTTTTTTTTTTGACTAATATATATAGTAAAATATAAAATAAATATATGAATTAACAAAATAATAAAATAATAAAATTATAAATTTAAAAAATAAACTTATAAAATTAATACATAGTATAATCTACCACGCCTAAAAAAGTAAGGCATTTTTCACTCCATTATCCCGTATAAGGTAAGGGACTGTTTATAAATAGATAAATTATTTTCAAAATTTTACTTGTTCTTTAAAACTCGTTCGAATTGAATAAAATCTGTTTTAAATGGATAAGAGCTTTCCTATCATCAAATAGAGCTCATACAATGCTCACTTAGATTGTTTGTAAAGATTCCTACAAACTATCTAGAAATTTCTTAAAAACAATTGAAATTTTTTTTAGAATGATAAATTTATAATCTACTTTTAGAATATAAATCTTTTATATCTAGATACATGTATACTAAAAGAAACCTGCAAGTGGTGTCACAAAGATAATAATATAATATTATAAAAACCAAGAATATTATATATTTAAATTCCGGAATTTTCTGGAAACCAACATAAAAAGAGGAAGGAAAATGAGAAAATATATTTATAAATTTTTTTACCTGTATACAAATATTATACTTTAAGATATATATACTTAAGATACCATATAGTACACCATACCATAAACAATATTATCATACTTTACAATCATAATTTAATATAAATAATCATTTTTCTATTAACACTCATATATGATTTACATAAAATACCCAAAGAATTCCAAAGTACTCATTCAGTTTTTTTTTTTAACTGTATATATAAAATAGTTAAAAGTTATGGTAAAAAAAAAACCCTCAAAGAAATGTCACCACAGGACATTTTTTTTCACTTTATACAGTTTCAATTTGAAATTTTTTTTGAGTTCCAGAGAAAGTAGCAAAGGAACAAAAAAAATTTAAAGAAAAATAAAACTGATTCATTGAGGTAAAACCATGTCATTTACATGAGTATTTTGCATAAAGAAACAATTTTTGTTTATTTCTTACTTTTAAATGTCCTTACAATTTATATTTTTGTTGTTATTTTAGTTGTTAACAAGAGTTGGGGAGGGAGTACACATATATATACACAAGAACTAAGAGTTTATCAAAAAAAAATGAAAAAGAGATGAAAGAACAAGTACAAGTCAAATAATGATAAATAAAAAAAATATCATTGAAAATACAGGCTTATATATATGTGTATATTAGAAAACAGGTTTATATATATATGTATAATCAAGGAAATTGGTAGCATTTTAAATCAATGGAACAACTAGTACAAGGGGAAGGGTATATGCGAGGGTGGATGATTGGTGAAAATTGTGGGTTGTCATAAGATTTAGGCTTTAAATAAATATATATATATATATATATACTCTTGTCCTGATAATACATATATATATTTATATTAATTCTATATAAAATATTATTTTTGATTGTATTATATGATTTAAGTAATTTTGATGATGAAGATGACGATGATAGCAACACCAATTCCAAAAAAAAAAAATGGTGAAAAGTATTGTTATTATTTTCCTTTTGAATCTAGGGTGGAAAGGGGGTGGTAAAAGATACAGAACTATAAGAAAATGTTTCTAGAATTGTTTTGCAAAAGAATTTAAGTGTTGTATTTTCTTTTTTATTAAAATTTTTTTGAATAATTTTGCCATTTTACCAAATTTTTTCTGTTTTTTTTTTCTTTATGATTTTGGTAGGATACTTTTAAAGGTCATAAATTATGAAGGTACACATAAGAGCAGTCAGAAATACCAGGAATAAAACCAAAACTTTTTGTTTTAGTGTTTTTAAATTTTTTGTGTACTGACTTATAAAAAGAGCAACCACATAAAAAAAACTTCACAATAAAAACTTAAAAAGGGGTGACAAAACAAAAACTAGGTTGGTTCTGTTGTCTTTTTCTGAATGATTTCCTTTTTTAAAATTTAAATTCAAGACAAAAGTCGTTTAAAATGTTAAATATATTATTTTAGAAGAATTACTAAAAATGTAAATTATAATTTAATAGTATAACACTGGTAACTTTAATTTTTTTTGTAAAATGGTTTAAAGTTAAAGATTTTAATATTCGCCCCCTTTTATATCTGGATCTTTTTTACATGAATTTTAAAACAATAAATAAATAATTTAAAGAGGCATTGAAAAGTGGGAGGAGGAGACATTGAAAGCAAATGATAGTTAAAATGGAATTGAAATTTGAAATAAATTTAGATTTCATTCATAAATCAAAGGCTTGATCTTGGCAGAGGACACTTCTTAATATATTGGAAGACAAAAACCATATCCAAATTATTTGGAACATTGATATTGTACAGAAAAATTTAATAAGATCTACTGATGTATTATGTAAAATATAGATGCGATGCATAAGTGTAATTTTCAATGATAAATAGGCTTTTTAAGACTTTTAAGAAATTGATAGAAATACTATACAGGAGTTTGGTAGAATCAATTTACCAAAAAAATTACGACTTATGTTTGATCAGATCCTTAAAAAAGGGGGTTATTTTAAGCTAATCAGCTCTCAGGAAAAGTAATTAATACGTTATTATATGCGTATTGAACATTCTATATATTATTTTATGCATTTAATTAAACCGATTATTATGGCATAACAAATATAAAGACAATCAAATTAAACCTCGACAGTTTATTCTTAAACTACTCGCTGTACGGTATTTTATTTAGAATATATAACTTTTACTCAGTCTACACAAATTTAAATTATAATTAAAAAAAATTGTAATTTAATTTTAAAGTAATCAAATTTAACACTTTATGCTAATCTATTTTTAAAACTAAAAACGAGGCTTGATTTACTTGAGGCTCTTTTACAAATTTCTATATTTATTTAATTTCAGATTTCTTTTAAAAATTTTAAACAAATTCAATTTAAGAGTTATTCAAATGAACATCGACTATGTTTAAAAATTTAACCCCCCAATTATTTATGAGTCCACATTTACTTATGATATTTAAATTTTTTTTACTTTATAATCGCACAAATTTACATTATAAAATATAAACCATTCAAATTTACATTTATTTTAAGATTTATTAATTTGTGTTTTTTTTTGCCTTAAGTGTTGTAGAAGGGAACAAAGTACTTGTTAAGAAGTTGTATAAAATGATGTTCTCCTTTTATTTAGGTAGTGTAATAATCAAAGTAATTTTTATCATCATTGTCATTATGATATAATTTATGTTTTTGAATTAGAAACCAAAATATTCCTAACGAGTATTTGAAAATTTAAAAAAAAACCCGAAAGTAAAGTGGTTGTTAATAAAATAAATTTAATTTTATATAAAGTTAAAGAATTATTTTTAAAATATTTTCAGATGCTTCATTCTTCTATAAATAGAAAGTCCTTTTAGTTAAGGACATTTCAATATTGTTATATACTTTAAAATTTTGCTGTAGAATTACTTAACATTGTGGTTGGATTTTATATTTGCTTTAGAATTTAAAAATAGGGAATAAATTAAAAGGAAATAAAAAATTATTTAAAAGTTCTTAGACCAAAAAATATTAAATCCTTGGTGCTTCTTAAAGAAAAAATTAAATTTTAACAAAAGTTTAATATACATATATATGCTATTCAAAAAAATGTTAAGCCTTTTGTGATTTAAAGTGCTAATAATTCATTAATATAAAATAATATAAAATGCTAAGACTCAGAATATTGTGTATAAAAGTAAGTATTTTTAATATACCATATATAAGTAGTTTTATTTTAATATTGATTATGTTAAATTCAAAAAAAGAGTCCAGTGAAAAGTCCAAAAAGCTAATGAGTTCTTGTTAGAAAATTTTATGAAATTTTTACAGGTAGATAAGAAGAATCCGAAAGATTTTTACCTAATATCTATAATTTAAATCCTTAACTTATGTTCATTTAATGTGAGCATATTCTTCTTTCAAACGTTTTTTTAAAAATTAAAATTACATTGCATATTATTAATAAGTTGATACTTAATAAATAATATGCTAATAATAATTAAACTGTTAAAAATTTATATTTTTTAAAAATTAAAAAAAAAAATTTAATTTACCTAAAAAATCAATTTAAAAATTTAAAAAAAAATCTCAATTTTCAAAGTGTTAAAATGTCAATTAAAAGTTATTGAATTTGTTGTTTCAACAAGTCAGTATGACAGTTTATTTTAAATACTAAAAAACTCAATTAAAAAAAATGGCTGCGCCCATGGCTTAATGTTGTCAAATGTCTAAAAATTCAATTTAAAAAATGTTAATTTTAAACGAAAATACCAGTGGCCTATTTCATAAATATTGACAAGTTACAATTTGATAAAATTGTCGCAATTGTCTGACATTTTTTTTATACAAAAATTTACAGGTGACAAAATTGTCATGCCAATTTTATAAATTATAAATTACATAATTTTTAATCATAGTTTTGTAAATTATAAATTACAAAATTTGTCATGACAATTTGTAAATTATAATTTATAAAATTCTCATGTAGATTTTGTAAGTGTATTTATTGACAAATTTTTTATTAAAACAACATATTATTTATATAAATGTAAAATGCAACGTTAAAAACAAAGCCATAGGTACTTATTTATTATCAAAATAAAAAATTTTAAATCTACCTACTTATAAAATGATAAACTAATCTTATATACGATATGTATACATACATTATAAATACGTATCTAGAGTTGATAAAGTCATTTTAATTTACATTAGCATATAATTTTTTTTATTATTATACCCGTATGACTATATAGTCAAAGGGTATAATAAATTTGCCATTACGTTTGTGACGCAGAGAAGGAGGGGGGGTAGATATAGACTCAAGTGTATGGATCGGATCAGAATCGAAAAAAAAATCGATTTAGCTATGTATGTCCGTCCGTCCGTCCGTCCGTCCGTCCGTCTGTCCGTCCGTCCGTCCGCACGATAACTCAAAAACTAAAGGAGCTAGGATCTTGAAATTTTAGCAAATTCGTTTTTTTGCAATAGCCGTCATCGCTATTTAAATCCAGCCATTTTGGTCCATGGGTTCGGGTGGCTGCCATACAACTTCTTTTTTTATATGAGTATTTCTCTGTACCTATTGTAGCTACGTGTCTGAAATCTTGGCAAAAGTAGTTTAGTTTTATGGCCAAAGTTTTTGCAAAATTTGGTTGGTCTGTCGCAGTGAGTTCGAGTAGCTGCCATACAACTCCTTCTTTTATAAGAGCATTACTCTAGACCTATTAAAGCTGGGTGCCTGAAATTTTGCGAAAAATAGTTTAGTGTAATGGCCAAAGTTGTTGCAAAATTTGGTTGGTCTACTGCAAAGGGTTCGAGTAGCTGCCATACAACTTCTTATTATATTATGAGCATTACTCTATACCTATTGAAGTTGGGTGTCTGAAATTTTGCCAAAAATAGTTTAGTGTAATGGCCAAAGTTACTACAAAATTTGGTTGGTCTACTCCAGAGGGTTCGACTAGCTGCCATACAGCTCCTTCTTTTATATGAGCATTATATTTCACCTAATAAAGCTAGTATGTTTGAAATTTTGCCAAAAGTAATTAACCGGATGATATAATGTTTATATTACGGTCATACGGGTATCCCAGAGTTGACACAGTCTACTCTACTACACTCTTCCTCGTTATCATTGTAATTATTTTCAAAAAACTGGTTTTATTTGATATGAAATTTCAGCTGCAATTTTTGAATCAATGGAAAAATAAACTTTATTGAAAATTAAGTTCATTTAGTTTTGAGTACCTACTTAAAATAGTATTAATTTTCAATATTAATAACTATTAGATAATTTTTTTATTATATTTTTTATTAATATTATTATTTTAATTATTAAAATGGTTGATACAAAATTAAGTTTGCTATCTTTAATATTTGAAAATAAAGAAATATTATTTGGGAAGTTTAGCAATACTTTAACCCATGAGATTAAAAATAAAAAATGGCAAGAAATTGCAGAAAAAGCCCACGTACTAAAAGCCATGGACTCTCAAAAAGATTGGAAATATCTACGCGACACTATGTGGCAGAATTAGAGGAAGCGGACAGTTGTAAGTACATCAATTTTTAGCTCAAAACATATAATATTTTTTTTTTCACCATGGAAAAAGTTGATAATCGACAAAAAACTTGGTCAAAAGGTGGAAAAAAATATATATTTTAGATGAGAGTGACAAGAAAATTTTAGACATTTTGGGGCGAAATTGCCCAGTAATTGAAGGTTTACCAACTCCTGAGCCTTCGGGAGATAGTAGTTCAATTATAATAGAAAATATTCAATTGAATTCCATAATTGAAGATTTTCCTGAAAATACTGTTCCACAAAAAAAAAAGATTTAGAATAGAAACAAATTTTGAAAAATCAAAAAAAAATTTAGAAAATAAAATTTATTTTATAATTAAAAAATTATTTTTGTTACAAAATTATTTATTATCGTAATTATGAACTGTATAATATGAACTTATAATGCAATTTATATAAAATGAAATTTATAAATTTACATATTTGAAATTATGTGTCACAAATTGTCCGACAATTATGACAATTTTGTAAAATACAATTTTTTTTTTCGTTTCATAACAAAATTGACATAGAAATTACTGTGGACAAACCTTGACAAATTTTGTAGATCTTACATTTGTTTATGAAACAGGAATTGACAATTTACAATTGTGTCAATTTTATTTTAAAACAAATATTTGACAATTGTCGACCTGTAATTTACAAATTTGTAATTTACAAAATTGTCACTTGCCAATATCTATGAAATAGGCCACAGGCTATCATGAAAAAATAGTGGGTAAAAATTCATTAAAAAGTATGCAATATAATATTTATAATTATCATCCTAAAAGTATGCAAATTTATAAAATTGCATACTTTCATTTCGTTCTAAAGTTGTTATACAATCCAACGAAAAATCAAATTAATTTTAAAGAAAAAATTAAATAATAAAAAAAATAGACTATGGGACCTGTAAAATTTTTATATTTAAAATATAAAAAAACGATTTTTCCAAATTAAATTTAATTAATTAATTTTTATTTATAATTGGAATTTTTAATTTATTAATTTTCTATTATCATAAGATCCGAAAAACCTTTCAATTTATTAGTTCGCAATTAAGTCAGATTCAATAGTAGTAGTTCCACTAAAACTTAACCAGTAATCATTTAATGAAAATTCAATAATAGTTCAAAATGTCAGTAATCGGTATTTAAAGTAATAAAAATTAAAAAATCTGTAAAATAATTGTTTTTATAAATTTAAATATTTAAAATCTCTTATATATATAAGAGATAAAACATAAGCTTTTATTTAAATGCTTAAACAAACCCAAATGGATTGAAATAGTTAGTATTCAGTTAAAATTTAAATTACAAAATTTAATTGTTTAGAAACAGATTCTTCAGTATACAATAAATACAATCAATTAGCTTTCAAGATATATAACAATAGTAAACATATTGCATTTTATATAATGTATGTTCGACCATAATTTAATACAATGATAATTGTTTAAACATTATTTTTTTAATGTTACATATTCATTTCAATCATAGAATTTCAATTTAAGAATTACATATTACTTACATGTCTGTGGTTTATTAAAAAAAAATCATACATTTTTTACCAAATAGACAAATAGAACTATTATATTACCACTATTATTATATATTGAATCAGACCGACGACCCCTATTAAAACCAATTACTATCATGAATGTCAAAGATTTTATACCAATTTTTTATTAATATACATTTGTACGTATACATATGTATCTACCATAAGATTTCATTTTTTATTTTTAATTTATTGAAAAGGACTTTTACTTGTCAACATTAAATAAATTGACAAAAAGAAAAAAGGATAAAGGATGTGAAAGAATATTTAAGATGCAAGTAATTTAATATACTTTTTTTTTACTTTAAGAGAAATTATGTGCATAAAAACAAAAAAAACTAAAAAATTTTAAATTTTATTATATATAAAATTCAAAATCTTTTCAATAAAATATTATTTTACTACAAGTTTTTTGGTTAACATAAGAATTTGTCCCTTGATGTTAATGTTAGCCACTTCCATTATTTTCCATTAAAATCTTGTATTTTATTTGTTTTTTATTACATATATTTAACAAAAGTTATTAGTGTATATGTATAGTAAAAAATTGTTATAATATTATTTTTAAGTAATTCAATAAATTTTCATTGAAATATATATAAGTAGTATTTTGTTTTTTAATAGAGTTGCCACATGTATTTCAAAATTTTTGTATTACAATTAAAATAGGATATGAGTTATTAAGTGATGTTAAATGTATAGGTAGGAAAGTTGTCCTAACTTATAATAGTTTCAAAAATTTTTTTTTTTAATTGAAGTATATAACTATAGTACTTCATGTTTTTGTTAGAGTTGTCGCTTGTGTCGTAGATTTGGGAATTAAAATTAAATTAGGATTTAAGGACATATGGGACATTTGGACATTTTTTAAATTTTTTTTTAAAACTTCAGAAGATTCTTTTTATAAAACTAAAACATAAGGTTTGCACTGTTTTAAGTGCAAATATTTTTTCCTTTTTTTAGAGTGATGCAAACAAGTGATAAAAACAAATGGTTGTTCTTTTACTCAGAAGATATTGATGGCTAATATTTTTACAACATAAAATTTACAAACACTTAATAAAATCAATTTAGGGTATACATTAATATTTAAAAAGAGTTTGAGGTGATAGATTACATAGAGAATACGTATTGTATTACAAATATTAATAAAACTTTTTTGTTTTTAGTTTTAATTTTGATTTCTATTTATAATGTAAAGTCCCGGACTTGTAGGCTTGTAATTATTTGTTAAATTTAGATATAAGCATTTATATCTTTTTATAGTTTTTTTTTAATTTTACTTTTTATTTTTTTTTTATTTTTATTTTTTATTTTTGCAAAAACAAGTATATACAGACTTTTTCAGTGCTAGTACTCAAACCGAGTACCAAATTTAAGGTAAATTAAAAGGAAACTACTCATCTATTTATTTATTTCAATTAACCCATTATTTGTCATCTTATTTAATTTCAATGACAATGGCTTGCTGAAAGTAATTACCACTATTAGCAATGGAGTTGAGTAATATACGTTATTAAATAAATCTACTTAATAGATTTAATTAAAAATTTATAACTTCTTTTGTATTGAAACAAATTTTTGGACACTTGGATACTTGGAACTAAACTTCTCACATGAGCTAAAATAAAGTAGTATATCATACGTTGAGCCTTGCATTTCATTTAAACTATTCAGATTACTCCAACAAAATAACAATAAAGTAAGTACTCGTAACTGGTAAATGCTTACAAATTAAATAAAAAAAACTGCCTTACTTCCAAATTATCTTAATTTTTGAAAAATCTGTTAAAGAATACTCAAACTTTAAATTACAACTTTTCTAACTAAAGTTTAGAATTTTCCTATACAAATGACAACTAAAAAAATTAATGGCTAATATTGTTAAACAATTTTGTAAAACCAAAATGTAAAACATACATTAAAATTTAAGAAGAGTTTGAGATGAAATGTTAGTAAAAAAGTAAGTATTGTATTACAAAAAATAAAACATAATTTATTTAAAAAATAAAAACAAAACCATTTCTCCCAATCCCCTAAAAACAAAAAAAAAAAACCAAAACAAAATGGGGACAATGAATTAAATTGAAATTGACAGTAATAAATTCAGGAATTGTAAGACAAACATAAAAAGGAAAACTAAAAAACAGGATAAAGAACAAAAAATAAAATTAAAGTAAGGGGAGGATATAGAAATAAATTTTTAAAGAATATTATTGAAATGTATAACAATCATAATAATATTCTCTACTTTTATTCTATGATTCAAATGTGGTTCTGGTACAAAATATAAATTTTACAAAATCTAATTTTGACAAAATTGCGGAGGGCGAAATCTAATTTTTTTTTAATAAGTCAGTTTCCAATTTTTGTAATAAAATGTAAAATATATTTTAAAAACTGACCCCCGTTAACCAAATTAAGGAAACTAGATTTCTCATTAAACACTAAAATCAAAAGAATGATGCGTGTTGATTTACCACACCTCTATTATACTTTTTAATTCAGAATCTCACATTTTCTTAAATATAAATATTCTTGAAAAAGGGGCAATCCTGATTTTTAATCAAAATTTAAAATCCCTCCTAAATTGAAAATCGAACATTTACATTAAATGGAAAAAGCGACAATCCTGATTTTAAATCCAACTCTAAAGTCCATCCTGAATTACAGAATCTTATATTCACATAAATATTAATATTTTGGAAAAAAGGGGCAATCCAGATTTTCATTCCAACACTAAAATCCCTTGTAATATCTTTTCCCCAATAATTCCTAAAGTTAGGAAAAAAAAAAAGGAGATTTTCAAAAAAAAAATAGGATTTTGTAAAATCAAAATTTTGTAAAAAAAAAAACGAAATTTTGTTCATCGGTATTTTGCACCACTCCCTTCCAATGCATTTTGTCTCTATATGAAGCACTAATTTCAAAATTTTTTCAAAATGATCCATCATTTATATTTTGTTATTTTGCAAAATTTTTTAGTTATGCAATTAAAATATATTTTTAAAATAAAGGATTGTATATATCAAATGTATATATACAAATACATATACATACATACAATTTATTTATTTTAAATTTTAGTTAATTGGTCCATAAATTTATGCTCTATGAAATTTAATAAAAAAAAAAATTAAAAAATAAAATAAAATAAAATTGAAAAATATTAAAAAATGATGTAAATGGGAAGAAAATACTTGGACACAAAAAAAAAAACAAAAAATGGTATTGTTTAATATTTTTATATATTATATATAAAATAAATGTATGTGTTAAATTATTTTATATATTCCGGAAAATTTATGAGGAATTTTTTTGTTTTTTTTTTTATTTTATATTTTTGTTAAACATTAAAAACAATTAATATATTTTCCTAAATAATGTGGTTTTTTTTTATGTTTTTTTCTTTTTTTTTTATGTAAAAGAATTTCATATTAAAATCCATTCTTTTATTATGTATGGATATGTATATGTGTAAAAACCATAAAAATGAATCATTAATGATATGGGTATCATAAATTTTGAATAATGGGAATATTTAAAAAAAACATAATGGTATTCAAATATTTTTAAACTATACAATGGTAGCAATTCTCTTAAGAGGTATTTCTTATGAAAATTCTTTAAATTAAAAAAACAAAAAAGAACAAAAAAAAGGACAGTTTTGAATTAAGTGTGAGATATTGTATTAAATATTTTGTAAGTATATGTATATTGTATTATAATGATAAATTGCTTAAGATTCTTTAATTTTTTTTTTTATTTTAATAATAGGAATTCAAAGAAGATGTAGGATTATGACATCTGTAGTAGTAGTAGTATATGTAGTAGACTAGTGCAGCCGTAGTGATAGTGATGTACAAAACAAATTATTAGTATAATAATTATGAATTAGTATGTAACAAAAGATCATGAATGATTACCAAAAGGATCTATATAAATTTGATCCTATTTTAATTTTTAGATCAGATCAATTTTTAGAAGACCCAGGGTAAATTAAGATAGAATAATTGAAACTACTGTATATATAGTATATACTACTTAAAACTACGATAAACTACTATATCTAAAGTCTGGACTTTGCAATTAAACCTAATATGTACTAATATTTATAATAAATTCAAAGTAAGAATATTTTTTTTATAAACTGATCTATTATTAAATTAATTTTTATTTTATATAAATATACATATATATGTAAAACGTTTTAAAAATGTATATTTATTTATTAATTTTTTTTTATATCGTTTTTTCAGATTTTTATTTTAATCATTCACTGTAGCTGTAGTAGCTGTTAAGAATAAACCATTATAGTTGAAATTTAATGAAATTCATCTTTAAATTAGACGTGCGTATCAGATTTTCATTAATTTTTGATCATATTAAAATTAAATTTTCATTTAATATGTGATTTTATTGTACTAGTAAATTTTATAACTTTAAATTACTAACTATATCGAATTTTAACTACATTTTTATTTTTTGGCATTATAATTCAATTAAAAATACATTATGCTGATATATGTTTTATAATAATTAAACAAAATTTATGTATTTTAATAAAAACTTGATAAAAATGTATTTTATAAATATTTCAGAATAATAAAGAATTAAAATATAAATTAAAATTGTGTTTTTATTTATAAAAAAAATAAAGGAAAAGTTATAGGTATTAAAAAATTTACAGACTTACATAAACATTGACAGTTTTCTGTCAATTTCTCGCAATTTTTTTGAGTTTCAAAATGGGTTGTTATACCAGGTAACCAGGAATGTTGCTTGGTATAAAAACCCATTTTAAAAGCTAAAAAAATTGCGTATAATTGACGGAAACTATTTTTTTGTTGGGATTTGGCATTTAATTTTTTAATCCATAATTTTGTAAGTTTGATTTCTGAAAGTTTACATTCCTGGTTGCTTGGTATAAAAACCCATTTTTAAAGTTAGAAAAATTGAGTGAAAATTGACGGGAATCTATTTTTTTGTTGGGATTTGGCATTTAAATTTTTTAATTCATAATTTAATATATTTACCTTCTGAAAATCTACATTCCTGGTTGCCTGGTATAAAAACCCATTTTGAAAGTTAAAAAAATTGTGTGAAATTGACAGAAAACTATTTTTTTGTTGGGATTTGATATTTAAATTTTTTTAATTATAATTTTATAGATTTGCTTTCTGAAAATCTACATTCCTGGTTGCCTGGTATAAAAACCCATTTTAAAAATCAAAAAAATTGCGAAAGATTGACAGAAAACTAATTTTTTCTTGGGATTTGAAATTTAAATTTTTTAATTTATAATTTTATAGATTTGCCTTCTGAAAATCTACATTCCTGGTTGCTTGATATAAAAACCCATTTTAAAAGCTAAAAAAATTGCGTGAAATTGACGAAAATTATTTTTTTATTGGGATTTGGCATTTACATTTTTTAATTCATAATTTTATAGATTTGCTTCCTGAAAATTTACGTTGCTGGTTGCCATCAAAAAAATTGCGAAAGATTGACAGAAAACTATTTTTTGTTAGGATTTAGCATTTAAATTTTTTAATTCATAATTTTACAGCTTTTTTAGTTTATAATTTTATAGATTTGACTTCTGAAAATTTACATTTCTGGTTGCCTGGTATAAAAACCCATTTTAAAAGTTAAAAAAATTGCGTGAAATTGACAGAAAATTATTTTTTGTTGGGATTTGGTATTTAAATTTTTTAATTCATAATTTTATAGATTTGCTTTCTGAAAATTTACGTTCCTGGTTGCCTGGTATAAAAACCCATTTTAAAAGTTAAAAATATTGCGAATTAAAATGGGTTTTTATACCAGGCAAAAACCCTGTAATTTAGCCGTACACTTTTGGAAGCTGAAACAAGATCGGCCTTAAGTTAAATGATTTCAACTCGACATAACCCGTATTCTACAGTATATATTTTTAAATCTGAAAATTTTAATCAGTAGACCTAATAAATTAAAACAAAGTTTTTATAATATCATTTTATAATTAAACTTATGTAAAAAAACAATTTTGAAAAGATAAATAAAGCTTTCAAATTGATTTAATTTGAAAATTGCTTGTACTCTCCTCGTTCGGAACCTTAAATGATTTAAAAATAAAATCTTTAGAAGACACAGCTTTTTTTGGAAAATCGCTTTGTAAGACAGTCTGTGACTTCGTATACTATTTTTACATGAAATTTATTATATTAAATATACTTTCAAACCTCAAAATCTAAAACAAAGTAATAAAGAAAATGTATATGTGTAACTTCGATAAACCGCGATATAATTTTAAATTGCTACAACCATCTTGGCTTTTTTTCCAAAAATTTTCAAGGGACTAATTTATAAACAAAAACTTTTATTTTAATATTTTACATACAAGCTCTAACATACAATATATACAAGGAAATAAGACTTATACTTCCAGCGCTAATTTCTTTTATGTTAATTTTTATTCTTATTTTCATTTAACGGAATTTTTTCTTAGTATCTATTGTCCCGTTATACTTTTATGTATGTAACAAAGTTTCGACCAAAAACATTAAAAAAAAAACAAAACAATTCATTTTATTCAATGTAATTTTTGAAATGGAATTTTACCCCACTAAATACTTAATCCCGAAACAATTTTAAATTCTTTTATGTATTTTGTTATTCCTGAATTATCTTTGTTCCTTTAAAACAATTTTTTTTTTATAGGGATCCATTCAAAAATTTAATTAACGAAAAAAATTTGTAGATTTGCTTTGCAAAGCAAATTTGGTGTTTTTGTTTTTTATATGAATACCGTCGAGACCAAAGAAAATACCAAAGAAAACTCATAAAAATAAAAGTTTTTAAAAAACTTAAAAAAATATATATATGTATATAATTTATTACATAAAAAAAATGTCCTTTTTATTTTGGTAGAAAATGAGTCCTTTTTAAGGACTTTATGTAATTCAATAATAATAAAAAAAAAAGAAAATCATCCAAAGATATAATATTCAAACTTACATGTTCTGATAAAGGACTTGGTGCTATCACTGCCCAATTATCTGGTAATGTTTCGGCCAAGCATGGATCAAAACTGGACGGTCGTTTTTTTACAAAATCGATTGGCAGGCTGTAGTCATCACAGACGGATATCTATAAATAAAATAAAGGAAGAAATATTATATTAGAAAAGGATAATTAATTGAATTATATTATTTAAAAGAATTCAAGATAATAAATTAAAGATTTTATTTTAATTTAAAATATCCTAAATAGATTTATTTAAGATTAATTTTTGATTTTAAATTTTGAGGGGTTTCTTTGGAGGTTTTTTTTTGTTTTATAAAAAAGATGCTTTAAATTTTAATTCCTGAAATAGAATCTTTGTATTTGAAATTAATTTTTTATAAAAGATTTTCATTATAAATTATAATTTTAAAACGTGTTATTATTAATAAAATATTATTCAATTTTAGAATAAAAGCCAGAGTTAATAAATAGGATTAAGTTTAATAGTTCGTACACAATAAAACTTAAGGAAATCAAATTAATTTAATTAAAGGATAAATATATGTAAAATAAAGGTAGGTTATTAGGAAAGATTTCTAATTAAAAATAAACTTTATTTTGTCCAAATACAAAATTTTGATATTGAAAAATTCTATTTTCTCTCTTTTTAATTTTTAACAATTAAAAAAGCAACAATTAAAATTAAAAAAATCAAGTTCAATAATTGTAGAAATTTACAACTGGTAAAATGCATTTTTAAAACACATGTATATGTCAAAAAATGTCAGTAATAGATGAAAAAAAAAAAAATCAATGAAAAAAAATGTCATTTTGAATAGAAAACACCAGTGGCCTATTTCATAGATATTGACAAGTGACAATTTTGTAAATTACAAATTTGTAAATTACAGGTCGACAATTGTCAAATATTTGTTTTAAAATAAAATTGACAAAATTGTAGATTGTCAATTCCTGTTTCATAAACAAATGTAAAATCTACAAAATTTGTCAAGGTTTGTCCACAGTAATTTCTATGTCAATTTTGTTATGAAACGAAAAAAAAAATTTTATTTTACAAAATTGTCATAATTGTCGGACAATTTGTGACACATAATTTCAAATATGTAAATTTATAAATTTCATTTTATATAAAATTTGTCAATAAATACACTTAAAAAATCTACATGAGAATTTTATAAATTATAATTTACAAATTGTCATGACAAATTTTGTAATTTATAATTTACAAAATTATGATTAAAAATTATGTAATTTATAATTTATAAAATTGCCATGAAAATTTTGTCACCTGTAAATTTTTGTATAAAAAAAATGTCAGACAATTGCGACAATTTTGTCAAATTGTCACTTGTCAATATTTATGAAATAGGCCACAGGTTAACATGGAAATATAGCAGGAAAATTTTCATATAAAAGTATAACAATTATTTTGTTTAATTTCATCCTAAAAATATGCAAATCTATATAATTGCATACTTCTAGGATAAAACGATAAGTTGCTGACAAGTTAATTCAACCGAAAATTTGTTTTGATTTTAAAACGAAGATTTTTGCTTACAGCTGAGATTCAAATTTGGGCGCCTGGTAAAATTATCAAATTTTATAAATGCATTTAGAGGAAAAAATGTGTGTATCATTATGCATGTTAGAAGAGTTGATAAATAAATATATAAAATACCTATTTTAAATGTATATTAATTATATAAAAAATGTGTATGTTAGTTTTTAAATTAAATTTATGAAATCTAAGATAAGATATTTAAATTTAATTATATATTTTTTACATATGTAATATTTTTATTTGATAGTTATTAGTTAACACACTAAAAATAAAACTTTGTGATTAAGCTTAAATTAAATTTTATCAAATTCACTAAATAAAGTTACATATAAATTATTATTAATTTTAAAAAGACCTTTTATAGTAAACTTTATTTTGTCAAAAATGAATTCTTAATTCATAACTTTTCAATCATACCCAGTTTTATTTACACCCATTGTTTTTCGTTTTAAGAAAAACTTGTAAATTTTTAAGTATATTAAAAACAGTTAAGAATATTTCTTGAATTTTCAAAATTGATTTACTACATGCAATTTTTTACACCCATTTTACTTAATTTTAAAAAATTGTGCAAATTAAATATTTTAAAATATTACCAATACTAATTGTAGATAGTTTTTAAACTGCCGTACTATTTCAAAATGAATGAAAAATATTAAAAACTCTCCAAAATTATACTAAACTATTAAGGGTTCAAATGATTGAATTTAATTAATTTAATTAAAGTACAAAACTAAAATATTATGCATTTTTAAGTTTCTTCCT
This sequence comes from Dolichopus griseipennis, assembly GCA_963082915.1. Taxonomy (NCBI): domain Eukaryota; kingdom Metazoa; phylum Arthropoda; class Insecta; order Diptera; family Dolichopodidae; genus Dolichopus; species Dolichopus griseipennis. Next base: position 68,461,145 of record OY720445.1, read on the forward strand.
TCATTCTAAAATGTATACTTTATTAGTCTGAATGATTTATTTAACTTAAAAAATTTTCTTACAATCAAAAATGTAAATTTTAATGTAAATAGTTTTGATTATTATAAAAAGGAGTATTTATTTAATTTAAAAATTTATTTAATTTTTAATTGAAGTTTTAGAATTTAATAGTGAATTTTATTTTATTTAATAAATATTAAATAATACATTAAATAATTTGAGTTTAAAAATAAAAGTGATAATTTTTAATTTTAATTCTCATAAATATTTAAAATAATAATTTAGATGAAAGAATTTATTTGCTTTAAGTTTTAAAAGAAAGACTTGATTCTTTTTTCATTTTTTTAATTTAAAAACTAATTTGACTTTCACTTTTTAAATTTTCATTGAAGTTTTCCAAAATTTTTCTTAGCTTTCTTGTTTAAATATTAGTTGGTGGGTGTAGGGAAAGTAGAGTAATAGTATAAACTACAAGTATATGAATATAACATATATTATTATGAAGTTTTAATATTAGTTTTAAAAAAAATATTAAAGATTTTCTAATCATTTGTTAAATACTGGTAGTGAAACTGTTGCGTGACTAAACATTGTAAACGCTTATAATATTGCAGGATTGTTAGGAGAGACTTCCGATTGCGAAATTTTAAATTAACACAATAGTTTCCTAATTTATTTATTTATTTGAATATAAAGTGATAAGCGAGGGAATTAGCCCATCCTTTTCAGATGTGGCAGGATATTATGATATAAATTGTAAATTAAATATATATTTTTCTATTAAATATGATCAGACCATGATCTGATTGAACCCGAGATTCTTTGATTGTGATCAGGTCATGATCTATTTGAACCCCAGATTCTTCGATTTAAAGACCTGTCTTTTCTAAACGTCCCAAAATCTTAATTTTCTTAATTCAATTATTAAAAATTTCTAAATGCATGGAATATCCTCCCAATGAATTGGAAAAGTCAAAAGTGGAACATCTTAGATATCTTTGAATTTAAAAATAACTCTAAGAGCAATTTTCCATTTTCTTTTTATAATAAAATTTTCCTTTTAACACCAATTTTAAAAACGTACTTTATATTCATTTTCATCAAATCAACTAATTTATCATCATTACTATCATCACTTTAAAAGAAAAACTTTTTAAGTTTTTCTTTATTTTTTCTCAATTTTCTACAGTTTTTCTATTTTATGAAAAAAAAAAAATTAGAAAAAAGTTTAATGGCTTCTATTTTTTGTTGTTGTTGTCATTTCATTATAACTTGCATAATTTATAAATATACATACATATGTACATATACAAATATTATTTTTATTCTTATGAAAATTATTAAAATAAAAAAAATAAAAAAAAAATGAATTAACTAAATCCTTTACTGTTATTAAAAGAAATAAAATAGTATTATAAAAACAATAACAACAACAATAACATAAGGAATAAGGATGGAAATCGAAGAGGTTGAAGGAGTAAAAATGAAAAAACGTTTTTTTGAAAAAAAAATATTCTTTTAGTTGTTGCTGTTATTTTGTCATTTTTTTTGTCTGTTTTTGACACTCTCATTATATTTTATTGCATATATACATACATTTATAAACATATATATATATATATATTCGTTCATCCTTTTTGTAGTCTTTTGAACATTTTAATATTTTTTGCTTTTTTATGTTTGTTAATAGCTTGGCCAGACATAGAATGTTCACTTTCAAAGCTTTGCATTGATTTTTTCTTAAGTTTTTTTTATTTAAAAAAAAACACATTAAAAACGACTAAAGAGAGGTTTGAGATTTTGTTAAACAAAAGTCTGCCATGGAATTTGAACATAAAACATTTAAAACATGATCAAAAAAAAGGATCAGTACAAAAGTTTAATTTGATGAACAAAATGCATACTTTTAGGGGCAATTTTTAAATTGGTTTTAAATTAAACTTGACTTAAAGAATAATAGTATAATATCTGAAAAGTAAATAATTTTATAAAAGCTTATCAAATCTACTAAGCATTATGCCAAGGAAAACAACAGGATATTACTTGACTATAAGCTTCTAAACCCAAAAAAAAAACAGGATCAAGAAATGAAGGTCATCATTTTTTGATTTAAGCAAATTGATTTAAAAATCAAAAAAATGAAAGTTTACATATCGAAGAAAGCACATCCTTCAAGAATTGGAGAAATTATAGGTATCAGCAGCAAATTGTGTAAAAAAATATAAAGTAAAATCCTCCAGCCAGCTTCCAGGTTCATGATTTTGCTCAAAATTTTTTCATTTATCCAACTTAATCCATAGCTCTCAAATCTCAATTTCCTTTCCCAATACTAATCCTACAGACCAAACCATATATATGTATATGTATTTAAGTATCATTTCAAGTAAGGTTTTAAAAAGAGGGTGGTTTGAGTTGATTAAAGTCCAGCTCCGTACAGTGATTCTGGATAACTTTTGATACTTTCCAAAAAAAAAATACGATGTACTTCCAAAAGGATTAAGGGCTTACATCATATCATTAATAGGATATTCATCTTTCAGCCAAGTCAAAGTATTTTGTTATTGTAAAGGATTATCATATTTATTCTTTTCTTAAATCATTTACTTCCCTTTTAAATGTTGGTATTGTAAATTTTGTTTATTGCAATACAAACACTAAAGACATATTTTTTTGGTCCTGTTGTTATCCCAGTATTATCCAGATAATTTTTCTACTATTAAATGGGGAGTGTGAGAATTAACAAAGAAGCGAAATATATAAACATATATATATATAAATATTATTTTACTTTGGAATTATCTCAACAAATAATCCTATATACAATACAATTTTATGAATGACTATATTTGAATGACTATATATGATGACAACTCTTAAAAGTCAAGATTGAGAATTTTTTGAAGTTATATTCAGTTTCCATGAGTATTTTTATTGTTAATAGCCAATTCATAAACATGTAAAAGCAATGGTATTTCGTATATGGTATTATTAATTTATTTATTTTGACAAAAAAAAAAGGGGGAACAAATTCCTAAAATTTGAAATTGGAATAAAAAAAGAAAATATACAGAACGAAAAAATCTATAGTAAAAAAAATTGAGAATAAAATGAGTTAAAGAAATAATTTCATTGTCATATTTTGTTTGCTTATTAGTTTTTTTTTCATCCCCCATATTTTTGAAGAAGAGGGATGCAAAATTATTAACTAACATTTTTCATTTCTATTTATTTGTTTTGTTATTGTTGTCATTTACATCCCTATAAACACCATGTTAAAAAAAAATGGTAAATTTAAAATAAAAAAGTAAAATATTTTGAAAAAAAAAGTTAATAAAAAGGGCAGGAAAAAAAATAAAACGATTAAAATGAAGACAATAAGAAAAAATTCAAATAAAAATTAAATATCTTTTCTTATATAATTTTAAAAATGATTTTATTTTAATTATTCTGTGAATATTAATTATAAATGATCATTTAAAAAGTTGGCAAATGAAATTAATTTGAATATTTATTTTGATTTGCATACTTTTAGGTTACATGTTTTTTTTTTAAATTTTAAATTTTGGTGGGTTTTTGGATTAAAGTATTTTAATTTTTTTAAAGTAATATTTTTGGAATTTTAATAATGTAATTAATTGGGGATATTCGTGTAGTTTTTGTGTAATTCTTTGGTTTAATATAATTAATACCCTTTTATTTCAGTTAAATGATAATTTTGGAGTTATTGAATTTTAATAGATCAAGAAGAAAATAAGTTTATAATTAACTATTAAATACATTGTTTACATTAATAATATGTTTTTTCTCATTATACCTATTCAAATCATGTTCATTAAATACTGGAACTAAATTTGAATATAAAGAATATAAAATTACTAACATACTAACATTAGTGATAAAACAGTTGGACGGCAGAGTATTTTGCATGGAACTCTAATTCAAAAGACCCATTAACAAATCCTAATAAAAATAAAAACTTTTATATGATTTTCAATTAAATTCAACTACTATTTAAAATTTTTAATATGCAATTATTAAAATTTATTAATATATAAAAAAAAACAAAAAAATTTATAAAAAAAAATTTAATTTATTCCTATAAATAACTCCCAGATACATTAATTAATATTGAACGTTTTTTGTTTAACCTTATAACTCACATATCAAATTATTGTGTGTTAATATTCAAGCAATTTGTTAGGGTAATAAACCTTTCTATAACATAGGTTCATATTGGAACAGGGTAGTATTCTTTTTATTTATTATTAGAGTTGGACTTAACGAATTCCGCATATTCAATTCAAACTAAGCCTTATAACATACTGAAATGTCTTAGATTTTCAATAAATATTAGATTATAAGGTATTTTTATATCTGTGATTTATATTATTAAATTAAATTATTCTTTTATAAATATTGTTTTTTACAAAGGTCCTAGAAAGTATCAAAACCCATTGAAAGCCACTCATTGAATCTATACGCAGTTCCTTTGGGTATTGTGTGACTTTATCACGCTAAAACCATACCTTTTTAAAAATAAAAAATTAGGATGGTGCTATTTATACAAATGTACAATTTGTTTTTAAGGTTGGAAATTTGGAAATAAAACTTAAGAAATTGGAAATGGGATAATGAAACCTAAAGAATTGGGTTTGTGAAAAGACCTAGTACGATTTTAAGTTGTAGGTAAAATTCTCAAGATTAGTAAGAAAATTATTCAATACAGTACCATCTTTTTCAAATATTTAACTATGGTATTTATAGGCTTATTAATTATATATTTAAATACAGACCTTTTACAAATATAATGTGATTACGGAGTGAAACATTTTTTTAATTATAGTCTTATTATTATAATACTCCAATAATTAGCAAATAAAATAAATAAAGTGTAAAGTCTAGCTACCTACACTCAATGTTTGCTGTAAATATTAAGTAATTTATTTTTAATTTTAATAATTTAATATCAGAATTTTAATTTATTTTTAATTTAATACTTAATTTATACGCTTTTTTCTTAAATTTTTTAATTTATTAATTTAATAATTTAAAACGAAATAAAAGAAAGGTATTATAAAATTTATTTAATAGTACATATTTATGAAAATTAAATACATAATTCAATTTTCCATTTCCCTTAAACTAATCTTAGAATTGGATTTAAAAAAAAAAGAACAATAAAAAAATATGCAATAAAATTTTGGGGAAAAAAAACTTTTTTTTTGGGGATAACCTCAAATAAAAAAAAAAAAGGCAATTGAATATTTTTAAGTGTTTTATTAGATTAAATGCTTTCTTTTCAGTATTTCAAAAATATAAAATATTATAATTTAAATAAATATATTAAAAAAACGGAATTTTATACCCCATTTCATACATTATATACCATATATAGTTTAACTTTTGATTGTCATTAGAATAATTTCATTCAATTGTAATAAAAAAAACAATCTTTTTATTTCATATTTTTTTTCTAAAATTTATAAATAAAAAAAATTTTATAATAAAAAATAAAATTTCGGGTAAAGAAATGTGTTATAAAATGTCATAAAATCACATTTCATTACAATAATGCATTATCGTAAAATATATTTTATTATTCTTTTGTCAGCATTTTGAATTAGAAAGTGAGAAAGGGATTTTAAAATTTTTTTACAAAATTTAAATAGAAGAATTTGAGATTTTATGGGAGTCACAGTACCCCTACCCACCCTCCAATTTTTTTCACCAAAGAAAATGTAAAAAAATCAATTTTAAATTTTTTTTAGATTAAGTTTAGAATACTTTAGATTAGAAGAAGCATACTTCTATATGAGATCTAAATACTGTCTTTGTTCAGAATTTTATTAAGGGGGGTGAAAATAAATCAATCGAAATAAGTTCCAAATAAGTAAAGTAGAATTACCATTTTTGTTTGCAATACTAGAAATTTAGGAATTTATAATTTATAATTGGTAAGAGAATCAGGTTCGCTCACTCTTTCTGGATTACCCCCTCGTAATGTGTATTTTTAAATTTTCTTTATATTAATAATTTTAAGTTAAGAGAGTGATTTTAATTTGTTCACAACTTTATATAATATGATGGATGTAAAGGGGGCTTCATAATTTTGCAATCCTCTAAAAATGGGGTTTTCCGATTCTTCAATTCAACAATAACATTCAGAATCTATAAACCTATAAAAATTGCATTTATACATAATGCAATACAATTCAAATCGCGTCAATGAAACTTTTGGTAAATAGTGGTATTAAACGCCTCCTAGAATCAAGATCTATATTTTTGGATAATATATAGATATCTACTTTTGGTAGAGAGTGATATGAAACGCCTTCTATAAATAAGATCACCTCAATTTTATCTCATTATTCGCATTTAATTTAAAATTTTATTTTATTTAGGAAATTACTTAAATGTATGATATAACGTCCGATTGGTTACATAGGTTAGGATGTTGGCCTTTAAATCGATGGGTCTCAGGTTAAAACCCTAGTCGGATCATGTCTAATAAAAATTTTTAATTAAAATTTATTTCAATGATACTTTATATCCTAATATAAAAATATTGACCTCTCACACCTAAAAAGGAACGACTGAATCACAAACTTAACACATTGTATGTGGTAGGGTAATAGATAAATATAAAGTTAATGCTACTTTATTTCATTCGACTTTTTTTCATCCCACCGAGTATTAGCACAAAAAAATCTGTGCTACTTTCTTTTACTTTCATTTCCTTAATATACGTACATATGAAGTTGTAGGGCACTTTTTTTTATTTCATATATTTTTTTATTACAAAAAAAAGTAAAGGAAAATAAAAAGAAAATTGTCTCGCTTTTCCTTGTTATTTTCCCGAATACCGTTTTAAATTGCGTAACCAGCAAAATGTAAATATAGAATTGAAAAAAAGGCAAAATAAGTAAAAAGTGAAGAAAAAGAAAATTATGTAATATGTACTATTACACAATGCCTTCATATTTATTCAGTCATTTGTGAAAGTGGAAAATGTCATATATGGTACATAAAACTTATGATACACATATGTGCATCATTTTAAGAGTATTGAAAGTATAAAAGAATGTACAAATAGTAAAAAAACGAGATTTTTTTATTCATGTTCCAAAAAAAACTAAGAAAATTTAAAAGTTTGATAGTTATTATATTTATTATATTTATCAGAATTACTAATATTTTTAAGGCTCAGACTTCAGTTATGTTACACAAATTACATTTTATATTAAAAAATAGTTTTTTATATCAAATTTTTGTATTCAGACTAATATATGTACCGTTAATGTTGTTTAACTTCCGGTATGTTCGTAGAAGCAATTGGTGTACATAATATTATGTAGTAAATAAAAATAATGAAACTATTTAGATCAAATATTTTGATTTAAATACTCTTATTGAATTTAAAATTTATTTAACTTTGATAAGTTAATTGAAATTTATTATCAATTTAATAATGATTTGAAAAATTTGTAGATGAAATGGATATTGAAATACCGAGCTAGAACGAAGTTATCAGTTTATTACCCAAAAATCAAATAATGACTGAACTTTTAGAATAACTGTTAAATGGAAGAGTTGGGGTTGAAATCTCGATTTCGTAAAGCCATTTTTCACAAAATCTCGTTTAGAAAACCTTGTTTTTAGACAATCTCATTTTTAATAAATCATTTAGAAAATCTCTTTTTTTATATTCTAGAAATGGCTGGCAGAATTCTAATTTTGTATTCAACTCTAAAAACCTGAAAAACGAGATTTTTTTTAAAATGCGATTTTCTAAAAACGAGATTTTTTAAAAACGAAATTTTTTAAAAAAGGATTTACTAAACCGAGATTATGGAAAGAGATTTTCTAAAAATGAGATTATCAAAACTAGATTTTCCAACGAGAGAAAAAAACGAGATTTTCTTACAACACGATTTTTTAAAACGAAAATTCAAAAAAACGCGATTTTAAAAAAGGCTTTACTAAACCGAGATTATGGAACGCTTCCAAAATAGAATGATAAAAATTCGAAAACTAAATTATTAATAAAAACATTAATATAATATTAATTAGAAGAATAATTCATAACAACATAAAGTGCCATAAAATTAGTTCAAAGCAACATATGGAAGGTAACAACTTTGACCACGTAAAGGAAAAGCGATAAAAGTATATTTAAAATATATTGTCTGAATTCTGTTTAAGTGGTTGAAGCCTTAGAGTTTTCTTGCCTAAAGAAATTAAGAACTTATCTTACAAAAACGTTTATTTATTTAAAAAAATCCGAAAATAGTATCGACCATTTATTTTAATTATATATCATTAAAAATGGAAAACGAAAGCATACACCGTTTTAACCAACAAATTTAAGTTTCTTATCCCCATTAACAATTAAAGGGGGCAAAAATTAAAGGACAAAACTAATAATCCCTTGTGGTTTTTTTTTTGAAATTTTAACAAATAAAATAAAACTTAAAAAAATTTAAAAATAAATCTGAAGAGTTTGCATGGTTTTGCCATTGTTTCCACTTGTATTTTGCTATTTTTTTTTTTTTTTACATCTTGTATTCCAAAATGTTGCAGCAAGTTTTTTAGTATGTTGTACATGAATCTTACAAGTTTTTCTATTATTTCATAGTTTTAATAATTTTTTTTCATGCACTTGAATAGTTTTTTTATTTTTTTTTATTTTGTATAGTACTACAAAATACAAAAAACTAAAGTACTAAAACGTGTCAGATTACAAAAAAGAAAAAATTAAAAAAATAAAATTAAAATTAAAAAAAAAAATTAGAGAAGGAAAATAAAAAGAAAATCTATCTATTGTTGTTGTTAGTTTTTCATATTTTTTTTTTTGCAAATAAATTAATTTGAGAATAAATAAAAAATATAAAAACGTATAAGTTATAAATTTTCCAAGGTTTTCTTTTCCTTAGAAACGTTTTCTTTTCCTTGAATCCAAGTTTACAACCTGAAATGACTCAAAGATTCAAATTAAAAATTTTGCAATTAATTCCAATTAGTTTTAAGTATTAATATGAAAGATTGTGTATAGGTGTAAGAGTTCTTTGTGGTTTAATATTTTACGTGATGTATTCATTATAAATAAATTGTTTTTAAATTTTTTTGGTCTTTTATATTTTTGAGCAAATTTGAAATTACTTAAAAAATGTTATAACTTTTTTTAATCATTTCGTTCATTAAATGAATGTTAAGATTTTTAAAAATTTAAGATTAAAATTACCCCAACTGCCCCAAAAATGAATTCAATTGCCCCAAACCACTTATTACTAATCAAATAATAATCATTTAATAATTAAATTGATAAGCGAGTGCTTTTTTTACTAATCAAGACTTTATTATCAAATATGATTTTGATGCAACACAAACTTATCAAGAAAATGTGTGTTTGATTTCTTGATTAGTGATAAGTAATAAGTAAAAGTGTAAAAAATTAGATGTTCTTAAATGCGATTTTAAATCAATTAATCATTTTAACACTTTCTAACACCAAATATCACTTTTTGATTAACTATATGATGCATTATGATTGAGACTTTCTTCAATTCTGTTTCTTTAAGCGGGGGGAGGGTTACTTATTTTTGACTATGAAAGTATTTATACATAAGATTACTTACTAAAACGTAATCAAAAAAATCATTGTTGTAAATTGTAAAAGGGGAACTTTTATTATATATTAGGAAGGGAAGAATTTAGAAGAAGATTTTTTAATACTTTTCAGAGGTTACAGAAGTCTTCATTAATTGAAGTTTTATTTTATTTTAAATTGCAGAAAATTATAGAAAACTTATACTATTGTATTTTTTTGAAATTAAGTACTATACAAAAGTCCTAAAAACTTGCAACCGTTTAGGAAGATTCAAATAAATTAAAGAAACAAATCCAATTATTAAAAGTTTGGAGTTGTTCGAGACAACTGCTAAGAATGTAGACCTATATTATAAGAATATTAAAATAGTTTCTAATAAAAATTTTTCATATTTCATAAATGCCACAAAAATTTTTTGATTTCAACTGCATCAACATTAAGCTATTCAACCAAAGTATTAGTTCCCCTCTTTATATTTTTATAAATATATTTTTTTATATACATACATACAAATTGGTCGACCGGAAATATTTATTAAGAATACAGGATATCAGTTGTTTATAACACACAAATAACATTTCATGTTATAGTTATCCCGTTATCCTTACAAATCCCACAAACAAAAAATCAAACTAAGAAAATGCTTAAAATGCCTATGTTATACAAAACTACCATATAAATAGAATATAATTTGATTTTTCCTTATATACATTTGTTTCTACAATAGTATAATTTTGTGGTTCATCAAACGTCAACACCACAGGATGTCATTTCAATATCCTGTTCTAAAAATAATTTTTACTATATAACTATTGGTTTGAATATATAAAAGTATGTATATGTTTTAGGCATATGCTTTATAAGATTGATTTTTCAATAAAAAGACATGTGTACTATTTTAGTATAGATCAACAAATCATGTTTTACGTGTATTAAATCAATAAATTTTTCAAAAAAACCAAACAAAAAACGGAAAATTGAAAGACAATTCAACACCAAGATCCGGAATCGTTAATTTTTGTTGTTTTCAGTTGATTTATAATGGGATTGAATTATAATGAGGAATAAATGATGGGGGAAGGTGAATGTGATGTAAAATTCTTTGTTGATGGATTCTTAAATTTTTTTTAAAACATGGGTTTGAATAATACTGGTTAAGCTAGTTTAGATTTATACTAACGTTAAGATTCTAGGCTTTGGTACCCACTTTGATTTATTTACAGAGATCCAAAATTCTTTGAAATCAAAGAGAAGGGATCAGGATGTGGTAGATGATAAAAATATCGTTTTTCCTGATGATTAACAACATGAAGATCCTTTACGTTTCAGTACAGAGCCAACTTATATTCAGAGGGATTCAGAATTTTTTAAAATGTGAGGACGATGAATCACGATAAAATAGTCATTTAACTATTTGTTATTACAAAATTTAGAGGACGCGATACGTTGTTTTAAAATCTCGAAAATAATAATTGCTTTTTTTTAAAATCTCAAATATTAAAATCGCGTTTTTTTAAAAATTTTAAAAATAAAAATAGTTCATTTTCGAAAACCAAAAACTCGAAAATAATTAAAATTTTGTTTTTTTTTTAAATCTTGAAAATGAATATCGCATTTTTTTTAAATTTCGAAAATTAAAATCTCATTCTTGTTTATAAATTTATTTTTTTCGAAATTCCTTGATTTCTGATGTATTTTGAATGGGTTGGTTACGAAATGTTTCGTGCGAAAATCTCGTGTCGTAAGATCTCACGTTATAATTTTCAAGAAAAAAGACACAACCATTAATTTCTGAGAACTTTAATTTTCAAAATTTAAAAATAACGAGATTTTGATATTTGAGATTTTAAAAACGAAAATGTCGTACTCGACCCCTTTTAAATCCTAGGCTTTTAGTACCGATCTAACTTAGATTTACAAGGATTCATAATTCTATGTTAGATTCAAAAATAATAAAAATCTAAAATTTTGAAAAATTTATATTAAAAAAGTGATTTTTACAATAGAAGTCAAAAAAAAATTAGGCTTCCACTCCTTTAATTTTGGTTTTTGTATTTTGATATTTAAGTATTTTAAATGGTTTTTATTTCCGATTTCCATATCGTTTATTTTTTTTCTATCATATTTATTTTTTTTTAAAATATTTTCTGTTTAGATACCGCACTTCCGGTGTATATTCGTGTTTCATATTATTATTATTTTTTTTTGGGTTAACAGATTAAAGAGTTTTGGGAATTCTATATTTTTATGACAATTTAAAAAAAAATTTTTTTTTTGTTTATTTATTTCCAAAGCCGCGGTAATAAAATCCCAAAAAAAAGTGTGTTTCAACTTTTCTATCTATAATACACAGCGGGATATAAAAGAATATTATTACCTTAATATCTAGAAATTGTATTTAACCATTATTCTAGAGAGGGTTGACTTATATACTTTCTGGGAATATTAGCATATTTTTATTTTTTTTTTGGTTTTTTAATTTAAAGATTTTTGTATTTGACTTCGAACGGTAATAAATCGCGAATACATTTATAATAATTTTTTGAGAAAAATAAAAATGAAAAGTTTAAAAAAATTCATGAGTTTTTCTTTTATTTTATTTCCGATTCTTAAATGTAGGATTTTTTTTTTTAATATTATCTGTATCTGTTTTAAAAATTTGGAGGGAGATTGAATGTTAAAATATCTTTAAGATTCTTTTATTTTGTTTAAGAATATTAAGAGGCTAAAAGTTCTTTTTATTTTTAATTTATTAAATATTTTAAATACGGGAATAAAGGGAATTGGGAAAATAAAAGAGATTTTTTTTTTTTTTGGAATTTTGAATTTTTACAATAAAAAATCTTTTAAACTTTTATTTAATTGCTTTAACTTTTAAATTGCTTTAACAGTTACTGAAATTTTGGAGGAATTTTTTTAAACTGTGGAAGAATTATTTTTATTGTAGGAAAATTGTAACATCGACTGCTATTGGAGGGAAATGCGTATCATTATCTGAATTTTGAAGAAATATCTACTGAGTAGAGTTTAGAATTTTAGAAACTTATTGTAAAGATGTTACTTAATACAATTATGTAAAACTTATGACAATTGAAATATTGTGCAATAGAATTAAAAGTTTTTCGAAATGTAGTGTTACGTATTACATAATAGGGGTATCATATAAAACGCCGTTTAACATAATACGAATGATTATCTAAATTTTAAGATGATTTTTGTGTTTTTTTTTGTATTGATTCTACTACTATTTCCTAGTATTTATATACGTATGTATTTCATATGTATAAAATTAATTATTTAATTAATATTTAAATACAACAAAAAACTATATACATATATTTTTACCTTAAAAAATACTTGTAATTTTTTTAAACGTCTACATATTTCACAATACCATATTAAACGTTCTAATAATTTATGATTATTACGAACATGTTCTTTTATTTTAGCACATTTTGGATGAAATAATCCATTACATGGACCAAAACATTGTATATAAAATTCACATTCTTTGAATTGTATCCAACAGAAACGACAAAAACGTCTCGATAGCATAGTTTTTCTTTTTTCGAGATCTTTTATTAGTTGTATAACAGTTTTCTAATATAAAAGTAGAATTGATATATTATGACAAAATAATCTTAAACTTAAGATAAATCTTTAAGAAATATTTTTACATGATGAAGAAAAAAAATCACGTAATAAAACTTTTCAATAGAATCGGAAATTATTTTTTTTTTTATTTCTATTGAACTTATTTCTACAGTTTAGAAAGAATATTTTAATTTTACAAGATTTTTTTTTGAAAAAAATTACACAATTCAAAGAATACGTCAAATATGTCCTTGAAAATTATATTTTAAGGATATGATTTTCTATTTTTTATTTTCCAAAAAAAAAATTTTCTTTGAAAAACTTTTTTTTTTTTTTTTTTGAAATTTTCTTTTAAAAATAAAATTTTTTAATTTAAAATTTTAAATAAAAAAACCACTATTAAATTTTTTCACTATTTTCTAATTTCTGTTTTTTTTTTAGTAAAGAAAAGAAAATTATTTTTAGGTTCTTTTATATATGAGAAGAAAAAATAACGTATTTTATGTAATCACTTTCGAATTGATAAACCGTTCAAAATACATTAAAATCAAACTAAATAAAAATTTATTAAGTAACCTAAAGTTTCTGTTTTTTTTTTTAATTATTTTCAAATTTATTTTTTTTTTTTATAAAAAGAAAATTCTGATAAAAAATTACAAAAAATTGTATAAAAAAATGAAAGGTATAAAAAGAAAAGTGCAGTTTTGTGCTAATTTTTGTATTTTATTAAAATATGCATATAGAAATTACATAATGTAGGCTACACCACAACCACAGATATAAATTTTTAAATTATTTCTACAAAAACAAAATATGAATCAGTTTGTTCTTAAAAATTGACTTATAAAGAGAAAGGGCCGTACTCTTGAACCATCAACATTTCACTAATCAAATATTTAAGCAATTATTTTTTTAATAAATTTTTATAGCACAGCAATGAAGTTTGATTAGTAAAAAACATTCACTTATCAAAAAATTATTATTTGATTAGTGATAAGTTGTTGGGACAATAGGGCTCTTTATTATATTGTAATATAGTATGGTTATAATAAAATATAATCAAAAAGAATATGATTTCTGCAACTCTTTAGATAATTTTTACGTATTCGCAAAAAAATTTAAAATGCATAATTTAGCCTTCAATCTAATAAAATTGTTAAAAAATAATCATTAATTAATAAAAAATCACCTTTTTTTGCATTTATTAAAAAATTAGGTTGAAAACTTATCTGATGAGTGAAAACTTATGACTTATAACTATAAAACTCATTTTTGAAAGAATCTAAAAATTTAAAATACTCCCAAAGTCATCCAACTGAAAATACTTAATTTCTTAAGACAAATTTTAAAATTATTTTAAATATTGCACGATAAGATACCCAAACTTAAAGATCACAGATTTAAGAATTTAACATTACAGACTTCAAAAGTTAGTAATACATATATTATATGCTAGCTATATTAGTAAAGTTAAAGAACATTTGTTAACACTTTAATTCTAAAAACCGAACCTAATTACATTTCTGAATTTCGTAAATCCTGAAGCCTCTTAATATTATTCATGAGCTTTTACGTGAAACCATAGATCAAATTTCTATCAAAAACCATAAGATTTGGTTTTATCAGGAGTGTCATTTTAATGAATTTACACTACCCAAAAAAATTTTCATAGCTTAATGAAAGATTTCAATGCTTTTCTTTTCCTTAGTAAAAAATTTTGTCCAGCCAACACTATCATATTGTTAATTCAGAAATGTCTTGGATCTGTTTTTTCATAATTAAAACCAAACAATTTTTAAAAAATATGAAATTTCTAGAAACAGAAACTTAACGCTTAAAGTAAAATTTCAACTATCCTAAATCCTAAACTGTTGGTTCTAAATTGATAATCCTAAATATCTGTGATAGTATTAAAGTCCTAAAACCTAAAAGAAAAAATAAATCAAATCCCATTTAGTTAGAGTACGAAATCCTATCAAAATTTTTTTTAAGCCCTTCCACATTAAATTAAAAAAGCAAAAAACCCTAAATTTTAAATTAGCAATATTAAAAGGAGTCTCTTGAATGTCTAGCCTATAATAATATCATTTTGTCCCATTTAATCTCATTTCCAAAAAAAGGAAACAAGATTTAATTTTTGATTTGAAATTATTGCAAACTGACAGAACTGGAAAAATTTCCAAGTCCCAAAGAGATTAATTAAAAATACAAAGAAAAAAAACTAAATCCGTCACTGGGTCTCTTTATAACCTATAAAAATTTTCTTATATTTTAAATCTAAAAAACAAAAAAATAAAAACAAAAAAAAAAATGAAAGGATTTCTTTTAAATCCTTTTTTTTTAGCTGTTTATTCATCTTTAAAAAAAAAAAAAACAAAAACCAAAGATCAGAAATTGAAAAAAAAGAAAGAAAAGACACAGAGAGATAAAAAAAACACATATTTAAAACTTTTCTTAATAGCATATTTTTTATTTGATTTTTTTTTTTTTTTTTATAGAAAGTGTAAGTCATCATCGCGCGCACACCTGGATATTATTATTAAAAAAAAAACCCATTCAATATAAATGAGAATAAAAAAAAAACTAATACAAAAAAACTAATTTAGATGTAAGTACTCTTTTTTTTATTTTGAATGTAGTAGTAAAACATTTTTCTAAATTCAATTCGCATAAAGACATTTTACCTAATGGAATTTTATTAAAATTGTAAACTTAGTAAAAAGGGATAGTTCGATGCACAGTTTACATTATGGAAGATAGTGAACTGCATTTACATACATTTATATTGTTTTAACGAACACAATACATTTACTTATATACAGGGTGTTTCTTAATTAAGTACACTGCTATATACCACTGCATGTATACTTATGAGCAAATAAAAAAAAAAATATGAGGTTTTTTCAAAAAAAAAAAATTGTTAAAATTTCAACATGTTTTAAATTTAAATTTTGAAAGTCTAAAAGATCGAAAACGATAGAAGATTAAAAGAGGACATCTTCAGCTTTCGATTACTCATAAGTAGTCTAGAAACAGAGTTAAGAGTAAAATTATGGAAACTAAAAAAAATATTCAAATTTCATTGAAGAGGAGAGGTCCAGCTAAGCCCCCATAAAAAAATGTGCCTTCTCATAAGTACCAATGCAGTTTAATATAATAAGTTCACTTAATTAAGAAACACCCTGTACATTATAAATTTTCAGTAAAAAAAATGATTTTTAATGCAACTCTTAACTCCCTGCTTAAATCCTTTTTTCATAAGTCTTTTTTTTTAAAGAAACAATTTGTTATAACCATCCTTTTTCTGTAAAATGTCATTAGACCACATGTCCTTTTTGTTGAATTGAATTTAGACCAACTATTACAGACCCATTCAATATATGACCATTTCCCTCATCCTAACTCTTATGCAATATATATAAAAAAAAAAACACAAAACATAAGAGGTTCTGGTTTGGATCTTTGAATTGCTTTTAATGTTCTATTTGGAGGACATTTTTCAGATAACACAGTTTTTATGTGTTGTGTGAGTTTTTTTTTTGTAGTTGTTTTGTTTCATTCATTCATACCTTTTATTCATTATTTATCACTCATTTCAGTATCTTTTCACTAAAAAAAAAAAAAAACCAAAAATAAAACAAAAAAAATGTGATTGTATTTATTTTGTTTTTTGTTGTTTTTTTATTGCTCTATAAATAATTAATAACTTGTCCCTTTTCAATTGCTTCTATCTCTTTTTTTTTCTGGCATTTTAATTTTTGTTTTCACTTTTTTTTTTTGTTTTTCTTATTCTTTTTGGCTTGCAATCATTAAATGTAAGGATGAATGCTTTTTTTTTAGACCCCCATATATTTAACGGATTCAATTCTCAACTCTAACATAATAAAAGTAATATAAAACCAAAGGTGATTGTGAAAATATAAAAAAAATGTCGCCCTGGATGCAGATTGGATTCGAGTGGAATGAATAAAATGAAAAGACATTTTTTTTTATTTGTGTGTGATATAATTATTTGTTTGTGTGTTTGGTACAAGGTGGGAAATAGTGTGTTAGAGAAATGTAAAAAAGATGAATAGAGGGGGTACCAGCGAATGGTTTACAAACTCCCTTTAATAATAAAACAATTTGATAGGAAGGGGTGAGCAACCGTTTCAGATGAGGACCATTGGAAGATTTAAGAAAATCTCTATAAAAGAGAGGGTTCTAACGAATGGATTACAAATACTTCTTAATAATAAAATAATTTGAAAAGAAAGGGGTGGGCAACCTTTTAGGATAAGGACCTTTGAAAGGTTTAAGAAAAGTTTAATGAAAGGCGTATTAAATGAAATTAAGGTATTTTTTGAGTGAAATTTGAGGTAATCGAAAGATCTTATCTGCAAAATGAATAAATGAGTAGATTTTTAGATTCCAATATTCTTTAATTAGAACCTATGCTCCTATTTTATAAGATTTACCAAGGTTTTGATGTATAATTTATACAGTTTCTGGGTTGTATTTTATATTTACATATCGAGTGACCTTTATCATTGTAATCAAATTTTAAGAAGTAGTATAAAATGTTGTGGAGTTTCTCTGTCCTGGACTTTCATTTTCCTCGTCAGTGGGAAATAACTTTTATTTTTTGCTCTCATATTTAACATACAATTTTTTATTATCAATCTTTCTTCTTCAGTTATTAAACAATGCAAGAAATTTGATTGTTTATAATACTATTGTACGGCGTATATGGGAATCTACTCTTAGCATATAATATACTTAAAATATTATATATCTTCTTCCCCAAATTTCCCCATAAAAAAATTGGCACCCGTTTCAAAATATGTTTCCCATTACAGATTTTAATTTACAAAAAAAAAAAAAACAAAAAACAAAACCAGTGGAAAGAGTATACGCTGAATGATTTTTTTTAATTCTGTCCCCTTGGTCGTCCAATGGTTGGTTAAAGATGAGTTTTCTTTTTGTTTTTGTTTTTTCTTTGCCCACTTTTGTGTTTATTTGCTGGTACCAAAGGTATGCGGTACCCAATATAATTTTAGTGGTATTATAAAATGTTAGAAGTGGTGGATATTTGCAAAAAAGTTAAAATGATATTGGTATGGTGATGGTGATTGTTGCTGCTTTTTTATAATAATTTAGGTTTGGAGTGTTTTTTAATAGCTTTTAGGGTAAATATTTATTATTTTTAGTAAATAAAAATAAAAGAAAAAAAAAATAAAAATAAAAAAAAATACATAAAAGAAATATATATATATGTAGGTATTCTATAATATAGAATGAGAAATAAAATAATAAAGACGACTTTTATGTTAAAAATAAATAAAAAAAAAATAAAAACTTGTATAAAACAACATTTTGAGGTCAATTGAGATAAAATTAGGAAATTGAAGTGATATTAAATTGTATATATATATATATATGTAAGAAAGACCATAATATATTTTTGGAATGAGTTAAGAAAAAATAATAGTTCCTTTGGGGTACTATCAAGGATTGCTATTTTTGTCATTTATTGCAGAAAAAGGATGTAAGATGTAGAAATTTAAGATGGTATCCACCAGAGTTTACCCAGAGTTCAGTTTGGGTTAATATATATGTATAAAATGAGTTTTTAATTTACTGTTTTGTCTTCAGTCCTATATATACTAAACCTCTTAATCAATGAAATTAATATATAAGTATATAATATAATATAACCATATATATTTATAGTACAGAACATACTTACTGCATATATGTACCTGGATTTTATGACTTCTTTTTATATATTAACTTTAGATATTATGACCCAGTCTTAAATTGTATTTTTGTTTTGTAAATATGTATTGGATTAAATTAAAGAACTTTAAGGAAGTTTCAAAAAAAAATAAAAAAATTTAATAAAATTTTTCTACTTCTTACTATATTTACTTGTTTATTCAATGAGTTCAAGAAGAGTCTTTAAATAAAAATAATTATATATGTATATCTAATTTAACGTTAAATAATTACTTAAATAACCATTCTAAGATACATACTTAAGTTTAATTTCAATGATAGTAAAAAAAAAAAAAAATAATGAAAATTAATTGTTATTGTGCATGATTTTATCACATGAAAATTATAAATAGAGGAAAAACAAGAATATAAGTATGTATAGAAGTTATTTTTAAGTGTTTATGATGATTTTGATTGTTAATTTTATATATGTATGTAATTGAATATTAAATATACACGTGCTTTTAATTAAATTATATTTGTAATAAAATATAATTTTAATTATACAACAATAATATAAAGTATATGATTATAATATTTAAAAGATTTTTCATACGACATTTCATATAAAACTTATTCATATTTTTTTGGTGTTTGTAGACCAATTTTATATTAATAAACCTAAACCTACAGTTTTATGGGTTACATTACAATTATTTGATTTTATAAGGAGTGTGGGGTTTTTACAATAAAAAATCTTTGATAGCAATTAGTGTAAGATTTGTTCGAATAATATAAATATAAAATTTAATTATTTGATTACTTCATAAAATACAGGAAAATTTAATATATCTGTTGATTGTAATAAAAATTACATTATAATTTGAGAACTTATGTTCAAATTTAATTATTACATATTCCTTTTTGAGAATTAAAGTTGTTTGATAAATATTCTAAGATTCTGATTTTTATTAAAAATTAGAACTGGAACATAGTTTTAAGATATTAGCTAACTCTTTTATAGCATTATTTGATTTTTGATATAACAAATGTAAATGTGTTAGTTAATTAATCTCAAAGTTTAAAATTAGTTAATGCCAAATAATTTAAAAAACCAAATCAAAAGATAATGCATAAGCATTTTATATAATTAAGTATGAAGATTATTTAGACTCGAACTTATAATAAAGGATCTTAGCCATTTAAATAAATATTTTGATAAGCATTTTATGCATGGGATGAAAATGTTCCTTTAGACTCGAGTTAATGATAAATAACTTAGAACTATGCGGTTCAACATTAAAAATATAAATAACTCGATTCGTTGAATTACACTTCGTACACATATTCTCCTAATAAATTATTTTATCCAAAGTTTTGGCTATAAACTGTTGAACTTATCACTTATGATAAACAAAATCAATATTAATCAAATAATCGATTAATTTGATCTGACCAATTGCGCAGTGGTATAGACGCCGTCTCATGTGACAAGTCTCGGGTTCAAATCCCGGTTAGAACGTATCTAATAAAAAAATATCGTAAAATTGTATAATTATATCGTAATAGTTAATATCGTAATATAAGATAATATTTAATATACATATGTAAATAACTCTTGTGTCGGATAATAGATGGCGCAAAAATTAAGATTTGTGTATTCATAATCTTATACAACAGATATAGCCGAGTTAATCAACGGCTTAATGAATATAACGATTAAACAAACTGAAGCCTAATTTAAATAGACTTGATGAATGCCCTCTACTCCTTAAAGGAGTGAAAAAGGAATAAAACAAAAATCAATTAAATTCAAGCATAAAAGTTTAAATATTTTTATATGTTGTAGATGCAATTGAAATTAATATTATTTCATCAAGATTTTCTCATAAAAAAATTATGCAATTGCTAATAAATTATTTTTAAAAATCAATTTACAAAAAAATTAAATAAAATATATAATAAATTAATAACTATACATATTCTTTATACAACCAACTAGATTTTAAATGATAAATTGACCAAATAAAATATAATCTAAGGTATGGTGTAAGTGCGAAAAAATCCTTTTTTTATTCCCGAAAAATAATGAGTCATAAAAAAACAATTAGATAAAAAGCAATATACAATAAAATAACAATAATAAAATCCTGTAAATGACAAATTTAAGCTTAACATAATTCTAGGTGCTATTTATCTATTTATGTTATCTTTATTTATACATATACAAAGTATATTTGTTTTTATATATATATGTATTAAATTTGTAACATTGATTAAAAAGAATAAAAGAATACACCAAAAAAATAAATTTGGGATATTCGCATATGCGATTACATAAAAATGATGGTTATAACCATTAGACTAATTACCATAGATTATCACATAATGCTCAATAAATTGTATTAAGAATAGTAATCTCTTTTTTCTCTCATCATTATGTTTTTTATTTTTTTTTTATTTTGTTATTTTTATATTTATTTATTTTATATGGATATAATAATATATATATATAAAAACAGCATGGTATAAATGTGTCCTTATCATAAGATATATATGTACATATAATACGTAAAATATATTTTTATAACAAACACATGTGTTTATATATAGCTAAGTCCTTTTTTTTATCATTTAAGTGAAATTTGTTTTTTCATTTTTTTCAGTTAGTAAATCATTTATGGGAGTGTGTATGGATGTGCATATATAATATTATTTTTACAATATATATACAAACTTATATAATTATGTGGTATACAGTGAATGACAAAAAATATTGAAATCTGTTTTTAAAGAAATCATTTTTAATAATTATTAATTTACTTTTACTTTTAATTTTATTACAATTATTAAGTACTTACTTTAGTTACTTTGATTACATTGTTTAAAAAATTACTTTAGTTTCTGTAATTACAATTATTTAATACTTAATGTAGTTATTTTTAATTACAATTATTAAGTATTTACTTCAGTTACTTAAAATAAATACTAATATTAATTACATATTATTTTTTATATTTCATTTACAAATGACAGTTGATGTAGATTAAGATAAGAAAAGCCAATACAGTCAAGAGTTTAGAATTTATTGATATTTTCCTATAAGTCCAGATAAACTCGTTTACATTAAATAAAAGACATAAAATACATTATTGTAAATATCAATTTCGTTTTAATTGTTAAAAAACTACTCAATGTTTTTAGAGTAACCATAAAATTGTACTCGAAAATAACAAAGTTCTTGCGACAATTCCAGAAATGTCAAAAAATTATGAATTCTATGAATATAGATACAATCGATTACTCTAAATGTGACTTAAGTAATCCTTAACTAATTCAAATTTGGATTCAAAATTTAAAGCATTGTGTAATGTGTTAATGTTTTTGACAGTTCAAAGTGTCGCGTTATCAAAACTTTTATTTGTGGACATTTGAAAGAACCTTTTAAAGACACCTATAGAGCATCGAAAAATAATTTAAAAATCAAATTTTTTGTGAGTCACTGTATTCATACATATGTTTGTTTATGACATATAAATATTTTTAAGAATGAGTATTATTTATATATAAATAACATGGGAACCGTATAATATGTCCATGACAAACCTGTTATATATAATAATATATATAAATATATAGAGAATGCCCCTAAATTATATTCTCTAGCACTTACGTAAAATATGACGTTATAAAAGAAAATATATATATACGTTAATATTTTGGTTAATATTTATGTATACATACATTATACAAATACATATATGGATAGGTAGATGGGGGTGTATAGTATGAAAAAGATATAAATTAACCACCCACTGAGAACAAATATTCTTTTATTTTTATAATATTTTATAAATGATAGTAGAGTAGATAAAAAAAAATCAGTTATTCTTTCGTTTGTTTTGTTTTAATTTATTTTTATTTTTTTAATTTGTTTTTCACTTAGTTTCAGTTTTTTTTTCTCAAATTTATTTTTTATTTATTTTTGTTATATTCTGTGTTCATATTACACGTTAAACTCAAAAACTGTTTAAGTATCACTCTTTTTTTTAACGTGTTAAATTGAAACGATTTCAGAACTGGAGAGAAGATAATTTTAGAAGATCAACAATTCGAGATTGAAAAGCCCAAAACCCACAGCAAGTGATGGTTTAAGAAACTGATTAGTTAACATTTTAAGTACTTAAGTACTTTAAGTGCTATTGGAATTGAAATTAAATCTTGAATCATATATAGCTTTTAATTCAAATTTTAATGATTTTCAATTCCAGAAGTATTAGATTATTTATAAACGGAAATTTTTTTCAAAATACTTGAATACTTGAGTTCTTGATACTTAAGTATTTCTTGGTACTTAATTACTAGAAAACTAGCTGTTGGCCCGTCACAGAATGACGGAAGGTCAGTTGAAAGAAGAACTTTTTCTAATTAAGAACTATTTCTAATTTAATTAAATATATTACATAAACATATATTATATATCAATACCATTTTCTTAAATAAAATGGTAACCGTTGCATTCTACGTAATACAGACTATGCTTCAATTCTAGTTATGTACAAAAAAAACAAAAACTTATATGTTGTTGTATCTAAAAATTTGAAGATGAATAATTTATTTAGTCTACCTTTTTTATGTTTTGAATTTGATAAAATTTTGGGGCTGTTAGTTCAAATCCCTTCTTGGTGAAATGTTTTTTTAATTTCAATTAATATTTTTTTTTTTATTCAATTACGTACTTTTTAAAATTAAGTTCGATAAATTTGTGTTAATAAGAGATGTGAAATAGATTTATTTTGTTTCAATAATGATTTATTTCTCCAACTATTAATGTTTTGTATATACATTTTTAAAAAATGTTGTTATACATTCTATATTGTTTCCTTTGTTTAGATTCAAATCAAAATACTTGTTTGAAGGCTAACCGTTCTATAATGTACTTATTCAACATGCTAAATAATGTATCTATTTATATGTACGTGAAATTGTATTAAATAAATGTTGATTTTTGAATTGAGTTTTGCATTATCAAATGCAAATTATAAATTTTATTTGAAATTTTTTTAATATACCTAACCCTAACTAAGTTTAAAATCTATTTTGCCTGGTTTTTATGGTGCATTGAACTCAGAGGTATTGTATACCTGAACCCACTTTCCCAACCGTCAGTTGTTACATAATTTTTTTCCATTTTAACTTTTAAATAGATAAATAATTAAAAAGTTATGAAGGAAGGGATGAGAGATAGATGAGGTAGAGTTGAGAGCGAGATGAGGGGAAACTTTGAAATTACTTTAATACATTTCTTGGTTTATTTGCTTAAGCAAACCAAGCAATGCATCAAAGCATACATTGGGCTTTCGCCCTTATTTCAGATATTTACTGAAAATTATTAAGACCAACTACACAAATGTTCCTGTGAAGCATTGTCTTCTTAATTTTTATTGACAAAATGTCTTACTATATATTTAAAATTTCCAGAAAATCTTCTGTAATTTTTAAAACTGAAATGAAATTTTTCATAAACTAATAAGTAAATTTTATTTCAAAAAAAAATTTTTTTTTTTTTATTAAAAATAAATAAAATATTTTTTGGCCTGCTTATGATAATTTATGATATTTTATTTTCTAAAATAAAACACATCCAACAAAACGTCAATATTTTATTTTTTTATAATTGAACACATCCAACAAAACACATTTAATTGAATGCGTTTGTTACACCTCATTCTAGACAAATATATTAATAAAATAATAATAATAATAATAAATAATAATAATAATAATAATAATAATAATAATAATACTCATATCTAATGTCGAAGTTGTTTAATTAAGAAGTTTAATGTTTTAAATAAAATAACTTTAGCTTTAAGGGGTGGGAAGCGCCCTACTTTATGGTGTGGTCGAATTGTATAAAACCCAAATTCCACTTGTACTAAATAGACACAATTAAAGGAAATGTTGAATTTTCTAAAAATAACTAAATAATAAATGAAAGTTCAAATTTATAATATCCAATAATCAAAAGAAATATACGTTTTATTGGAAAAATGGTGGTGGAAAATTTAGATGCTTAAAAAATTATCTGAATGAATAAATGAATGAAAATATAAATAAAGTTTAGATCATAACTTTCAAAATATTTACAATAAAGCCAGGTGGTACCAATACAGTTTTTCTAGGAAAGTTGGAAAAAAAAAAAATTAAAAATTTCCAAAAGGATTTTCAAAAAGAAACTTTAAATCAATAAAATTTTATAAATTTTTTAGAAAAAAAAATGGTTATTTAAGAAAATTTAAAATAAAAATAAAATTAATAGAAAGGTCAATAAAATAATTAAAATTTATTACCTACAGATTTTGATTTAATTTTTTATATTGATTATGAGAAAATAAAACACATCCTAAAAGTATGCAATGTGGGTAGGATTATGCAATCTACATAAATTTCTTTCATTCGTGTTCCACAGAATTTTTATTTTTTTTTTGTTCAAAAAATTTTTCCATCAAAATAATTTTGATAATTTTTTTGCATATTTTTAGGAGACTTTATAATTGAACACATCCAACAAAACACATTTAATTGAATGCGTTTGTTACACCTCATTCTAGACAAATTTTTTTGCATATTTTTAGGAGAATTTATAATTGAACACATTCAACAAAACACATTTAATTGAATGCGTTTGTTACACCTCATCCTAGACAAATATATTAATAATAATAATATAATAATAATAATAATAATAATAATAATAATAATAATAATAATAATAATAATAATAATAATAATAATAATAATAATAATAATAATAATAATAATAATAATAATAATAATAATAATAATAATAATACTTTAGTATCAAAAAATAATTACAATAATTAAACTCAAAATTTAATTACTTTTTGGGAATTACAAGTACTTTTACTTGATTTTTTTACTTATACATAAATTTTGTTATCGAAGTCTAAGTAATGCTGGTACTTGCCAAAATAATGTGTATCAGGTAATGGTACTTACCAACTGTACTTAAATAGCATTTTACTCAGTATGGTTCAGGTCTGGTACATCAATCATCTTACTGTTATTGCACACATATGCAATTATAAAGTCAGTCCTTTTTATAAAAATAATTATATAAAATTTTTTAATAATTTGAACTTAAGACTTGAAGAAAGTTCCATTTTTTCTCTCTAAAAAGGATTACTTACACCATACAATTACAAGGTATAACAATTCCTCAGATTACATCCAAAGCACAAATCCAAAGCTCTGTCATTTTCTACATAATCAAATCAAGTTACCATCTCAATGTCTGTACCTATTCAGTACCTTGGTTTGATTATGACTGTACCTTGGTTTGATTATGAAAGAAGGTAAACTACACGATTTAAAAACAGCATGAGTCATAAAATAATTCAGGACTAGTACTAATCAACACTTGTATTAAACATCATTATTTCATTCATGAATTTGAAAACTTTTTTTATAATTTTTTTTTTTTATCTCAAACAAGGAAGAAACTTTTTTAAGTCCAGAGGATATCAAATATGTACTTTAAATATATATTATGATACAAAATACATGTTTGTATCCTTGTTTCAGACGTTGTTGATGTTAAGTTATACTTTTCTATCCTTAACTCTAATTTAATATACGTAAGTGTATGTATGTTAAAAACGAAACAGGAAGCTTTTGTTTTATGGTTTTTCATTAATTTTAAATGGGTGAAAAAATCTTATTTTCAATAGATGACCCTTTTTCTATTTTTACATTGTCTTCTTGTTTTTTTTTTTTTGATTTGTTTCGATACAATCTCCTAAAGCTGTACGTTAATCTCTGTCTCCATTTTATATATATATATATATCATTAAATTGATATTTAGAACCTGGTTTGTTTTTACTAAATTTTTATTTTTCAATAAATAAGAAGGATATGAGTCTAAAAATGATGAGTTGAGTTTTGAATGGATGTGTGAGTGGGTGTAGCAATGTCTAGAGGTAAAAAATAAAAATTTTATATTTTATATTTATATTTTATTTATTTATGTTATTTGGATGATTTTGTTTATTATTTTTTTATATTCTTTAGATTTTTCTCTCATATGACGAGGCTAAAAGATAGAATAGAATGATATGTGATTTTTATTATTTTTTTTTTTTTTTGTTTTGAGATAGATGTCCTGGGGTTAGATGTCCTATAAATATTGTATCATAGTTTCTAATTTCAATGTACACTACCACTACTATAAATACTACGTATCTAACAGAGTTTTATATTTTATTTTGACATTTGTTTTTATTGTCAATTCGTTTTTGGCGTTGGTATTGTGACAGAAATATGGTGAATTAAAAAGGATTGAGGTTATGTTAAATATATATATGGAGTATTCATAAAAATATTAATAATTAAATGGATTTTAGGTTATGTTTTTTCTTTTATTTTTTGATAAACTGATTTTTTTGTAAAATAATATATATGTATATCAGTGGCGGCTCGTGGATTTTCCACATACTGATTCAAAATAAAAAAAAAGTTTAAATAAAACCAAAAATTATTTAAAGAGTTATATTTTATTCTGGTTTCTTCAGTTGCAAAAATATTTATTACATTTTCATAAAAAGTATGAGTTCTTGCAACATTTTTTTTGACAATGACAATGAATGACAAACTAGACATTCTGTCTAAGTTTTTATATTTTTTAAACTTGAAAAAGATCTTTCTGCTGATGTAGAAGAAGCTGGTATAGCTTCTCTTGGTAATGCAAGTTTGAGTGCTTCTTTTATATTATCTACCAAGTAATTTTTTTTACAATATATTATAAAATCTGCAATATTTTGAAATTTTCGGAAATCTTGTATCCTATAAACTAAAATTAAATCATTTCTTAAAGAAATAAAATCGAAAATTGAAAGAAAATTATCTTTTAATGAATTAATGTAACTAATTGGAAATTTTTAATATGAAATTGTTTAAAAATATTAAACTCTACTAAAGTCTAAATAAAAATAAAACAAAGGCTACAAAACATTAAACTCATTGACATACACTTGTTGTAATGACAACAAGTTGGAATTGCAAATTACAAACAACTATAATACTTTTTAAATTCATAAAAGAAATTAGATTGAAAAAAGAAATAGTTTAAAATTCGTTAAAAAATTATAATTTTGAATAATTTTTTAGTTTGATTCATATTTTTCCGTATTTTGTTTTGCTTTTTCTATTTTTATTTTTGTTATTTTGTTATATAAGAAATTTGCCTAGATTCAAAATATACAATTGAATCTTTCTAGATTGCTGTCGTTTCTTATTAGGAGAAATGTAATTTTTTTTATTCATATATAAATAATATGCATATATACAACAACGAAAAAATGATATTTAATATAGGTATCTCTCATAAGTCGTTTGTACTATTGTATTGGTATGGTATACGTATAACTATTAACTATGTATTCTCTTATGAAATTATAAGTAAAAGTATTAAAAGTAATCTCAATTTTTCCTTTGTTTATTGATTCTCTCTTCGTCGCTATGGTTTTCGTTTTTTTTATTTTGTTTTTTTTTTTATTTTTGTTTTTATAAAATACAATACTCAATACTCAATAGTCAAAATAGGTACTTATTCTTCTTTTTTCCTTAGATTCAAAACATAAAATTGAATCTTCGTTAAAAAAAAAATATCGAAATCGCCGAAGAGAAAATAAAAATCAAATTTTGTCGTTGGTTCATATTTTCTTCATAGTTTATACTTCATAGATTCAAATAACTAAATTGAATGTATGGGCATGCACATGGTACTATATTACATTGCATACTTTAACATAATAATATAATACATACATACAACTTAACGCGAATAATAAATATAGGTATTGAACATTTTTAAATGTATGCAAATAATAAAAATAAAAATATACGAAGAAGATTTAATATTGTGGATTCAATTTGTTCTACTGAATCTAAGGTAAAATTGATATTGGCATTTGGACCAAAATATGTGTTTTCTTTTGTTTTGTTCGAAATAATATAAATTTATAAAAATATAAGTTTTTTTAAAACTTTTAGATTTTCAGTAAAGCAAAAATTACAACTGATTCAATGAATCAGTTGAATCTTAGGAGAAGCCGCCACTGATGTATATATATATAAAATAAGAAAATCTTTTTAGGCAGTTTTATTTTGAAAATAATGTTTAACATACAAATAACAATTCCTTAGGTATTAATTTTAATTAATGTTATGAAACAAAATGGCGGTTATTTTAGAAAATGTCATTGAAAATAATCTTTAAATATTTTAGAATTAAAATTGGATTTAAAAGTGTATTAAAATACTGAATCTTGAAAAAATTATTATTTTAAGATTTTAATTAATTATTTGTAGAGGGAGGATTTCTGGAATTATGAAGTTCTGGAAGTAGATTTGGTGTAACAGGATTAAATGATTTTGATTAAATTTTTAAAAGATTTTATTTTATCTCATATAATATTACATTATGTGCAGTTTTTTCTTCAATTTTAATTGTTTATATAATGAATAACAATACAAAATAGAACGATTAGAAGTTTCTGTATTTCCAAATAATTGTAAAAATTTAAATAAGTTTATTTCATTTACCATTTAAAGAATTTCCAGACTTTGTTATTAAGTATAGCTTTCTCTTTTACTCAAGACACTTCACTTAAACGAAAGAAAATGGACTTTAGATTTATGTGATTTATATTTTAGGAATTAATTCCAAATCATCGAACAAAAAAGGGCAGAACATCAATTTCCAAAAGAACGACTTATACTATATAGTAGTATTAATCATATACTTTGAATATTTTTTTCTATTGTGAATAATATCACACTAAATTTAATAATATTTCAATCACGTTTTTTCACGCTTGTCTGTAACGCCGCCTGTTCCTTATATTTAGTTTTTTTTTTTTTTTTAATTTTGCCTAAACGATTTTTTTTCCCCATTTTATAATACGTCTACAATTTTTGTTTTTGTTGCTTTTTTTATTTTCTATTTTTATTTTTATAACAAAAGGTCGGGTAAAGTTAAAAAAAAAAAAAACAATCTCTTCGAAGATAAAAAAGAAAAGTTTAAATAAAAAACAAAAAAAAATATCTGCATATGTCACCATTGCGAAATGAATAAAAAATGAAATAAAGATTAACTTAAGTGTAAAAAATAAAATGAATAAGTAATATATTTCAATTTTGTATAAAATTTAGGCACAAAAATAGAAAAGAATTTTTTTAAGGTTATTTTACAATTAATTCGAATACGGCCGGATTATTTAAAACCGTTAAGTGTAGTTTAATTTAACGGTAAAATGATTGGAACTAAGTGGAAAATACTTATTAGAACTTTTTAAGTTACAATATTAATTATTTTTACAGATTATTTGGAAAGATTTTAGGAAACTCATTTCATACCAAACCACATTGTTTTATCGACTTTAAAAATTTTTGAAAACTTCAGTATTTCTATATAATTTGATGTAAATTCTAAGCTTAAATAATCGAAATTAAAAATAAAACACATTTTCTAAATACACAATATAATCAACGCCCAATAATATGCAAGAAGCTAAGGTTTATGCAGTATCGATATATAAAAATATTCAAGTATCTGTCGTACCAACCGAGGTAATACGGATTCGATCCCTATACCCAGGTCTTTAGTATACTTTTAAAGAAATTACTGAAAAACAGTTACCACCAAATATAATAATAGTATAATATAATTAAATAAATATGATAAATAGTATTCGTATATAATCTAATAATAGTATCCAAACCTATAATAATCTTAGTAACCGATGGCTTTAAAATACTTTATTATTCATTTATGATATTTCATATTAATATAAAAAAATGATTAAATAAGTTAAATAGTAAGACATTAAGTCATTCACTTTAATAAAATAATTGTCATTTACTAACAATTATCACAATCTGACAATCAACGCCCAATAGTATGCAAAAACTTAATACAAAATTTTCAAAATATAATACTTGGAATGTTACTTGGAAATACTTGGCGAAACTCAAAAATTTACACATTCAGTTATCAATTCTTAAAAATATTAACTGTCATTTTTGATTACGTCACAATTTGACTGCTAATATATAAATAAGTGCGTTCAGTTTTCGGTTCAAATGCTTTTTCCACATTTACACTTTTACTTTTTAAAATCCAAACTGAATTCAATTTTAACGTATTACGTATTATCATTGTGTCTATAAATGGTTTTATCTCGACTACAGTTTTAAGTAAAAAACAACAAAACAAAATAAAAAACAATAAAAAACGGAAGAAGAAAATAAATAATAACAATAATTTTTCATTTACAACGGTATAAAAATAGAATATTTTTATTTCCTTCTCTTTTATTTATCTTCCTTCTTTTTCTTTTCATCGTTCCCGTTTAACTCTAATCGATCCTATTTCACCCCTAAAAGACAGGTAATATGATTCTGTGCTTTTTTTTATGTGCGTTTCAAATTTTTTTACTTTTTCAAATTTTATTTTTATTTTTTTATTAAAAAATTTATGGTTATCGATTTAGATAAAAAAAAAAAAATAAAATCAAAAAAAATAATAAAATGACAGAAAAAAAAAGTTTCACTTTTTTTTGACAGTTTAATGGGTATTTTAGGAGGCTTTAAAATAATGACGTATTTTTGATAAGCGTTGTCATTATTTTCAATATACGAAAATAAAATTTAAAAATTATATAAAATAATAAATTCTTTTATGATTTTTTTTTTTGACTTTTTATAAGAAAATAATAAAATTTTAAAATTAGAAATTAAAAAAGTTGATAAGTTCAAAAGGAAGGGAGAGGAAGTAAAAGAATTTAAAAGATTTAAGAAGTGGAGGATAAAAATAATCAGAATCGAAAAGTTGTAGTAAAACATTTATTTAATGCGAATATTTTTGACTCACACTTCAAAATGAAATTTTAAGTACATATAAGCTTTATTTGAAATTTTTTAATAAAAATGATGTTTCGCCAATAATCTGCCATAAAACTAAGGTTTATTTTGGGCTTCAAAACAATTCTTATGTTTTATAAAGTTTTTTCAATAAGTTTTATATCTATAAATTCAAAATTTTTGAAGGTATATAATAAAAGTATGTATAAAATTTAAGAGATTGGCAAGTTTCCTTTCTAACATTTTGTCAACGAGATTTTTTAGTTTCTTAGAATGAGATTTATCGGGGCTTAAAACTAAAAATTATTAATATTTTAAAAACAAAATGGAATGAAAGCTATTTTATTAAAAACATAACGGTATTAACATAACGATTTCAACTGTCTGCTTTTGTTTTTTTTTCCACTCCTTTAAGGAGTATAGAGCTTTCACCAAGTCTACTTAGGCTAGGCTTCAGTTTTTTTTAAACGTTATATTCACTAAGCCGTTGATTACTCGGCTGTAGTTATTAAATATGATTATGAATATACAAATGTTAATTTTGTGCGCCATCTATTATCTTACACAAGAGTTATTTATATATTTTTAATAAATCTTATTTTATATTACAATATTTTTTTATTATATATGATCTGAACGGGGTTTGAACCCGAGACATTCCGCGTCTTTACCACTTCGCTATTTATTAGATTAAGTGTTTTTTGGTCTCCTTTTATTCACCCTCATTTTGAGTATAATATAGTTTCTGTAGTCCAAGAGTTGTTATAATGTGTTATAAAGACTGAGATTTTATTTTATGTATCCCGAGGGTTGTAGAAATATATTAACGTTTGTTAATAATACTTTAAAATTCAACAAATGCCTATGAGCTATAAACCTAAACTTCCATTAATAATTGATAATATCTCTCTGATAATTTCCACATTGAATTGCACAGTTATTAATTAAAAATAATATCAATAACACTAAATACTCTTAAATTCCCTTAAATAACTAGTTATTTAGAACTCCTAATGAAAAAACGAATTGTAAATAATATTTAATAAACATTTTATTATTGGAATAAATGCATTGAAACTTCCGTTGCTTTGATAACTTATCATTTCATTCAGTTAGGTACTAAAAACTAAATATCTATAATGCATATTGTGCAAATACCACAACCAAATAAGCCCACAATCAAAATATTTTAATAGAACTTTTACTTTCATTTAACTGAAAACATTCAAATAATTTAAAATTTATTTTGGTAAATTTTAAACCTTAAAACCAATTGAAAATTACTTTCTCTATCCTTGCAAATATCCCTTAAAATCCACATCCCTTCCCGCTACCTTTTAAAATATCACTTTTTCAATACCAAGATAAATAAAAAAAAAACAGGTTTTATAAAATGCAATATTCAAATATTTTAAATTTATTCTCAAACCCATTTTTATATTTAAACTGATATTTATTTACAATTTATGTTCTACCCATTCTATGCTTGTGCTTGTATGCTGATTTTTATGCAATGTCTGATTACGTGATATTTTTCCTACTTTCGTATCCTTTAAACCAAAGTTTCTGAATGTTGCAAATTTTGTTTTATTCAGATTCATATAAAAATATCATACTAAAATTTATTTTGTTGTTGTATTTATTTAAATACAAAAAATAGCAAAATCATTGACAACATGTTTTGAGTGTACATTACATTGATTACAAAAATTATCATCGATACGAGATCATTTATTGGATTGAATTAAATTTTGGACTGAGGGTATATAAATTTAGCTTTGGTTATGGTTTATAATAAATGATACTGGGATGATATGAATAAAGAAAAAAAGGATAGAAAAAAAAGGATATTTTGCATGCTGCACATGCTACATCATTTACAGCATTTCATTACATTAATAAAACCGACAAGCAACAAACAACAACAAAATTACAAAAAATAATGATACAAAATATTGGAACTGAAGCCTTTTCTATACTACAAATAAAATAAAAAAAAAAAAGCATAAATGATATGAAAAACCTGTCAATGATAAATCGATGACGTGACCAACCAATACATATTTTGAATATATATACTGTTTTCATGTGAATTTGGTCCTGTTTCACATGAAATACGTCTATTTTCAAATCAATTTGGTCTTTTTTCAAATTAAATTGATCTTTTTTTAAATCAATTTAGTTCTCTTTCTTAAAATGCCTCCGTATCTTGGGACCCAAAAGTCGGATCGATTTGATTTAAAAAACCTAGTCTCCGATTCTGTAGTAGACATTTAAAAGGCGAAATAAATTTAGAGAAGTCCCAAAAAAATGCCAAAAATATTTGGGTTCTATTCTTCAGGGCAGACTTAAGGGACTCAATTTTTCTAGCTGTATTTATATCTTTTTTCCAATAGATCCTGCAGCTAGATCCCAAGAAACGTGGCTGATAAAAAAATAAGGAACTATTTGAAAAAAACACCAAATTCATTTAAAAATAATCAAATTTCATGTGAAAAAGGATCAAGTTCACGTGAAAAGAGTATATGCAACTCCCACAGAGTATTTTTTTATTATCATTTATGGTGTATTCCTGTTAGTTTTAAAATAAGTACCATGAGTGTTTCGAATCTTTTTTTTTTGTAGGATCATCGTTTGTATCATGAAAATTTTATGAGTCGGATGTGTTTACAGATTTTTATAATGGGAAAAATATGTGTGTTTAATGTAAAGAGGAAATTTTTGAGAATAACTGGTTATTAATATTTTTAAAATTACTGAAAATACTCATGTACTCGTACATATATTTGGATTTGAAAGTGGCTTTAGGTGTTGGTTAATAAAATTAAAAGACAACTCTTGTTATTTTTTTAAAAAAATATTGCCAAATCAAAATGCTTGCGTGTGTTTTTTTAAATGATTTGTATAAATGTAACAACATGGACAAATTATTTTACAATTTTTTTTTTTGTTTTTTAGTTTTAATTTTAGTTTCAGTAAAACTTGAACGCTATTGCTTCTACCACTTATCACTAATCAAATAATAATTTTTTTTTTAAAGAGATGATTTCGTTTTTACTAATTAAAACCTTATTGAATTATGTAAAAATGGTTTTGGTTTATCAAAAACTTATCAACTTAACTTATCAAAACGTATTTAATTCATTATTTATCAATGGATTAATATAGTTGGTGTAATAGAACCCTGGCGCATTGAATTAACAATTCAACTAAACTATAACTGAACTTTTGGTTTTAGTGAAGCATTTTCTAATAATCGTTAAGAATAATCGATTTTTTGATTAGAATGGACACAGCAATGTTTCATATTAAAAGCTAATACTTTTGCTAATATCTTTTGTAATTGGAATATCTATTGTGGTAATTGTGAAGGTGTTCGATCTTTTAGAAGATCAATTAAATTCGGTAGAATAATTGAATTCTAGCGTAGATATTAAATATCAAGTAGAAAGTCTAGGCGATTATTAAATAGATTGTTGTAAATGAAGATTGTTATAAAATTATACAAACGATATTGAGTTCAAATTGTAGTCTTAAGCTTTAAAAGGGTGAATCGAAAATAGTAACTTAGTATAATGTATGAACTAAATTAGACTTGGTTACATAAGGTAATTATGCCACAAACAAACAAGATATAGATTGAAAGGATTTGTGCAATTCTATACCTCAAGGAGAACATAAAGGAACGAATGTCTAAATAAAAATAAAAAATTGAAGATTAGTTAAACTATTAACACTTTATTAAACAATCAAAACCCGAATAAAATGTTTTAGTAAATATGTTTAATTTTTTTATTATTCGACTAAGATAAAATCAAATTACCATCTCTGTTTTAAATAATAAAAATAAAAAAACAAATTAAAATACACAACACAACACAAAAAAACAAAATCAATTTAAATTAAAAAATGTCCATCCTGAAGGGTTGTTTTCTTCTAATTAAAATCTTAACATGGTAAACACATCAGGTATCATCAGATGTCATTAAAACCATCAAAAAGGATAAAAGTGAAAAAAAAAAATGAAAAATAACCATAACAACAATAACAAATTAAAATTAGTCGTCCTTTTTTTTGAATTTTTTTTGTTGTTGTAGATAATAAATGAATGAATGTATATTTCATTTTCAAATTTCAATAATAAAATTACCATGTTAAGTTTATGTTTTATGTTATATATATATGTATGTATATAGGTACATATAGGTATAAATAACTACACCTATCCTATACATATTGTAAAAAAAAAGGGATACTTCACACTTAACAAAAAGTCGGAAATTGAATTTACGGATGCGTAACGATTAATATTAATGAACCAGATTTCAGAAAAGAGTTATAAACTCAGTTAAAACAAAAAAAAAATATTTTAATTTATTTTTGTATTGCAATGTCCACAGTTTTTAAAGTGTTTTAATTCAGGGTACAGGAAGAATGACTACAATATATAAATAAAAAATATTAACTTCAATATTGAAGGTTTTTCAGTATTGTCATCATCGATGTGTGTACATTAAAAGACAAAAAAATGACTAGAATTGTTACAGTACAGCTGGGAGATTTAAATTAAAATTAAAGTCAAAAGTGTATTTGTAAGAGGGTACATTAGTACATTAATAACGAGTTAAATTTTCAAAAAACCAACTTAAACTCAAGTCTCCCTTTTTAAAAAAAAAAAAACTTGTTTTGCAAGTAAAATTACAAGTTAGAATGAGTTTATACTCAATAGTGAGGTTTGGATTTTTGCTAATTTTTATGTTTTTGCCCAATTGTATCATCTTCTAAATAAATTTTCGAAATACTATCTAAGATCACGTCTAACACTTTAGTTAATGTACCATAAGTAAAAAGTGGCTCAATCATTTCACTCATAGTAACAGTGTTTCATAAAGTAACATTTTTTTATTAATCTTATATTAAGGCGTCATCTTAGTTATCCTATATATCATAGTTCAAAGGACGAATAAATATAAGCTTAAGCTTATAAACATGAAAATTAGATATTAAAATTATTACCTCATCAAAATTACGGTTCGAATGAATAAAACTTACACTCAAATCTGACTTTTTCAAATATAAAGTATGCTGAAGCTTGTTATTTTAGTCGTACACTGAAAATTTCATCTTAAACTCAATTTTAAACATTCGGCAGTTTATATTTCAAACTATTTACTCGTACATCTCAAAATTTTACACTTAAGTTTGATTGCTGTCAAAACATGCAAAGTACTCAAATATAGCTCAACCAGCTGAGTAACTTTTTTTATTACAATTGTTCAGCTTTTAAGTAAGATACTCAAATAGGATTTAAGTAAGAAAATAATAAGATAATCAAAGTTTCTTTAATAAATATAAATCACTCAAAACCCATTATCCCAGAAGAGTGAATTAAATATTAACTCAAAAATATTAAAAAAACTCATTCTAAATTTTTTTTTTGTCATCACATGTACTCTGTATACATTTATCTAAAAATACTCTGTTAAAGTATCAACATCATGTTAATATCCTGTTTGTTTTAATTGTGTAACATGACCAGGTTGAAATTTTTTTAATGTAATCCTTAAGAGACTGAGTCATAGATCGTTGTATATGTATCTTTAGTAATGTTAACTAGTAAACATGGTAATCGAATACCATAATTATATTAAAAACAGTACAAGAAAAAAAAAAAAACTCAAAAAAAAATACTTTAGAAAATATCGTTTAAAAACTTGTAATTAAATTATAGAGTGTTTTGAGGATTGTTTCATACCAATCTTATATATACGTTCTCTATCATATAACAGAAAAAAAATAGAATATTTGTTAAGTAAATTAAAAGAATCCGTAAAATAAAATTAGGGTGGTAAAAAGTTTACAGTTAAAAAAGGTAGAATATGTAGCTATAAAATAATAAAAAAAATTGCAAGAGAAAATTGTTGCTCTCAAAATTAAAATTGGATAAACCAAATGGACCAAAAGTGTTCTATTCTATAATATGTCTCTAGGGTATAAAATTGGTTTCTTGTTTATATATATATATATTATAAAATTTATTTATTTATACATAAATTTAAAGGTTTCATTAAACCAGATCTATGAGTTTTAAGTTTAATTTTTGATAAATTTTTTGTTATAATTTTTTGTTGCAATTTTTGAGTTGAAAACTTGAGTTTTTTTTAAAAGTATTTGCTTTTTCTGATTTTGTTAGAGTTTATAGTTTAAATAGAATATTAAAGTGGCTTTTAATTAAAATAAAGTATGAATTAAAAATATTTTTATTTAATTTATTGCAACTTTTTATGTATTAAAATTAAATCAATTTAAACTAATTAAAAGTTAAAGTGTTTTAAGAATTTTACAGTTAAAAAAATACGATTAAATTTTTTAATTGTTAATTTAATTATAGTTTAAAAATTTGAAAATTGTTTCTATGTTTTTTGCATTAAAAAATATTAAGTACTAGAATGTATTAAGAAGAGAAACCATGGAGATTGGAAAATTTTAAAATTTACTGTTCAGTTCAGATTAATGTTAATGTGCTGGAAACAAATTAATCTGAATATGCTAAACCAATTATGTGCTAATGCTATAGTGAATCAATACTTATTAATAGGTCATATGCTTAAGTTGTATTTCTATGGGAGCTGTGATAAGTGATAAGAGCATCTATTAGAGCATAGTGGGGTTTATATTTAATACTGGGGTTTATATTGAAGCATCGCTTTGATCAACGATAAACAATATATAATTTTTTACACTATGCTCTTATCGTTTCCTTTATCACTCGGAACTCTAATATGAAAGCATCCTAAAATAACTAAATAGAAACGAGTCATTACAGGATATTAGTAAAATGATGGACGTTAGTTATTGTAAATTTATCAGTATATGAAGAGATTGGAAGTGTACTTAATTATGGTTTATTTAAGGGCTTAACTCTTAATAAATTTCTGAGAATAGAGGTTATGTTTTTTAAAGGAGAAGAACAATAGAAGATAAATTATTCTGTGAAGCTTTATCGGGACATGTACAAATTCATGTTAATATACTGCTCGTTAATATGTGAATTTTCCACCATTTACAAAATTAATTGAAAACCTTATCTTGTCATAGGTTCTACGAAAATGAAAAATTGTTTTTCTGGAGAAATATTATTATTTTCAGATTTATACAGGTTGTCCTATGTTAACCTATACTCAGAGGAGGAGATGATGAGGATTTGTTTAACAAATCAAAAAGTTCTATAGAAGATGGGGTCCATCTTTAGTCCGAAAGAGTAATGTAACCTTAAAGGTTTATAACTTTTAAAATATGCTATTTTGGATTACTACTTAAGATATTGGAAAAATAAAAAAGAGAACTTAAAGCTTTTTAAATTATCTTTAGAAACCACTGCAATTTCGTAATTTGTAAAAAATATAAAGAATTATATTGGACTTTATTTCTTTTAATTAAAGGAAACAATTTGACTTTATTAACAAGGTAATGCATCCTAATCACGATATTTCGTGAACTATAAAAATTAGACACATCCACTTTTATCTTTAGGTGACTCATAAATTTTAAAGATACAAGATTGTTAATTTGATCACACAGAATTAATTGCAAAACAATAGTATGTTAGAATATGTTAAAAATGTATTCAAATTTTCTTATTATGAAGAACAGAATTAAATCTCAATTATAAACCAAGTTTTTCTATTTTATTATCCAATAAATGCTTCAGTCATGTCCAATAATATTTAAATCCAATTTCTTGCAGTTTTACATTAATAAAACTTCAATAAAATACATATCGCAGACATGTTGTTTAAAAATTCCATTTATAATTGAAAAATTAAAATCATATATTAACAAAATAATAATAAAACTTTTACAACAACATTTAAAATTATCATTATTTTATTCAAATCAAAATTCTTTCATTAATTTTATTGAAATGCTCAATTAAATACAAAGAATTTTTACTTCCCCTCAATTCCGAATTGAAAAAAAAAAAAAACTTTTCAAATAAATTTTATATTGTATAAAAACAAGAAATAACAAATCATAGAATGGGGGTGGGATGATAAAATAGGTCTGGTTAAATCTGTTTTTTTTTCATTTAATTTAAAATTCAAAATCAAAGCAGAACTTTTTTTTTTTTTAAACAATAATTAATTTGAAATTCATGATTTGAATTGCTTTTGCTCTTTTTAGCATATTTTCAAGATTTTTTGTAAAAGTGTGCCCATATAGTTTCAGTCTGTCCTTCCATCCGTTCGTCCAACCATCCGTCTGTTCGTATATTTACAAAAACTCCTACATCATTTGAACTAGAGATAAGATCGTTAGAAATTAGTGGGATTTGTTTAAGAAAACTTCTTTATCACGCCCTCTGTTTTGCAGCTGTAAGGGGCCCATTTCTAAGCATCTGTTACTTAAATACCCGTCCAAATTTGTTTTTAGTAACTTACAAAATGTAATAAGTTTTGTATTTTTGGTCATTTACAGTTATGGAAATTATTTTAGAAACAGGTCAAGATATACTACAAAAATATAAAGCTACAACATTATATTTTAATTTGTGTTGAAGGTTTTTTTTTTTTTAAGTTTAAAGGAGGTCCTTAAAATTGAAGAAAGTGTTTCTTAGTTTTAGACATTTTTCCTTAGATAAAAAAATTCTAAGAAAAAATCCAAATTTTAGAGGAAGTCGCAATTTAATTCCTTAAACTTAAAAATTTTGGGTGAGCAGAGGTGGGATTATTTCTTCGAGTATCACCATAAGTTTACTTAGTAAAAATTTCGGAACCTATTACTATTAGGACTTAAAAATTTCCCATTCTTATAAATCAGCAACTTAAAGTATAAATCACAAGTATAAATATTCCTTAAATTAAATCCCGTATGAAACACTGTATAATTTTGTAAATATGCTTTTTTAAAAACCTTTGGTTATTTTATCACTTGTTTGTATTTTACTTTTGCTTTGATTTTCATTTCAAACATTTTTTAAAAGCATTTCGATACAAAGACAAAAACAAAATAAAAACAAAAAAATGTTAATAGGATTTTTTTCTTTATTATATTATGTACAACATCTCTGCTAAAGGACTAAAGGACTAATTGATTTCAATTGTCTATAGTTGTATATGATTATATGCAATCGTCATTAACATTATTTTTTTAAATATACTTGATTCATTTTAATTTTCTTTTATAATTCTTTTTGTCCATTTTCTGTTGTCCATTATACTCGTTGTAGTGAGTGCCACACTCATTCTTCAATAAATATTTCAATGACTTTCATTAGATACTCTGTACTTTTATATTAAAAAATAAAAAAACCAAAAATGGTTTAATCAAAATGGAATTTTTCATTTTTATACCT
Organism: Dolichopus griseipennis; assembly: GCA_963082915.1. Lineage (NCBI taxonomy): Eukaryota > Metazoa > Arthropoda > Insecta > Diptera > Dolichopodidae > Dolichopus > Dolichopus griseipennis. The sequence continues at coordinate 68,502,344 of OY720445.1, forward strand.
CATTTTGTATAATTGAAATACTACAATAAAATTATGTTCAAACCTTTTATACTTATTGGATATGAATATTTCTATTTTGATGTACAATTGAATGTTAAGTACAATTATACATATATAGGAAAATACCAGTTAAATAAAAACAAAAAAAAAACAAAACGCAAAGGTAATAACAATTTTATTTTTTTCAATTTCTATTATTTACTTAAGGATATAATTTTAAATCCTTCCTAAGATTATACATTGTGAATGTCTCATTTTGTTTTACGGTATTTTTGTATTTTATTTTGATTTTCATTATTGCATTTTTATATTGTATTTTATTAAATAATTACAGTATTGGACAAAATATTGAAATCAAAAAAAAAATATTAAAGAATTTAAAACAGTACTGTACTGTAGGATTTTAAAAATAATGAAAAAGAATAAGGCTTTTTGGATAGTTAAAGATATCTGTTTAAAACGAGCAATTACGAAGTATGGTGTTCTGTGAGAATAAATATTTGCACACGACAACACTTATTAGAATAAAAAAGTCAAAAAAAGTACTGTAGAATGTAAAAATAATGAAAAAGAATAACGCTTTGGGATAGAAAAAAATAGCTGCTAAAAACGATTTAATTGCGAAGGATGTTGTTCTTTCAGCGTAAAAATTTACACACGACAACACTTTTGAGAGTCAAAAAGTCTTTTAAATAAATTGGAATGAAAAAACATCGGAATGATTTCAATTCACAAACTATTTCTGTAATATTTATATTAAAAGTTTTGTCTGTTGAAATATTTTTTTAGGAGTTGTCTGGGTTAAATGTTGGCACAAAGGAGTCTTGCAGATTGATCGAAGGACAAACAACTTTCTCCTTAATATACTAAATCTGGAAGTTGAAAAGAGTTAAAGTTCTATTCAAGATTTTTATTTAAGGTAACTCTGATTTTAAAAGCTATTTAAATTTTTTCAAAGATCCTTGGACTACTAATTCTGACTGAAAATATTTAAATTTCAAAATTAATTCTGGTTCTTTGAAAGATCTATAACAAATTAATTTTAACTGAGAAATTCAATCAAAGAGCCTTAAAAAGACTAGTAGTACATCAAAAGTAAATCACATTCTATGAAAAGCTATAATTCTCATTTTAAAGTAAGTTCAGAATTCGTGAAAGATTTACGAACATAAAATCATAATTTTTAAACATTTAAAGATTTTTTAGAAATTCCGATCAAGTAAGGCTCATGTAGTCGTATGCGGGGGCGTGTCATATGCTTTTATTTTATTTGCCCGTAATATTATTTTATATTTACAAGCAAATTAAAATACAGGCAAATGAAAATACAGGCAAATGAAAATACAGGCAAATGAAAATACAGGCAAATGAAATACAAGCTTGTGAAAGTAACCCATCGGAATTATCTCTTAGCAATTTAATCTAATCGAAATCTAAAGGTCAGGTGATTCAAAACTAATAGCTTTTATATATTATGTATATTCTAGTATTTTTTCAAGTCTCTTTTACTTTAACTTCTTCTATTCTTCATTCACTATATTAATAATTCTTACGTCCATTTTTAATCTGTTCTTATTTCATTTTTTTTTTTAATTTTCTTATTTAACAATAAAGAGGTACTTCCAATCATCATCATCATCATTATCCTGAACAGAACAGTAGAAATTGTAGTTAAAATTACAAAAAAAAAAAGAATAATAAATTAATATATAAAGAGTGAGACATGCAATCATTAATAGATTGTTTTTAATTTTATTTTATGCAATAAATATCTGGTCTGTTTTTAGCTCAATTGACGTTCAAAGCATTTTAAATAAGAAACTTTCTATTATATATATAGTTTATATGAGTGTATAAGAAATGATTAAAATCCAAAAGAATCTGAAGAATTTTTTATATAAAATTTATCTTGATTTGACCAGACTGATATTAATAAAGGCCAAGTAATGGTATAAATTTAGAGTTAGAGTCATTCATACTCTTCTCAAAAAATACAAAAATCTGCTAACGACAAATTTAATCAAAGAATACACAATGTTAAATAAATGTATCTATGTACACAAGTAATTATTTATGTATGTATATGTATGGATAGAAATAAAATAAAAAGTGAAAAATGTATTTTAAACAGGGGGAGTGAAAATTGAAGAACAACTGAAAAATTTATTAAGCAATGGGAGGAAAAAAAAATAAGGTGACAATTTTTCAATTAAATACTGACGACGGGTAAATAATAATTCAATTGTGTTGTGACTAATAGAATTTAATATGTACATACATATACATACTACACATATATATATATATACTATATATTTCAAATACAAAGAAAATAAAAAACGTTGTTCTCTGATTAAAATATAAAAAAAGCAAAAAATGAAAATCTAAAAAAGTTTTTAAGAAAAATGTAGAGAAAAGACAAGGAAAGATGATGGTGATAATGGTACTAGACAAATAATGGCATAAAATTTATTTTATGTTATAAAGTTCTTTTCCTTGTAGATTTTTCTTTTTTTTTTCATTTTTTTTTTTATTGAAAATTTATAATCAATTTATTGTATTAAATTGCTATACTATGAATGGAACTCTTTTATTTTGCTTTTTTTTAAGATTTACAATAAAATAAAAGCATAGACATGAAATCGCAGAAAAATAAAACACAGAAATTTCAATTGAAAACAAGTTAAGAATTTCTAATTATGTTTAAAATTTTACTTTGATTTTTATCTATACAAGACGTTCTCGTTTTAGTTCGTTTTGTTGTTTTTTTAGCAAAGATTTATTGATTTTAATTATGAAAAAAAAGAAATTTTTAAAACGCCTTAACATTGCCCTTTAATTTTTATAAAAAAAAAAGTAAGTGTGAAAGAATTTTTGTACAGACATATTTAAGAATAATATGAAATTCTGCATGTAACATTTTTAAAGCTAGTTTAATCCTTGTTTTTGATTAATAAAGTGTGGGATCAATACAAAGAATTGATTTTGGAATTCTTAAAACTATATACTTGAAGGGCTTTTGGTCGTTTTCAGAAGATTTCGTTTTTAGAAAATCTATTTTATAGAAAAATCTCGTTTTTAAAAAATATCGTTTTAGAAAATCTCGTTTTTAAAATTTCGTTTTAGAAAATCTCATTTTAGAAAATCGCTTTTTTAAAATTTGTTTTTTGAAATCTCGTTTTTAAAATCTTGTTTTTAAAATCTCGTTTTTTAAATCTCGTTTTAGAAAATATCATTTTAGAAAATTTCGTTTTATAAAATCTCATTTTAGAAAATCGCTTTTTTAAAATTTGTTTTTTGAAATCTTGTTTTAGAAAATCTATTTTATAGAAAAATCTCGTTTAAGAAAATCTCGTTTTTAAAATCTCGTTTTAGAAAATATCATTTTAGAAAATCTCGTTTTAGAAAATGTAGTTTTAAAAAATCTATTTTTTATATATTTTTTTATATTCTAAATAGGGCTCATAATTCTCATTTTGCTAAATACTCTAAATTCCATAAAAACAAAATATTCCAGAGTTTTCAATCAAAAACGAGATTTTTCAATAAAAAACGATTTTAGTTTAAAAAAATTAATTTTTTTAATATGAGATTTATTAAAGATTTGTTGACTTGAAGGTAACGATCAGAATCATGAAATTCTAATAATAAAATGAAAATAAAGGGGCAATCCTTAGTTGCTATTTTGCATACATTTAAGTATATAGGAAATCCTAAGAAGTACTACTTGAGCTTAACTTGATTACAAATCATTATTAGAAAACTTACTAGTATTATTGATTCTGCTTCTATTAATATTTTAAAATTTATGTATAATATATAACAATACTAGTTGAACATATATATATATATATTTATGTAAATGTAAATTTAAAGTACTTGTACTATTGTTGTAACTGATACTAAAGAAGAATGAAAAAATTGATGAGTTTCAAAGCTGTTAAATTTCACACTTTGAATCAAATAATTGCTTAAACAAAATTAAAAGACAATTCAAGTTTTAAGTACATGCACTCATAGTTAGAGCAGATTTAAATATTGAGCCGGCTTAAAGTTTTAAATGAGCGCACCGGAATTGAGTTAACTTAATGAATTTGCACATTTGAAACCAAGATAGGGTAATAAATAATTTTAACTTTTAAATCAACCTAAAGTCTAAATGTAATTTGAAACAAATCTATTTTGGAACTCTTAAAGTTCTAAATTCTAGACTTTTGGAATACGAAAACTTCAAAATAATTTTTTTCAATTAAGTTTAAATGTTTTTAGCAATTAGTTCTGAATAATAATTGTTTCTTAATTTTTCAACTCTAAAATCGTTTCTATTCATGAAATTTAAAATTAATTAATATGCATTTCACGAACTTTAAATAAATAAAAGTGCAACTTTAAATAAAGTATAATAGTGTTTTTTTAAGAAAATTATACCGTTTTCTCTCTTATTAACTATTAACGGATTTTTTCCTGTAATAATTCTTTTTTGAAACAATTAAACAAAATACTTTTTAAAAAGTTTAACATTCCTTTTCTCTAATTTTCTAATTTTCCAAGTTTTGCGATTTTTGCATTCGTACAGGAAACTTTTATTTAATTAAAAAAATAAGAATGGGATTTAAATTCATTGAAACATTCATCCCATATTTTCAATTTTACAATTGGAAAAAAGAGGTGACCATATACCTATGTTTCATGTAGGGTTAAGAATTTAAGTAATTTAATACAATTAGTATAATAAATAAGTTAAAAGAATTAATAGTATTAAAAGTGTTTTGAATAAATAAAGGTCTTGATTGTAAAAGTACGAGTACGATTTGTCATACTCATAATGAATTTAAGCTCCAAAGTTTAGGACGCTCTATCGATTATTATATCAATGGGATTGTAATTTATGGCATGTTGTTTCGCACAGCCTAAAAATTACAGTCCAAAACTAATTATTTATTTCTTAAATACTTTACGAAGCACAAAGTTCAATTATTTTCAAATGTGTACTGTATTCTATTTTAAATATCTTGTCACTTTATTTCCAGGAATTAAAACTTCATTAAAGAAAAGAACCAGTTAACAATTGAAATTTTCTTATTTTTAATCTTGATCCTGAACTAAATGATTTCATTACTTGGTAAAATAAATCTTTTTTTTTCTTATAAGAATCAACCACTAATTTGTTACTTGTCAATACATATTTATATGTTATATATATACACATATATAGTATACATAAACTACACATGCATATGTGAATCAGAATATAATCTATCGATGGTAAAATTTTCACAAGATTAATTTTTATTTCTGCTATTTCTCTTAAAAGTTTATTACACGAATGGTAACATTACATGTATACTAAAATCAATTGTGCATTCAGTATCCTGGAAAATTTTTTTTTAGCAATTTAATAAAAATGTAATTTGAGAAAATTCATTATTTTTTTTTTGAACAAACAGAAGATCTTCTTTTTATCACTATTGTGGTTTCTGAATCAGTGAAAGTGATTTTTAATTTTTGTAAAATTGAAAAAAATAGTTTTTTGGTTATTTTTTAGTATGAAATTAACGAACTTAAGTTTTATTGAATTGAATTGGTGTTTCTGTCTGTCTGGCATACCAGAATTTTTACCAAAAAGTCTTTTAAAAAGATAATAAAAGGTTTTTATGACATTGTAAAATTTATCAACAGTTCGGTTACTTATTTTAAAATTTAAAATCAAAGTTTTTATTATTTATTTATTATTTATTAAAATTCTAATATTACAAAAAAGGTACTTAAGCAATATTATTGTTTCCCTCGACCAATTTCAGGCTATTTCCACTATAATTAATATTGTAAGTACTTTTAAAGCACTCCCTTAATAATGAACCGAAACATACAAGTAATAAATTAAAAAAAAACAATTGCATATTTTTAGGGGTTATCAAAATACTTAATACCTAACACATTATTATAATGACAGGTATTTTGACAGCTTTATATGACAATGCAAAACTTTTTAAAAAAAAAAAAAAAAATTCAATTTTTAGTTTACAATTTGGAAAAAAGTTTTTTTATTTTTGTGTTCAAGTCTAATTGTTATGAATACCGGAAGTTCACACTTATAGTGTCTTCATTTCCGTTATTATATTAAATATTTGTTAGTATTGTGATAAAGTTTGTATACATGAGTTAGTTATTGGTTGGTATATAAAAGGAAAGAAAATGGAAAATTGGTAACCAATTTGCTGACAATAAAATAAAATGAATTGAAAACAGAATTTGTTTAAATAACAAAAAAAAAGAAAAATTAAAATAAGAATGAAATAAATTAAAAAAAAAAAAAGTTTTTAACAATGAAAAATAAAAAAAAAATTTGAATGAAAATTGCAAAATTTTTTGTGAGTTGATTTGTATTTTCATTTCAAATTCATTTTTAACTTTTATTTTTAGTTTGTAAAAAATAATGTGGTTTCTTTGGTTAATTTTAAATTTTCAAAAAATAAACCAAATTTTTTGAAAGTTAACAAATTTAATTTGTTTTGTATTGTCATAAGTTTAAGTTTAATTTTGTGTTTATTCTAATAATATTAAAATTTTGAAGATTGAAGGTAAAGTATAATATGTTCTGAGACTGAGACACGTTCTGAGACACTGAATTATTATTGCAGGGACACTGAATATTTTATTGCAGGGATTATTTTCGGTTTTAGCATGCTTCCAATATGGAAAACAAACTTAGAGTTATTAAAAAAATTTAAAACGCTGAAGATTATTAAATTTAACAATTTATCAAATAAGTGGAAATACATTATTAAATGGACATACATTGATAATAGGTGGAAAACATTGATTCTCAAGCAAAATAAGTATCGGAGGTTCGCCTGGGTAATACTGGACATTAACCAACTAAAATCGCTTCCTTTTCAAAACTAACCTTTGAACAGCACATTACTTAGTATTTAATTTGGTTTTCCGGATAGTATTCAGTTTTTTAACGGGATCAGGCTTAAGAAAAGAAGCACGCTAAGTGGCGATTCGGAATTATGGTTTCAGATTAAGAATGGGGTTTTCATTAATGTAAGAAATTTTGGGTGGATAATTTATCTTATAAATAAATCTTGAAAATAAATAGAAGGATTTAATATATTTAAATTCATTCAAATTTGATTTAAAGTTGTGTGTAATGAATGTCCTGAAAAAATCCTATGTGAAATATTTAAGAATCAAAGTGCTAGAGAAGTACTAAGCCAATTAGTCCCTAATTCAAGTATGATTAAATATAGATGATATTTGTCATTGTAACACCAGTTAATAAAGATTAGATGTTGATTATATGAAAATCTAAAATATGTTAAAAGAAAACAGAACCTAAAAATCAGAGCCCTGTTGCACAAACAATTTATCACTTTCAAAATAAATAATTAACCGTTTTTTTTTGATAAAATTTTGTTCCACCAAAATCATATTTGAGACTTAATCAATGAAATTTGATTAGTAAACAACACTTACTTTGCAAAAATACATTATTTGATTGGTGTAATGAGGCCATGTTTTAAATTAAAAGGACACATCATATAAAAGTTATTCTGTACTGGCAAATACACCAAAATTTAAACAGATTTGCATCAAATGTGTAATACTTATAGGTACCTTATAAACTACAATTACAAATTACAAAATTTTTTAATAATTTTATTTTATTTTAAGATAATTGGTAGAATAAAAACTAAAATATGGGATCAAAACACGTAAGACTCTAAAAAAATATCTGACACTAGTTTTATTTAAAGAATTTGTTGTTCAATAATTACTGAAAATTAAAAACAAATTAAATAGTATATTTTATTAGAAATTAACAGGTTAATTAGCGTGATATTAAATGACTTAAATTTTGAAAAGGTAATTAAAAATATAAAAAAAAAATACCAAAAATTGTATAATAAATATTATATAAAAATAGTATTAATTATTAGCCGTAAAAGTAATTAAAAAAAAAAAAAAACTATTTAAAATTAAAGTTTAACACGCAAATGAAAATGTTCTATGTATTCAATTTTGTTATGGTACTTATTAATTTTATTTTTATATTTACAAATGATTACTCACTTTGATTACTTAAAAGTTAATAATGTAATAATAAATTACTTTTTATGTAGTTACAAAAACACATACCTGTAACGAAAACAAAAGAAATGAAATTAACATTTTAATTTGATAAAGTAATTCAAAAGTTGTTTTTTATTTTGTGTATTTTATTTTAATATATTTAGTTTTAATGTAAAAGTTTTAGAATTTTTAGACCGGTTTTATATAAAAATAAAATTGGATTCCAAAATCGAATACTTAAATAAAAATTTAATTTAGGATTTTTAGAAAAAGTTCCTAAGTTTAAAAAAAAAATTTGCATAAATACAAAAGATGGAGTAAAAACATATAAAAGAATAGAATATAATAATAACAACGTTAAATTATGTTTATTTATATGTATGTGTAATATGTATATATAACTTCTACATTCGGAACCTCGTTTTTTTATCTCAATAAATCAGTAAATATTTAAAAAAAAACTTTAAATAACCAAGACTTTTCATTTTGATTTAATTTTTTCTTTCAAATTTATATATAAATATTTGTTTGAAGCCCTCTACTTAACCTCTTTTAAGGAATCCAATCAATTTCCTTAATTCTTATCTTTTAATACAAATCTTATTTGTATGTAAAAAAAAATAAAATGGACAAAATAAAATAGAATGGGTATTAGTGAAGGACTTTTAAGGATTAGTATACCTTCAGTTTTTTTTGAAATTTTTTTACTATGGATTATTTAAGATAAGGAATAAGTTTATTGATAGTCACGCCTTAAAATAATAGTTCTGCTTTGAATACAGCCTTTTAAATATCAACCTCAGTTGGTAGTCGGTAAATTTTAGGAAAAATCTGTTTAAATTTAGTAATTGGTTCATCTCTGGACTTACAAGCTAGAATAAAAAGGGAACTATCAAAAGCCTATATTTCTTTCGACTGTATTATCATTTGCCTGTATTATCTTTTGCCTGTATAAATATATATTTAAATATTCTGAAAAAAAGTCAAATCCAGATTTTCTAACCAACTATAAAATTTCTCCTAGATATGTTTCATATTTCAATAATAATAAACTTCCCTCCTAAATAAGCCCCTCCCTATAAAATAATAATAATTCTCCGCCCCCTAAACCCCCGTTAAAAAATATTTTAAAAACCGTGATTTATGTAACTAACATTCCGTATAACCATGTTTTTTGCAAAACCCAGGCAAATGAAAATACAAGCAGATGGGAAATAGGCAAATAATAAAAAAGTCCAGGAAAATGATACTACGGGTAAATAAATACGGGCATACAACGTGCTCCCAGAATAAAAGCGTAGGTTTAGGTAATGGTATATGGAAATCAAGGCCAAGTAAAGAAAGAAAGTAATCTAAAGAAAGAGAAACTCTGGGTACAAGTTTTGCAGTTTTTCTGAAGGCTTTTTTAACAATTACATTTTGTAAGTAAAGGTTGTGTATACAGATAATCATAATTTAGTCCTGATTTTTACTTAGAATTCTTATTTATTTTTATAGTATCGAAATTTACCTTAGATTTTGTGTTTGGTTGATTTAACTAATATTTTTCAAACTTCTTGACATTGACATTGATATTGACCTTGACTTAACAAAAAAATACATATTTTATAATATAACACTAATTAAAAAAAAAAAGATTTTTTTCTACACTTCTTCCAATGTAAAGTTCCACGTCAGTTAATTTCAAACTTTTTTTTCTATTATTTGTAAGACCAATCTATATCAAATTTATCATCTTTTTTTGTGTTGTATGCCTTCGTTAATTTAAAAATGTCTACATAACTTAATTTTTATAAACAACAGATGTCACTTTATAATATATAGATATATATACATTATACATATACTTTACATTTTTTTTTTATCATATTAAAAATAAAATTTTTTCAATATTTTTACAATAAAAAAAATAAAAATAAGAAATTTTTTACATCCAGGATATTTTGAGCAGAGATGTTTAAGTGATAGACAGGACAAATATTCTTCCTTGATTTTTTTTTGTTTTCCAATTTAAGTCAATCGATAATATTGTCGTTAGAGTGACGGAGGGTTAAAACTATATATATATATACATATTTTTTTATTATTTATTAAAACATTCTTGAAATATTTTCCAATATTTCTTGTCATGACACTAATAAAAAAAAAACATGTAAATAAACTTCCATGTCCAGTTTTCCATTTTTTTTACTGTTATAAGGCTATCAAAGCAAAAAAAAAAACAAAACAATAAAAAAAATTGATAGATATTTTTTTTTTTGTATCAATAAAAATGGGTACCCATATATCTTAAATATGAGAATAACATGTATGAATATCGTAAAAGCCTGCAGGATATTTATGTTAATTTTTTCGATATATTTTTTCTATTATTGTTGTTATTGTTTTGTTTTTTGTTCTATAAATTCGTCTCTCTATTCGTCCCTATTCGTAAATCGTATAAAAAAATAAAGAGTCCTGTATATGCAAAATATAAAGTTGAAGAATTTTTTTAGATTTTTATATTCGTATTTATTTATTAGTATGCATATATATATACATGTATGTATACATGTTTGTATATATATATTTAACAAAATAACTCAATGAAAATTTACATCTTTTGATATTCTCATAGAGGTTTAAACTTTGATTTACTCTCTCTCCACTGTTGCTTTTGGAGAAAATATTTTAATATACATAAAATATAAAAAAAAAATAAAAAACCCAAATAAATAAAAAAAAAAAAAACAAAAAAAAGTTACAAGGACTAAATAAAAATATGATGGTATTTACATATGAAATCAGTTACGAGTTATGTATGAATATACAGTTGTGGAAATATTATTAGAAGAAGAAAATAGAGTTTATAAATACTTTACAAATAATGATAGATAATTTAATTTGAAAAAATATAACTCACAGATACAGAAATAAATTTTAAAGAAATGTAAAAATTAAGTGTAAATAAGTGATGATATCGTCGGGTTACCGCCAAAGTCACGAAACTGAAAAATAGTAAAACTTAATTTTCACGACTTTGGCACCAAGAAAATATGAAATAAATGATTTTTCGTTAGTTTATGAAAATAAGGAAATTGAATTACAAAAACATTACATTAAAATGTGAGTACTTAAATTGAAGTTTAGAAATGTGTGATTTTAAAAATGAAATAAAGTTATAAAAAATATAATAACGGTTTTTAATACAAAAATTACAGTTATTTTATTAAAATATTGAAATATATCAATATTTCTCGGATTTAGGTCTTTGTGACTCTTCAACAATAAGAGAAAATGAAAATGTTGGATATTATGAAAGCCGATAACGGTGGTTTACGAAATTATCTTGAATGCCGTTATCTCGGAAACAGTTAAAAATAGACCTCCTCCCATCCAATACAATTTTTTGTTTGTTTAAATGATTTCTTCTTATCAAAAGAGATTCTTTAGATATATTATTGACCAGGATTTGAAAAAAAAGGATCAATGAGCCTGTAATTGTTAAAAATAAACTAATTGATTAGAATTTTATTACCCTAACTGTATAGATATTATTGTCTATCTTTATTTATAGACATATTGTTGATCAGGGTTTAAAAAAAAAAGCATCAATGAGCCTGTAATTGTTAAAAATAAACTAATTGATTAGAATTTTATTACCCTAACTGTAAAGATATTATAGTCTATCTTTATTTAATATTACAAAGAAGCTCTAAAAAAAAAATTAAAAGAATCTAAATAATAAAAAATTGAATTCCGTTAGGGATATGGTTGAATTGATCAATAAAAATATACATACATATAAATATGTATGTATGTATATACATATATTATATACATATAAAACATATAATACTTAAAACAAAAAGAATAATAAAATATTTAGAAAAATAATCTTGAACGATAATAAGAAAATTTTCTGATAAGGCAGTGTTTTTTCCTTTTTGTTTTTGTTATTGTTTTTTAAGGAAATAAAATTACAAAGTGTTTGTATTTTTTTATGAAATAAAAAAAAAACACAAGTATGTAATGTAAATATTTATAAGCAATTTATATAATATTATTTTGGAAATAAAATAAATATATTATATATATACCATAATATATCTAACATTTATTTATATTTATATTTAATCGATATATGTATCAAAAAGATACTCACTCGTATCATTAGACGTGGAAGTTTCAGATTTTTTTTATTTGTAATAAAATATAAAAGTCATTCAGTTTTCTTAATATATCATTTTTAAGAGGATATCAATATGGGAACAGTTTTTCTTTTCTATAATAATTTTTATTTAATATTGAATATTTAATTTTTTTTAAGTAATTTATTGAAAAATTAAATTTTAAATTTCTTTTAAACTTCAATATTAATTGATTTCACATCTTCCTAAATTAAAAGTTAGTAATTTTGTTATTTCGTCAGATTTTAAAGGACAAATTGTCAGATTTTGAATAATTATAAAATTAGTGAATTTATTATTTTTAAAAAAGACTTGTAAAAATGCAAGTACCAGTACAATTACCAGTATCATTACTTGCTAGTTATACCTTTAAAATTTTTTACAATGGCACTTTGGAAATTTAATTACTAGAATTAAGTACTTACTTAATAGGTTTTAGGAAGTAATTTAATTTGAATTTCAATTACTTTTGTAATTATTTTTCAAATTTAATTACTTTTTTAATTATTTTTGAAATTGAATTACTTTTGTAATTATTTTTGAAACTAAAATTACTTTTGTAATTATTTTTGAAACTTAAATAACTTTTGTAAATATTTTCTATACTGAAATTACTATTTAGTAATTATTTTGATAATTAATTACAAAAAAAATCCCAAAAACCACTAAAATATCATAAGAATTATAAGTATTTTTTAAAAATATGATTTATAACATTTTTTTTTAGCGCCGAGTACTATAAATTTTCCCCTTTCAATTAATCGACTCTAACATTTTATTATCTGTCAAACATTTAGTGTTATGATTACCCACCCTGACGAAAGTACTTTTTTTTTAAACTAATAGTATTAATGAAAATACAAATTTTTAATTATAAAATTTATTTCTTGTCAAAAGAAAATATAAGGTTTACTCTTTACTGCTACAATACTTTTTATTGAAAGTACTGTTAATATTATATAATAATCTTGCCGTCAATATGTGTAAATATGAGGGACATGCAAAGCTTCAAAAAAACAACTATTGGATCTGAACGTAGCTTCGATACGTATTGTGCAACTTTAACACACGCAAATACAACGAAGTGCAAATACATGGTTTCGAAGATAAGAATGTGAAAGATTTTTCGTAATTGTGGTTGGGAAATATAGGATTTAAGGATTATAGGGGATAATGAGAATTGAATTGGATACTTAGAGAAAAAATGTTATGTTTAATTTAAAATGTTATAATGTACAATACTGCCATTTTTAAAAAACTTATAAACTGTCATAAATTTCAAATACCTAAACAAATTAAGAGTTAATCAGTGTGGTAATCAAGTACCCAACTATATATTCTAGTTTTAAATATTTCTTTAAAATTGTAAATTCTAACAATACCTTTGCATGTTAACAAATTTCCTTTTCATGTTTTCCATTTTTTTTTCGTCCTTTTATGATTTTCTTTTTTTTGTTAATCTACCAGGACTTTTCGTAACTAAATGATAATTACTGCTACTATACCAAAATTTATGTTCTTGGCAAACTAATATCAAGAAGAATCGGGGGCAAACCGACAAAACCAAACGTACAAAATAATAGGAAAAAAAAACATCATAGAAATAAATAAAATAATGACTGCTGATGCCCAGAAAATAACGACCATCATGAGAAACATGATGTTCACTAAATATACGAGTACAAGATATCAAAAAAATAGCATAACATCAAAAGCTACGCTATATACATGAAATATTATACTAAGGGGCTATATAATTGTAATAAACCATCAAAAAAAAAAACTCTATCAAATATAGAAATCACAGGTGTACGTTTTAAAAAAAAGATAAAAAAAAATATAGAAAATGTTTGTAAATTAATAAATTGAAAATTTTGGGCTTTTTTTTTTGGATATAAAACGTTACTATTTATCGAAAGCATAAAAATACTATAAATAATGTATATAGCGGGTAAAAGATTCCTCACACATAGTCTGCGAGACCTGTAATCATCATAAAAACAGAAAATTTTGTTTTTTTTTTTCTATATGCAGTCAAAATATTTTTATTTAAATTTTATTCTTGGGTTGTTGTATTAAATTAAAGGTGATGGTGCAGGTGGTACTGGTGGTGGTTGTGGTGATGGTAATGGTTTAATGGTAAAAGTCGAGACCCATATTGTATTTTTGTTTTTTTCTTTTTTTTTGCAAAATATTTTATATATTTATTAAAAATATGTTTTAAAAATTATGTTATTATACATGTTTAAGACATGAATGCTATAAAAAAAAACGCTTTTCATGAAAATCATAAAAAATGAAAAACTTTTTTTTTTTTTTTTTTCTTTTTATACTTTTCATTTTAAAGTATCATCATCCAATGAATCCTGAATTCTGAATCCAGTAAAAGATGAATAATTTTTCTTGTATATATGTATGAATGTTGTTTTAATTTTAATATCTTGTACATATATATGTATATTTGCATGTTATATTGAAGCAATAAATTATTACATACAGGTACAAAATGAAAATGGAATATAAAGGAATATTTAGAATTAGCTTTAGAATTACTTAAGTATTTAAATATATGAAAAAAAAAAGAGACGAAAGTTATAAAAATGTTGGGAGGAACGTAAGGGAGTTCGTGTCCTTAAAAAAGATTTTAATTTTCAGTATTGGGTTTACACATAACTTAGAAGTCTAGTCTGTTTTAAGTAAATTATTTATCAGGTATATTTTTTATAATCAAAAAAATTTTTATTTTTTGTATATATATAAATATATATATTAGCTCTTAAAAAATGTTTTATATGTATTTTTAATTTGTCTTAAGGGAAATTTAAGATATTTTTCAATTCCATAATATGATTCTTTTATAGAAAATTAAAAGTTGAAAAGAAGGAAAGTTGAAAAGAAAACAAAAAAAGTTTAAAATTAATAAACGTGGCATGGACTTATAAGAAGAAAATTACAAAATGACTTCCTGTAGTGAAATTTTTTTTAAATATATTGTTGAAGATTATTGTTTTAAAATGCAGCTAATCAATGTAATACTTTTTCATTATTTTAATTAATGTAATTAATTAAAACTTCTTTTGAGGTCTCAGCTTTATTTTGCCTCATTTTACACCCATTTTTAATTTGGGTCAACTTTATAATTGGGATCAACTTTTGATTTAGCTGAAGTCACTCAATCATTTATTTTGAGCTGTTTAAATAAATACATTGTGTCTTGCAGGCTTTTGATTTCTTGAAGCGGTCTGAACTATAACTGGGTTGTAAGTAAGCGAACTCATTGCTCAACCCAAATTTTGAGGTTGTTAAACATTGAATCTATTTAATATTTAAGATGGCTCAACTTGTGAACGGATGTAAGTATTTCAAATTAAGAGCTCATTCAAATTTGAGTTGAGCAAAGTGTTGAGTCGAAATTGAGCTTTTTATAACCCTGAACTGTACGCATATTATACTCATATTTCACTACAAAATGTACAATTTTAATTTGATTTTGATATTATACACTCAAAAAAAAAGTCTTATAATTTTAAAACTTTAAAGAAATAAAGAGATTACTGAATATAGGGTATAGTATGTATTTTATGCTATATTCATCCTTTATTAAAGTTCTATAAATATGATTTGATTGCGAAAGTAAGTCTGTTCAATACTAAAATTCAAAATTAAATAGAGAGTTTTGAAAATTTAATAAACAAATATATAGGAAAAATACTAATTCAGCAAAACCGGGATTTTAGGTCCATCGGAATATATATATGGTATTATAATGTCCAAAAAAATTATAATAAAAGTAAATTAGTCCCCCTAGCGTGTTAGTACTTCTCATTTATTTGTTTTACACAAATTTAGACAATTATAAAATGAAGAAGTTAATTTGTAACTAAATTTATTCCATGTTCTTTTAAACTGGTTTTCCTAATTCACTAATCAAAAAATATTAAGTTTACGACTACTTTTTTTTAAATTTTATTTAAAATTAAATACTTGACATCAGCGTTTTTTTTAACCTTCTATTACACCCTTATATAAGGGATGCTTTCAAAATAATTTAATAAATCAAAAATATTGTTTTTCCACATCATATAATTTTTTATCATTCAAATTTTCATCATTTATGAAATAAATTGTCTTTCATTTTTAAATTATCCCGATTTCTGTAATTTTGTTTATTCTTAAATTGTATCTTTATAATATGTACATATAATGGCTGACCAAAAAATTCTAGCGACTTTTAATTTTTCTAATTTACCTTATCATTACATCAATTTAAAAAAATTCATTTTTTTTACAGACCTTCCCTTTATTCAGATAAAAAAAAACACATGATAAATCTAAGTCAATTTTTTATAATTATAATCCCATTAAAGGATGCTTAGGATTCATTACATTTTACTATACTTGGGTTTTTTCCAATTCTTAGTTACAACAAGGGCACAATACTGACTGACATTATCATAGCCAGCTGTCAAAGAAAATGAGATACTATTATGATTCTGAATGAAATGTTCATTTTTTTTTTTGTGTACTGTCCGAAATAAGTTTAAGGGAGTCAGTAGAAAGGGATCATAATTTTTTTTAAAAAAAATCATTATTTAATGACAACTCCTGTGTACTTATATAATATGTCTGAGTCTGGTATAAAATTCATTCATTCATCTTTATGAATGAACTGATGAAATACAAAAAATAAAGTTAAAGAAAATGAATTTTAATAAAAAAAAAAAAAAAAATACAACAAAATTATTTCCGGCTTAACCAATTTTTACTGTATGTGTAGTACTAATGAAAGACTATAAAGAGAGAGGTAATTGCTATAATTTTTCATTTTCAAATTTTTTTTTATTCTTTTAATCATTTTTTGTTTTTTTTTCCATTGTTCTAAACAAATGCAGCAGGATAATGCAAAATGGGGAACATCCTAGAATAGAAAAGGAACATGAATCCTAGACAAAATACTCGTAATTGTATGGGTTTTTATCATATAATACAAAACAGACACCCTTTCATTGAGAAAAAAAAGAGTCCTGTTTGGTCTTGCTTTTTTTTTTTGCAATAAGTTAAATTAAATGTGTTTTGACTGAAGGTCTTGTCCTAAACGATTTATTTTTTAGTTTAAATAAAATATATATATATATATATATATATATATAGCCTTATCCAATCATAAATTAAGCTGGACAAAAAAAAATTGAGTTTACAGTGGGATGCCATAATTTGTTTGCATATAGATATATGAGAAAACGGGATAAAATGAATAAAAACCTTGATTCTAAATTCCACTATATAAAATCTTCGAATATCTAATTCATAACTTAGTATTTATATATAATTTAAGATTAAGGAAGTCTTTTAGAAATACAACCAACAGAAATACAATCAAACGAAACATATTCAAATGAAATAGGACAGTTTTGACATTCAAAAGGACAGTCAAAGGGCACAACAGGCAAATTAAATATAAGACAAAATTGTAATGATACACTCACAACGATGCTATTCCAGAATAGTTTGTGGTTTTTAAAATGAAGACGATGCTAAAAATATTTTCTGAATTTTCTCCCAATTCATTAGGCTGGCTTAAGGTTTATTCAAAAATTCTAATTGTCATTTAAAAAGAATAATTTTAAAAAGGTTTCTAACCAACGTCTGTCACTATTAAATAATGGAATCCGTCATTCTTTCTTTAAGAGATAATTTATTATCTAAATATGTGAATAATTAGATTATAGATATTATAGGTTCAGTAAATCCTTTTTTTAAAATCTCGCTTTTAGAAAATCTCCTTTTTAGAAAATTTTGCGTTTTTAAAAAATGCCGTGTTTGAAAATCTTGTTTAGAAAATCTCGTTTTTTATTGAAAAATTTCGTTTAAGGACTTTAAGGTTAGATACGAAATCAGAATTATAAGCCTTTTTCAGAATATATAAAAAAAAAGAGATTTTCTAAAACGAGATTTCCTAAAGGAGATTTTCTGAAAATATATTTAAAGGTTGGGTCTGAAATCTTGGCTTAGTAAATCTCGTTTTCATAAAATCTAATTTTAGAAAATCTAGTTTAGAAAATCTAGTTTTTAGAAAATCTCGTTTTAAAAAATCTTGTTTTTAGAAAATCTCCTTTTTTTATATTTTAGAAAAAATCTGATAATTCTAGTTCTGTATCCAATTCAAAAATCCTTAAGAACCAGATTTTTCAATTAAAAAAGAGATTTTCTTAAAAAGCGAGATTTTTCAATAAAAAACGAGATTTTCTAAAACGGAATTCTCTAAAAACGAGATTTAAAAAAAATTATTTACTAAACCGAGATTATGGAACGATTCCTAAATTAAGTGGAAAGGGGGAAAAAATCGATATTTCGACCTAAACCCTAGAATTATTATTATTGTTATTGCTATCAAAATGAGAACTTTTTTTTAGAGTTTAAATAGTTTTGAGACTCAAAAATAAAATCCCAAGAAGGGTTTAGTTTATTTATATGGGCTTCAATTACATTCAATACTTCTATATCACTATAAATTAATGGTTGTAATTCAATATTCAATATTAAAGAATACGACACTTAATTCAATCCGCTTAACTTTTCCAATGAAACCGTTTCTATATTTTTGCACACAATTGTCTTTATATATAATGTGGCACATTTATAAATAAAATTCGAAAAAAAAAATAATAAAAAAATCGAAAAATACTCATCAAAATCTATCGTCAGAAAAATGAAAGCAATTTTCACAGCTAATCAAAATGGGAAAAAATTCATCTTTCTTAAAAATTAAATACATCGAAAAAAAAAAACAAAATTACATAAGAATTATATTAAAAAAAAAGGGCGAAATTGAGAGTAAACAAACGTGTATGCGGAATTCATTTTTTTTTTTTTTATATTTTGTCAAGGACAACAACCAAACAATACCATACATACATAAGTATATAATATGAAAAATATTTTTACATTATATTCTTGTCACTCAATATTTAGAAAATTTCCATTCGTTTCATTCAAATGTCCTAAAAAAAAAACATTTTATCAAGATAATAAAAACAAAAACAACAACATAAAAAAAATGTATATTTTTCTTTATAATGCAGTGTACAAAAATAATAGAGAAAGAGAAGAAAATTAAGAGGATTTTCCTAATAAAAGGATCTATCAAACAAAATAAAAAATTATAGAAAAGAATGAAAATTAATAATAGAGGAAATGTATTAAACAGAGAAGGCCTGATGGGGTAGAGAAAAAAGCGGGAAGAGATATTGGAAAATGGAAATTATGAAATCAGTGAACGATTGTTCAAAAAAAAAAAAAAAATTCAAAAGAAACAATGAAAAAATAAAAAAATTAATAGGACACGTTACTTTGAATTGAATAATGATAATGATGTACACTTGGTTTTGATTATATTTTTTTGCCTTGCGATGATTGTTCAAATTTAAATTATTTTGATTTTTTTTTTTTTGTATCTTTAATTTAGATTACTAGAATAGGTTGAAATATTAAAGAATTTCCTGAAATCCCTTTTAATAAATTTTTAATAAATGTCTGTCCCTATTTAAAAGATAAGTTTTAAAATTAAATGAGGAGAGTACGCAATTGAACACTTCCGCTATTTAATTGGAACACTTATCCAGACCTCTAGCAGGTAAATGGAAATATGAAACAATACATAAATGACTATTTCCATACAAATGCTTTCAAAATTTTGGACATATAAGATGTATCACATACTATAATGTTTTCAAATATCCTTTTCGTCCCTTAAGGACGATATGTGCTAATAGTGATAAACATTTTGGGAGAGATGACGTGCCAAAGTACCATTATCATACTGCTCTACGCAGGATTCCGTTATCTTCAGAATTAATGAATATACTGAATATACTATTTGACGAGTTCTTATTTAAGATTAAATTTCCACAAATTCATTAATTACATTTTGCTGCTGGTTAGGACGTTGGCATTTCAATCAAAGCATCTCGGGTTTAAACCTTGGTCTGATCATATACATATAATAAAAAAACATAAAATAAGATAGGCCAGTACCAAAACATAAGTTGAACCTGTCTTCAATAAACCAGGACAACTAATTATATTTAAATTAATTTAAAAACAAACTTACCGCAATTACAATAGCGTCTAATAATCTCACTAAATCGTTTTACTTATCTACTCGAAAAAATTCAATCACGCTTAAATGAATAGCCATTTTTTAAAAAAAATTAGAAAACCAATCTTAATTTTCTCTAATACTTATTTATTTTAATGTAGTATATAGATACTGTATTATAAATAATAGTTAGTAATTTTTATAATGAAAAAGAATTTTAAGATAAAATGATAAAATATTTATAAATACAATTTGTTATTTTCATTTTTTGTTTTTTTTTTGTTCAATCAAATGAAAAGTACTTTATTTCAATATAAAAAGAAAAAAATTCAATTAACATGTGTAATTGAGTACAAATAATGGTAATTTTGTGTTAAATTGAATTGGTTTTTAAATAGACTGTAACAGTAAAAATGAAAAAAGGATGTGGTAATAATATCTTTAGATTTTTGATTTTAGGTTTCTTTGAAAAATTAACATACAAAAAAATGTAGTTTAATTGAAAGTGTATATCGATTGTAATTATTAATGATTGTGTAAGATTTGTATCTAGAATTGTGAATCTTAAGTATTTATTTTGCTTTCTTCAATTTTTGGTTTCACTTTAGGTTTTAAAAGTTGTGAGAAACAATTTTTCTATATATTAAATCAGGAAATTTTAGAACTATAACAAAAAAAAACGCCTTAATATATGCAATAAATTTATAACATCATAACTGTTTATGTAGGAGCTAATATTTTAATTCTGACCTCCGTGGCATAGAGGTTAAGTACCTGACGTATTTAAATTTAAGTTTAGGTTAAGTTAGTTAAGTTTTATAAAAAAAAAAAAATTATTAAACATTGATTTTTTAAATTTTACAATGTATTTATAAGATTATATTACAATAGTTTTGTTCTTACAGAAACAGAAATAATTATTAAATTTAAATTAAAGTTTATTTTAAATTTTACTTAAATTTTTATTAAAGTTACTTACTATATATTAAATTTAACAATAAAAAAATCCAAATATTTTTAAATGTTAAAAATAAAAGAGATATACCTTGTTTGTTAACTTTGTTTTGTAGGTTAAGATACTCATATGTAAAAAATATAACAAAATAAAAGTTTATTTAAAAAAAAAAAAAAAAGTAGGAGCTAATATTTTAATTCTGACCTCAGTGGCGTAGAGGTTAAGTACTTGATATATCAATCAAGGGGGTGTTAGTTGATTTTTAAAAACACTGACTTATCAAAACAAATTATGAATTGATCCATTTTGAGTTTTTAAAACTTATTCAACATTAAATTAAAATTAAGTTTACACCTTATTATAAGATATTTTGATTGATAATTGATCTCTTGAGTATTAAAATAACTTGCTAACATCCCGCTTTTAAGCATTTTAAATCGAAAAACCCTTGGGAGGTCAGAATTAGAATATTTTCTCCGATATGAATCGTTACGGTATTATAAATTTATTGCATATATCAAGGCAAGGGGTTTTTTTTTATAGTAGAGAAGAAATTTATTTTAACATTTTTATAATCAATTAACACTTTTATTATCAATTGCATCATTCTGTTTAAAACAAATGTAGAATTTTTTAAGAAATTCCTAACTCTTATTATATTTTTACAATTTTAACTTATTTTTTAGAAAATAATATATATATATATATATACATTTTTATTATAATATAAATAATATATACATATAAGTTAAAATACCTCAGTTTAAAATAATTTAAAGAAAAATAACTATTATTCAAAACAGTTGAACCCTGTTTTAAAAACGAAATAAGTTATTCAACATACTGTTTGAAATTAGGTCGTGTATAGTAAAATTACAAATACATAATATGTATGATGAATGAAAAAATTATTTTAATGTTAATTTTAATGCAACACAAATTTTGAATCCATATTATTGTATATAAATATAATCTAAAGATTGATTTATATACACTCTAAAATACATAATATATATAAAAAGAAATCTAAAGGATGTGGTATGCATGCAAAAAAAGAAAAATGCATAAGTTATAAAGCATTAATTTACAGTTATACTTTTAAGTAAAGAAATGAAAAAGTTTTTTTTTTATAGGTTAAAAAGTTTTTAAAGAATTATAAATGCATATACAAGGCAGCTTTTAAATAATGTGGTGTATAAAAAGTTTATGAAAGAATTTTTAATTATTACAGAGTGCTTTACAGAGTGATTGGAAATTAAAAATTACTAGAAAATTGAAATTATAAAAATTAATTTTGTTTGATAAAAAATAATGTTAATTGATAAAAAAAAATTTCGGATTGTCAGAGGTAAAAAAATTGCAAATTTAATTGTAAATATTTTTGAATTTTATAAGGGGCTCAATAAATTTCTCATATAAACAAATTTGCAGGAACAATTTTCATTATAACTTTTAGACTTGAAGTCACTTATAATTGCTAATATTGGAAGCGAATCTCGGTTTTCGTTTTTAGAAATCTCGTTTTAGAAATTCGCGTTTTTAGAAAATCGCGTTTTTAGAAAATTGCGTTTTTAAAAAATCGCGTTTTTAGACAATTGCGTTTTTAGAAAATCGCGTTTTCAGAAAATTGCGTTTTTAGAAAATCACGTTTTAGAAAATCTTCTTTTTAAATATTTTAGATTTGGATATAATATCAGAATTATGACCTTTTTTCCAGAATATATATATATCTCATTCGTTTTTTCGTTTTTAGAAATCTCGTTTTAGAAATTCGCGTTTTTAGAAAATTGCGTTTTTAGAAAATTGCGTTTTTAGAAAATCGCGTTTTTAGACAATTGCGTTTTTAGAAAATCGCGTTTTTAGAAAATTGCGTTTTTAGAAAATCGCGTTTTAGAAAAACTTCTTTTTAAATATTTTAGATTTGGATATAATATCAGAATTATGACCTTTTTTCCAGAATATATATATATATAATATATTTTCTAAAACGCGATTTTCAAAAACGAAATTTTTAAAATCTAGATTTCCAAAAACCGAGATTTTAGATTCAACTCTGTAATAGTTTAACATGTAAATTTAAAACTTTTAAGTCACCCTATGCTTTACTTATATTATTTTCTGTTTATAAAAAGTAATTATTCTTTTATATTATATGTGTGTATTATGTAATAAAAAAAAAAATTAAATTAAAATAAAAGGATATTTGTAAAAAATAAGTAGATTCTAAAAATTTCGTTAAAGTTAATTTGATTAGAGTTTAATGCACTTTAAAAACTTTTAAAGTGAGTTTTTCAAAGAAAAGATATTATGTATTTATGTTATTTAAAATTTTAAAATTTAAATATTTTCTTATAATTTAAATTCTTGTAATTACTGAGAATTAATAAATAAGTTAAATGTATTTTTTAAAAATCGTTAAATTATTGAACAACCTTCCGATTTATAGCAGTAACATTATTCTAACAAAATGATTAATTCTAATCAAATAAATTAAATTTTCTTTAATAATATATCTTAAGATTAATTCAAAGGGAATTTATAGTTTTTAAATTTTAAAACTTTTAAAAATTAATTTATCAAAATTATTCATTAATTTTTAGCAAAGTTATTGAAATTTTAAGTGTCTTTGTGTTTGAAAGAATTAAAGGAATCTCTTCACAGACAATTGGAACTACCTCTAAAATTAATATTTGTTATACCTAAAACACAATAGTCTAAATAAAAGTTCAGTATATTTCAATGAAATAAAATAAGTTATACAACATATTGTTTAGAGCCCTTTCTACTTTTCCTTTATTGAAAATTTTCTGAACACTATCATAGGGCTATTTTAAACAATCGCCAAATATATTTAAATATTTAATTATATATATAAATTTAAAACAAATCTTTTAAGTGGTTTAAAAATAATCAAAAACAATATGTACTCCAAAATTCAAATAAACAAAAGATTTTTTCAAGAAATCCCCTAATTATGATTATATAAAATATAATTTATTTTTTAATATATAATTTTAATCAGCTTTTTCATTTTAAATTTAATCCTCTTATTCATTTTCAATGAACATTTCATATTCATAGTTTAGGTACTATTGTGAAATAACGTGAAGATAAGTATATTATAAATACATTTTTATAATCTTAAGATATTTTAAACAATTTTTAAGAAATCCGAACAAAATAACCATTAATTGTATTATATAGCAAATATATATATGTTTTATCTTAATAATCTTCAGATAAAACAATAAATATTTTAAAACTGCGCACATTTGTTAAGATATTAAATTTTAATATTTTAATTAGCAAAAAATAATAAAAATATCTTAAGATATTTAAATATAATCAAAATTTTTTTTTTTTTTGTAAAAAAATATAAAACTATAAATTTACGTCATATTTTTTATGATCCTTTTTTAACTTAACATTCTATTATATAATTTTATATCCTGTTTTTAGCAGCAATGACTGATACAGCATAAAAGAAATAAAGGAAATTTGTATGATACTGTCAACAGCAGAAGAAGCATCACAGCATCATAAGTATGAAATAAAATGAAGGAAAAAATTTATAGGCTCTTATAGAAAATAATTTTTATAAAAAAACGAGGAAGATTATAGTTGCCCTTGTCAACTTTTAGATACCCGTGCATACCCACTATGGTGTATAAAATAAACCGTAATATACTTCCCTTATACATTTAAATCATTACTCCATAATTTTGACGTAAAACAAAAAAAAAAAAATCACAAAACATAAAACAAAATTTTCATTCATTGTCCCATAACTTTAGCTTAAAAAAAAAAAAAAAAAAAATTAACAAAAAAAAAAAAAATTAACAAAAAAAAAAATCACAAAAAAAAAACAAAATTTTCATTCATTGTCCCATAACTTTAGCTTAAAAAAAAAAAAAAAAAAAAAAAAACAAAAAAAAAACAAAAAAAAAAATGGCCCACCCTAAAATTCCGATGGTCCGAGTGATGTCCGACTTTGCCAACTAACTTGCCCTATTACTTTACCTGCCCAATTTTAATTTTAACCTTGTAGCTTCATTAGATTCGCAGTTATTGAATCGAAAGCTTTGTATGGCAGCCCCCCCAAAATGGGGCCGTAACATTTTGAAACTTCATATAAGTGCTCGATTCATTATATAAATAACCGTGTGTAATTTTTATCGTCGTACTATAATTAGTTTTGAAGAAATTCATATTGGTGCAAATAAGTTGTATGGCGGCCCCCCGAAAATGGGGCCCTAACATTTTGAAACTTCATATAAGTGCTCGATTCATTATATAACTAACCGTGTGTAATTTTCAGCCTCGTAGTATAATTAGTTTTGCAGAAATTCATATTGGTGCAAAGAAGTTGTATGGCAGCCCCCCGAAAATGGTGCCCTAACATTTTGAAACTTCATATAAGTGCTCGATTCATTATATAACTAACCATGTGTAATTTTCATCCGCGTAGTATAATTAGTTTTGAAGAAATTCATATTAGTGCAAAGAAGTTGTATGGCAGCCCCCCGAAAATGGGGCCCTAACATTTTGAAACTTCATATAAGTGCCGGAGTCATTATAAAACTAACCGTGTGTAATTTTTATCCCCGTAGTATAATTAGTTTTAAAGAAATTCATATTGGTGCAAAAAAGTTGTATGGCAGCTCCCCGAAGCCTTGGTCCGATTTTAACCAAAAACAATAGGGAACCTAGAAATTGTCTAAAAATGACTTTGTGTGAATTTCAAGACTCTAGCCCTTTTAGTTTTTGAGTTATCGGACGGACGCACGGACGGACAGACACACATAGCTAGATCGACTAATTTTTCGATTCTGAGCCGATACGTACCCTTGACACTATATCTAGCTCGTCTAGATCGATGCGTTACAAACGGAGGAGCAAATCTAATATACCCGATGTCATATATGTATGCACGGGTATAAAAACATGGTAAAAGTACTATTAGTTTCTTTTTGTTCTTTGTAAGTCTTTCACTCTTAAAAAAAAAAACAAATTATTTACTTAAACTCACCTGGTACCAGTTTAAGAGTACTTTATACTTTGAACATTCTGAAGAATAAATTATAATGATAGTCATCATAATCATCACAACAATGTCTTCTTTCTTTTCATATTTTAATGTATATCAGACAACTCATACACACATTATTTAATAACATTTAGTAAATATAAATACATACACAAACGCACGTGAGTATGGGTTTTTTTTTGTTTTTTTTTTGGAAAGATAAGTCAATAAACAGAGAATATTTATCGCAGACCTTTATCCTTACAAGTCCTTTTCCCTTTTTTTTTTGTTTTTTGAAGATAGAATTGTTTTTTAAAAAAAATGATGTTCCTAAAAACTTTTCATTAAGTTTTTTGGATGATACTTATATATACATACATACATTTTCATTTATTATTATCATCGGTATAATCATAATCAATATCACCAAAAAATAATAACTGAGTAGTGAGTACAATCATTATTTTAATCTCAGGTGGTTCTTATCACCTGACTGCACTTCTAATCCCATTAAAGGAATATTTGTATTAAAAAAAAAAAAAAAATGTTATTATAGTTTGCTTTTCTGTTGTTTTATACTGAAAGTAAAACACACTTTAGAAACTAAATACTGGGGTTTATTTGTTTGTTTTGATATTATATTGTTTATAATATACAAAAAAATTATCTTGATAATAATTGAAAGTTAGCAAAAACATAGTTTTTAATAAACTTATCTTAAATATCTCATAGGAAATTTTGCGAGACAAAGTATCTTAAAATTTCAATATCAAAAGAATCTTTAACCATTATGCGTGTCTAATCTATTTAATAGTTAAAGATACAAAAGTGAAAAATATAAACAGTATTATAGTGCCGTCCTAAGAGAGAAAGTTGTTTCTACATTTTCTTGGTTTTAGTTAATTTAACTTTTAGTGTTTTATATTCGTGCATCTCTATGTTGAATTATTTTTGAATTTTTGAAAAACAAATATTTTAAATAAAAAAAAACAATTTTTTTGAACTTACTAGAAATAAGATAGTATTAGGCTTTCATAATTAATTTGGACATACGACTTTTTTGCTAAGCAATACTAAATTTATTAAGTTATTAAAGCCTAGACATGCGATTTAAAGGTAGATGCGACTAGTTATTATTAGTTATTAGTTTTAATTGAATTTAAAACGAGATATGTGACATTTTTTCTTAGTACAAAGTTATGAGACATTTATCTGAAGTCAAATATTCCATTATCCCGAAAATTTGCTTTTGGCGCTTACGTCTTTTTTCCTTAGCACGACAGTATATACAGACAGTTTTAATAAAGTTTTTTTTAATAGTTTTTCTTTTATTATTAAACATTATAATCAGATTGAATCAATTGGTATAGTAGTAGAATAGTTTGAGAAAAAAAAATAACGGTATATGCTCAGAAACGAAAACGGTATATACTTTTGACGAATAAAATTGTAAGCAAATAATAAAAAGTCACTTGAAAAATAAAAACTAAGTTTTACAATATTATTTTTTTATTTTATCATTTTTTTTTTTACACTGGTAAACTTTTTAATTTTATTAAGTTTTAAATAAAAACTTAACACCAAATCAAAGAGAAAGAGAAGGATTTTATTTTCTAATGGGATTTTAGTAAATGGATGAATGAAATAAAAAATAAAAAAAATAAAAGTTGAAATTGATGGAAAATCTTCAAGAATTAAATTTGTCTAGAGACTTTTTTTTGTTTTTATAGTTTTTATTTATTTTCGCAAGTTAATTTTAATATCAATATTGAAAAAAATATATTGTGTAAATCAAAAGCTAAATTTTATTATACGTCATAATTGGATCCACATAAAAGTTTTCAGTCAATTTTTGATTTAATAAAAAAAAGAGAAAAACAAATCATAAAATTACAAAAATTAATAAAATTTTATAAGTTATCTGATATATGTAATTATAGTTGGCGTTTTATTTTTATTAAAAGTACCATATTTCAATTAATTTAATTAATCTGTCTGTTAGTTTCTTATTGATAATTATAGTTTGATGTTAATTATATCTTAAGTTGAGAAATCTTTCTGTAATTAAAGTAAAGATACGTCTAAAAGAAGTCAAATACAGTTTAAATAACTTTAAAACTATAATAAACAATTACTTTTGAAAAATTATAGAAATTAAAATAAATAGATTCAAACATATAACACGTATACATACATACACATGTTGATTTAAGAATTAAAAAATTTAAAAGTTTTTATATTTTCAAATTGAAAGTTTGGAAAAGTTTATTAAAATTTGATAAGTTTTTTACTTTTTATTTCCTCACTAAGTTCTACAAGAGATGCAGAACTTTTGAAAATGTTTAATTAAAAGAGCAGTTTATTGTTTAAACCAATATAATAAAAATGTTTAACTTGCAAAATCTAAATTAGGTTTCAATTGTGAACTTGATAACTATACAAAAATTAGGTTCTAGTTTTAAAATTAGAGATAAAGCTGCAAATTTCCTATTAGAACATGCATCTAATAAAACCCACCTTAGGTGAAGATTAAATATACGAAATATGAGGCAGATCCATATGTAATGAATATTTTCTTTTGCAAGTGGTAAATCCTAAATTTCATTAGAACCAATATTTTAAATCTGACATCCTAAAAATTAAGAAAACAAGACCTTTTTTATATATATAAAAATGTACATTCTTACAAATATTTCAAAACATACTAAATGTGTTTGTATTTTGGATCCATTACGAAGTTCTAGTAGAACCATAAGCAGCCTACAAATTACCTGTGTGAAACGTACACACAAATTCTAAATGTAACCTTTTTTTTTAATTTTAGAATTCATTAAAAAATAAAAATAAAAATTTTTTTACGAAAATTGCAATTTTCGAAATTACGGTAAATACCATTAGTACACATCCAATTTTTCTTTTTTTTTTTTTAATTTAGCTTGACGTCATTTATATTTTGACAGGCTGTTAATATAAAAGTTCTAAATTTAAAGTTTTAAAATTAACTTTTGCAATATAAATAGGAATACACATATGTATGTATCTATGCAAATTTTTATATTAATATACATACATGTAAATTATTATATTATATAAAAAGTTATACAATATATATATGTAAATTATATCCTTACTCAATCAAATTTTATACTCATATATATAGTGTAAATTTACATTAAAGAAATAAGGACAAAATAAAAAATGAAAAAGGATATCAAGGACGAATGTTTTGTTTTTCCAAATAACTTGATTGACTGGAACAAATGAGTTCTGTCAAATTCAAAAAATGAAACGAAAACAAAACAATAGAAAGAAGAGGGAAAAAAAGTGAAAGAGATAAATATAGAAAATAATTAATTTTATACTAAATTAAATACTATGTGAGAAAATCATACCACACGTTTTTTATTAAAAGAAATTTATGCAATAATAAAATAAAAATTGAGAGTTTTGACACCATTTTCTTTATTCTAGATTTTATTTATGTTCTTTTATACCTTAGTTCCCTTCTCTTTGAAAATATTACAAAAAAATACAATAGCCTAAAAGAAAATTTTAAATTGTGAGGGGTTACTCACAATTGCGAATCACATACATAAGATTGCCTATATCGCTCATAAATGAATAAATTAATAAAATAAAAGTAAAAAGTATAACTGTCAAATAATAAGAAAAAAATTTAAACTGTCAAATTAGGTGAATTTTGAAAATTTTTTAAGTGACTTTTAGTAAAAGTAAAATTTTTAAATCTCATGAAAAATTAAATTTCATGAAATGATATTTGATACTAGAAGTCCCGATACATTAGTTTTCAGAAAGCAAATTTGATAAATTTGATAAATTTAAAAGTTCAACTGTCAACCTTCAAAAAAAAAAATTATCTATCAAATTTTTACGTATTTGCAATTTCATTAAATGACACTTCGTACTAGGCTGCCAAGTTTATAAATTAAATCAAATATCTTAAATAAAAGTGGTTTACATGTTACACAAAAACGGATTATCTGTCAAATATAACG
>OY720445.1:68532886-68638156 GCA_963082915.1 Dolichopus griseipennis
ATCAAAACAAATTATGAATTGATCCATTTTGAGTTTTTAAAACTTATTCAACATTAAATTAAAATTAAGTTTACACATTATTATAAGATATTTTGATTGATAATTGATCTCTTGAGTATTAAAATAACTTGCTAACATCCCGCTTTTAAGCATTTTAAATCGAAAAACCCTTGGGAGGTCAGAATTAGAATATTTTCTCCGATATGAATCGTTACGGTATTATAAATTTATTGCATATATCAAGGCAAGGGGTTTTTTTTATAGTAGAGAAGAAATTTATTTTAACATTTTTATAATCAATTGCATCATTCTGTTTAAAACAAATGTAGAATTTTTTAAGAAATTCCTAACTCTTATTATATTTTTACAATTTTAACTTATTTTATAGAAAATAATATACATATATATACATTTTTATTATAATATACATAATATATGCATATAAGTTAAAATACCTCAGTTTAAAATTATTTAAAGAAAAATAACTATTATTCAAAACAGTTGAACCCTGTTTTAAAAACAAAATAAGTTACACAACATACTGTTTGAAATTAGGTCGTGTATAGTAAAATTACAAATACATAATATGTATGATGAATGAAAAAATTATTTTAATGTTAATTTTAATGCAACACAAATTTTGAATCCATATTATTGTATATAAACATAATCTAAAGATTGATTTATATACACTTTAAAATACATAATATATAAAAAAGAAATCTAAAGGATGTGGTATGCATGCAAAAAAAGAAAAATGCTTAAGTTATAAAGCATTAATTTACAGTTATACTTTTAAGTAAAGAAATGAAAAAGTTTTTTTTTTTTATAGGTTAAAAAGTTTTTAAAGAATTATAAATGCATATACAAGGCAGCTTTTAAATAATGTGGTGTATAAAAAGTTTATGAAAGAATTTTTAATTATTACAGAGTGCTTTACAGAGTGATTGGAAATTAAAAATTACTAGAAAATTAAAATTATAAAAAATAATTTTGTTTGGTAAAAAATAATGTTAATTGATAAAAAAAAATTTCGGATTGTCAGAGGTAAAAAAATTGCAAATTTAATTGAATATATTTTTGAATTTTATGTTTTGAATGGGCTCAATAAATTTCTAATTTGCTAATACTGGAAGCGAATCTCCGTTTTTAGAAATCTCGTTTTAAATATTCTCGTTTTAAGAAAATCGCGTTTTTAGAAAATTGCGTTTTTAGAAAATCGCGTTTTAGAAAATCTTGTTTTTAAATATTTTAGATTTGGATATAATATCAGAATTATGAGTTTTTTCCAGAATATAAAAAAGATATTTTCTAAAACCCGATTTTCAAAAACGAAATTTTCAAAATCTAGATTTCCAAAAAGAGATTTCCAAAAACCGAGATTTTAGATTCAACTCTCTAATAGTGTAACATGTAAATTTAAAACTTTTAAGTCACCCTATACTTTACTTATATTATTTTCTATTTATAAAAAGTAATTATTCTTTTATATTATATGTGTGTATTATGTAATAAAAAAAAAATTAAATTAAAATAAAAGGATATTTGTAAAAAATAAGTAGATTCTAAAAATTTCGTTAAAGTTAATTTGATTAGAGTTTAATGCACTTTAAAAACTTTTAAAAAGAGTTTTTCAAAGAAAAGATATTATGTATTTATGTTATTTAAAATTTTCAAATTTAAATATTTTCTTATAATTTAAATTCTTGTAATTACTAAGAATTAATAAATAAGTTAAATGTATTTTTTAAAAATCGTTAAATTATTGAACAACCTTCCGATTTATAGCAGTAACATTATTCCAAAATGATTAATTTGTAATCAAATTAATTGAATTTTCTTTAATAATATATGTTTAGATTAAATCTAAATTTAATTAGATTGAATTTATATTTTTACCTTTAAAAATTATTTTATCAAAACTATTCATTAATTTTTGGCAAAGTTATTGAAATTTTAAGTGGCTTTGTGTTTGAAAGAGCAAAAGGAATCTGTTCACAGGCAATTGGAACTACCTCTAAAATTAAGTATTTGTTATACCTAAAACACAATAGGCTAAATAAAAATTCAGGATATTTCAATGAAATTAAATAACTTATACAACATATTGTTTAGAGCCCTTTCTACCTTTCCTTTATGTACATATACATACCTATACATATTTAACAATTTTCTGAACACTATCATATGGCTATTTTAAACAATCGCCAAATATATTTAAATATATAATTATATATATATATTTAAAACAAATCTTTTAAGTGGTTTAAAAATAATCAAAAACAATATGTACTCCAAAATTCAAATAAACAAAAGATTTTTTCAAGAAATCCCCTAATTATGATTATATTAAATATAATTTATTTTTTAATATATAATTTTAATCAGCTTTTTCATTTTAAATTTAATCCTCTTATTCATTTTGAATGAACATTTCACATTCATAGTTTAGGTACTATTGTGAAATAACGTGAAAATAAGTATATCATAAGTACATTTTTATAATCTTAAGATATTTTAAACAATTTTTAAGAAATCCACACAAAATAACCGTTAATTGTATTATATAGCAAATATATATATGTTTTATCTTAACAATCTTTAGATAAAACAATAAATATTTTAAAACTGCGCACATTTGTTAAGATATTAAATTTTAATATTTTAATTAGCAAAAAATAATAAAAATATCTTAAGATATTTAAATATAATCAAAATTTTTTTTTTTTTGTAAAAAATTAAAAAACTATAAATTTACGTCATACTTTTTATGATCCTTTTTTAACTTAACATTCTTTTATATAATTTTATATCCTGTTTTTATTTTATCCTGCTTTTAGCAGCAATGACTAATACAGCATAAAAGAAATAAAGGAAATTTCTATGATACTGTCAACAGCAGAAGAAGCATCACAGCATCATAAGTATGAAATAAAATGAAGGAAAAAATTTGTAGGCTCTTATAGAAAATAATTTTTATAAAAAAAAACATGGCAAAAGTACTATTAGATTCTTTTTGTTCTTTGTAAGTCTTTCACTCTTAAAAAAAAAAAACAAATTATTTACTTAAACTCACCTGGTACCAGTTTAAGAGTACTTTATACTTTGAACATTCTGAAGAATAAATTATAATGATAGTCATCATAATCATCACAACAATGTCTTCTTTCTTTTCATATTTTAATGTATATCAGACAACTCATACACACATTATTTAATAACATTTAGTAAATATAAATACATTCACAAACGCACGTGAGTATGGGAGTTTTTTCGTTTTTTTTTTTGGAAAGATAAGTCAATAAACAGAGAATATTTATCGCAGACCTTTATCCTTACAAGTCCTTTTCCCTTTTTTTTTATTTTTTTGAAGATGGAATTGTTTTTTAAAAAAATTATGTTCCTAAAAACTTTTCATGAAGTTTTTTGGATGATACTTATATATACATACATACATTTTCATTTATTATTATCATCGGTATAATCATAATCAATATCACCAAAAAATAATAACTGAGTAGTGAGTACAATCATTATTTTAATCTCAGGTGGTTTTTATCACCTGACTGCACTTCTAATCCCATTAAAGGAATATTTGTATTAAAAAAAAAAAAAAAAAAATGTTATTATAGTTTGCTTTTCTGTTGTTTTATACTGAAAGTAAAACACACTTTAGAAACTAAATACTGGGGTTTATTTGTTTGTTTTGATATTATATTGTTTATAATATACAAAAAAAGTTATCTTGATAATAATTGAAAGTTAGCAAAAACATAGTTTTTAATAAACTTATCTTAAATATCTCATAGGAAATTTTACGAGACAAAGTATCTTAAAATTTCAATATCAAAAGAATCTTTAACCATTATGCGTGTCTAATCTATTTAATAGTTAAAGATACAAAAGTGAAAAACAGTATTATAGTGCCGTCCTAAGAAAGAAAGTAGTTCCTAAATTTTCTTGGTTTTAGTTAATTTCATTTTAGAATGTTGAATTATTTCTGTTTTTTGAAAAACAAATATGTCAAATAAAGAAAAGCAATTTTTTTGAACTTACTAGAGATAAGATAGTATTAGGCGTTCATACTTAATTCGAACATACACGACTTTTTTGCTAAGCAATAGTAGATTTATTAAGTTATTAAAGCTAAGCATAGATGTGATTTAAAGGTAGATGCGACTTAGAATTAGATGCAATATATTAGTTATTTCTTTTAAATGAATTTAAAACGAGATATGTGACATTTTTTCTTAGTACAAAGTTATGAGACATTTATCTGAAGTCAAATATTCCATTATCCCGAAAATTTGCTTTTGGCGCTTACAACTTTTTTCATTAGCACAACAGTATATATAGACAGTTATAATAAAGTCTTTTTTAATAGTTTTTCTTTTATTATTAAACATTATAATCAGATTGAATCAATTGGTATAGTAGTAGAATAGTATGAGAAAAAAAATAACGGTATATGCTTGGAAAAAAAACGGCATATACTTTTGACGAATAAAATTGTAAGCAAATAATAAAAAGTCACTTGAAATATACAAACTAAAAGTTTTTCAATATTATTATTATTATTTTTTTTTTATAATTTTTTTTTACACTGGTAAACTTTTTAACTTTATTAAGTTTTAAATAAAAACTTAACACCAAATCAAAGAGAAGGAGAAGGATTTTATTTTCTAATGGGATTTTAGTAAATGGATGAATGAAATAAAAAATAAAAAAAATAAAAGTTGAAATTGATGGAAAATCTTCAAGAATTAAATTTGTCTAGAGACTTTTTTTTGTTTTTATAGTTTTTATTTATTTTCGCAAGTTAATTTTAATATCAATATTGAAAAAAATATATTGTGTAAATCAAAAGCTAAATTTTATTATACGTCATAATTGGATCAAAAAAAAAGTTTCCAGTCAATTTTTGATAATAAAAAAAAAGAAAAACAAATAAAATTACAAAATTAATAAAATGTTATAAGTTATTTGATATACGTAATTATAGTTGGCGTTTTATTTTTATTAAGAGTACCATATTTCAATTAATTTGATTAATCTGTCTGTTAGTTTCTTATTGAAAATTAAACTTTGATGACAATTATATCTTAAGTTTAGAATTTTTTTATGTGATTAAAGTAAAGATACGTCCAAAAGAAGTCAAATACAGTTTAAATAACTTTAAAAGTATAATAAGCAATTACTTTTCAAAAATTCTACAAATTCAAATAAATAGATTTAAACATATTACACGTATACATACACACATGTTGATTTAAGAATTAAAAAATTTAAAAGTTTTTATATTTTCAAATTGAAAGTTTGGAAAAGTTTATTGAAATTTGATAAGTTTTTTACTTTTTATAGCCCCCACCAAGTTCTAAAAGAGATGCAGAACTTTTAAAACTGTTTAATTAAAATAGCAGTTTATTGCTTAAATCAATATAATAAAAATGTTTAACTTGCAAAATCTAAATTAGGTTTCAATTGTGAACTTGATAACTATACAAAAATTAGGTTCTAGTTTTAATAAAACCCACCCTAGGTGAAGATTAAATATACGAGATATCAGACAGATCTATAATATAATAAATATTACCTTTTGCAAATGGTAAATGCGAACTTTCATTAGAACTAATATTTTAAATCGGACATCCTAAAAATAAAAAGTAAACAAAGACATTTTGCTATATACTTATATTATTGTTTCAAATATTTCAAAACATACTAAATGTGTTTGTATTTTGGATCCATTACGAATTTCTAGTAGAACCATAAGCAGCCTACAAATTATCTGTGTGAAACGTACACACAAATTCTTAATATAACCTTTTTTTTTAATTTTAGATTTCATTAAAAAATAAAAATAAAAATTTTTTTACGAAAATTGCAATTTTCGAAATTACGGTAAATACCATTAGTACACATCCAATTTTTCTTTATTTTTTTTTTAATTTAGCTTGACGTCATTTATATTTTGACAGGCTGTTAATATAAAAAAGTTCTAAATTTAAAGTTTTAAATTTAACTTTTGCAATATAAATAGGAATACACATATGTATGTATGTAAGCATACAAATTTAATATTAATATATATATACATGTAAATTATTATATTATATAAAAAGTTATACAATATATATATGTAAATTATATCCTTACTCAATCAAATTTTAGACTCATATATGTAGTGTAAATTTATATTAAAGAAATAAGGACAAAAGAAAAAATGAAAAAGGATATCAAGGACGAATGTTTTGTTTTTCCAAATAACTTGATTGACTGGAACAAATGAGTTCTGTCAAATTCAAAAAATGAAACGAAAATAAAACAATAGAAAGAAGAGGAAAAATAAAGTGAAAGAGATAAATATAGAAAATAATTAATTTTATACTAAATTAAATATAATGTGAGAAAATCATACCACACGTTTTTTACTAAACGAAAAATTATGCAATAATAAAATAAAAATTGAGAGTTTTGACACCTTCTTCTTTTTAGATTTTATGTTTCTTGTTATATACCTTAGTTCCCATATCTTTGACAATATTACAAAAAATACAATAGCCTAAAAGACAATTTGAAATCGTGAGGAGTAACTAAATGAGGGGTGACATACATAAGGTTGCCTATATTGCTCACAAATGAATAATTTAA
Source organism: Dolichopus griseipennis (assembly GCA_963082915.1). Lineage (NCBI taxonomy): Eukaryota > Metazoa > Arthropoda > Insecta > Diptera > Dolichopodidae > Dolichopus > Dolichopus griseipennis. The sequence continues at coordinate 68,539,538 of OY720445.1, forward strand.
TCAAATAAAAATTAAAAAGTATAACTGTCAAATTGCAAAAAAAATAAAAAACCGGCTGAATTTTGAAATTTTTTAAGCGACTTTTAATACTAGGTAGCCTAGAAAGCGAATTTCTATATAAATAATTATAAAGCAAAATTTTTAAATCGCAACAAAAAAATGATTATCTGTCAAATTTAATTAAATGACATTTTATACTAGAAGATCCAGTACATAAGTTTTCAGAAAGTAAATTTGATAAGTTAAAACTATAAATTACAACTGTCAAATGTCAAAAAAAAAAAATTATTATCTGTCAAATTTTCACGTATTTGCAATTTTATTAAATGACATTTCGTAATGGGCAACCAAATATATAAATTTTCAAAAGCAAATATCTTAAATTAAAAATTTAAAAGTTTACATGTCAAACTGCAACAAAAACGAACTATCTGTCAAATCACGTCACGAGTTTCTTATTTTCTTATCTGTAGTATAGAATATACTTTTTCGAATAAAATTCACAAAATACACGTCAATTTTTATAAAATTTTTTGAAAAGTGAATAAATAAGATTGAAATAAGTTAATAACTTAAAAATTAAGTATGTCAATTGATATCACAATGTTAATACTTGAATTTAACACTGCTGTTAAAATAAACCAGTTTATTATATAAAGTGGTAGTATGCACTTAATTCTTCACTTTATTTGAATTTTTTTTAAAAATAGAACCAGATAAAAAAAAAAGAATGAAAAAAAAGAATGAAAAAAAAATATATATAAATTTTTCTAAAATTAGTTTTATAAAGTGCTAAATAATAGAGATAATAGATAAAAATCGCAATCAATTATTTCATTTTCATTTCCTTATGGAATATATTCATATATATTTATACATACATATATATAACTAAAGTTCAATATACGCAAATATACAAATTGACGTAGTCAATATGGTTGTTTGTTATCATTGCTTTAAATTTTTACGTTTTTCCGTTCCTGTTTTTTTTTAACTTTTTACTTTTTAGTTTTCAACTTCCGTTCTAATTTTTTCACCTTTAGCAAATATAAATAAAATTGGTGAACTTTTCAAATTTAACTGTAAAATTGCACAATTATTGCATCATATTGCAATTTAAATTTTAATTTAGGGTTCAATAAATTTGTATAAGACGAAAACTAAAAATATTTAAATAAAGTTGAAAATCGCAAAAAGAAAACGGAAAATTGGAAAATCATAAGTTTTTTCTCAGGTAATTTGCATAATAAGATGATAAATTTCAAATAGAGGTTAAAATTAAATATAAAATTTTCACAATGAATTTTAAATTGAGAAAAGTAGTGAGTAATAATGGTTATTAAAAGGTATAGAAATATTCAAAAGTTTTAAAATTGATTTTGATTTTATAATAAAGTGAATAGATAGAAGTTAAAGTTGGATGAAAAATTTATTATTGTATAATAATGTAGATGGAATATTTAAATAGAAGTATATTTATATAATTAATGTACTTCAACATTTATTAGTAAAGAATTTATTTAAATTTTAAAAATTTATTTTATTATTTATTTGTAGATTTATTAACTGTATTGCAGAAATATAAAAAAATGAATTTATTATGTAAAAATGGTAATGCAGTAAAAAAAATAAATAAAAAAGTTTTTTTAAAATGTAGGTTATTATAATTATTATAATTTTTATCGATTTTGAATTTACTTGGAGTCAAATATATTTTTGAATCTATAAACCATAACACGAAGTTTTTGCTTTTAATTAAGGAATGGAAAAATTAATACGCAATCTTATAATATAGTATGCAATAAAAACATATACATTTACATATTTAATTAAGTAAATTTTATATATACATATACATATTTACTTAAAATTTTAACCTGAAAATTCATGTCATAAGTGTATCTTAATTAGTATGATAATAGAATGTATAATAAGATAAGTCAGTACAATAATGCCGTGCTAAGGAAAAAAGTCGTAAGCGCCAAAAGCAAATTTTCGGGATAATGGAATATTTGACATCAGATAAATGCAAATACAGTGAAATGAAAAAAATTTTGCTAATATATTTTTAATTTGGTTCCTTTTAACTAAGCTTTAGTAACTTAATAAATCTAGCATTGCTTAGCAAAAAAGTCGAATGTCCAAATTAACTATGAACGCCTAATACTATCTTATCTCAAGTAATTTCCAAAAAATTGTTTTTCTTTATTTAACATATTTGTTTTTCAAAAATTCAAAAATAATTCAACATAGCGATTCGCGAATATAAAACACTAAATGTTAAAGTACATAAAACCAAAAAGATGTAGAAACGAATTTCTTTCTTAGGACGGCAGAATAGGTAACTGTTGGAAAGGAGGGACATATTAATTTCTTATTATAGATACAATTCTATTTATTATGTTTTGTAATAATTTTAAATTGGTTTATAAGATACTTCTGTATCTGCGAGTTTTATTATTCAATTCAATTATTTATTTATAATGTTATATAAATGTATTAAAGATACTAGTTATTGATTATTGATAAAGCTATTAATTTGAACACAATGGAAATGGTAACTGAGTTGAGCTTGAATCGAGATAAAAATTTTTTTATTTTTTCATTTTTACCGAGAGTCGAACCCGGGCTTTTCGATTAGGAATCGGTACTCTTACCACTGTTAAAGATGTTTAGATGTCTATCGTATAAATTGTCTAATTGATCTTACATTTTTACTTTTCAGAATATATTTTTAGAAATTAAATGAACAATAAATTAATACGAAATTAATGAATGAAAATGAATATTCAACTCTATTTGAAATTGCAGATCTTAGAAACTGCTTTTAAAAGTTATAATTTATATAATTCAAAAAATTTTTCAAATTAAAACTTAACTTAAGTGTATTGGACCTATTAAAGTTCTTTTGAAAAATTTGTAATATAAAAATTAGAAATTCTTAGAAAGGGGAGAACATTTGATGGAAGCATGTTTCACATTTTATCACTTGTGACAACAAATCAATATTCATAATCAGTTTTGATCTAGAAAAGGACACTTGATAGTCCGAATTTACATTTATGTTGAGAAAGGACAACTATGAATTACGAAATTTGCAAATCTCAAAACATTTCCTAATTTACATTTTTACTAAGTATAAGCTTTCCAGAAACACTTTTCATAATTAAACTGAAAAGGAAATCTGTAATTTTAATTAACGCTATATACAATTAAAATTTTGAGTTTAATAAACACGATTTTGTTCAAATAGCCCATACATTTTTATAATTATAAATATATATATTTTATTTAATAATTAAAAATTAAATTATTATTAAAAGAAACTAAACGGTTTTAACTGATGATGACTATTTTAATGAAAAACTAAAATTTACAAAAAGAAAAGCATTGGTACTCAATTAAGAAAAAAAAATTTAAAAACCTTGGCAGACTTATATTTCAACAAAAGTAAAGTTAAAATAGAAGACCTGAATAATGTATTGTATTGTACATGTATCCTATGTTGATAGTAGAACAAATATTAGAAAAAAAAGTATTTTTAAAATATATTTTAAATTTTATTTTTTTTTCAATGTTTTTACAAAACAATAAGATACATTTATCTAATAGATATTGTATAACAAATCATTTCAAGGATTTTCTATTGTATTTGAAAAAAAAATATATATAAATTATAAATGAAGAAAAACTATGCATTTTTTTGTACTGTACAAAATATTGAAGAAATATGTTTATATATAAATATATATATTTGGAAGATAGTATTTTTATCCTTCTTTCTAAAAAAAGGACGAATTTTGTTGTTATGTATTGTGCAATAGGAAAAGTTTTATATTTGATTTTAAAATTTCATACGAGTAGTAAGTGAATGTAATATTTTAAAATACTCGTGTCAAAATATCAGTATTGCCAGATTATTATAAAATATCATAAATTATAAAAGAATTTTTATGAAAACATTTAAATAATAATTATTTGTGTGTAATGAATAGCATAGGGCTTTAGACACCCGCTTTCCAAGTGAAAGGTCTCGGATTCAAACTGTGGTAAAATCATATCTAATAAAAGGGTTGGGTCTGAAATCTCGGTGTAGTAAATCTCGTTTTAGAAAATCTCGTTTTAGAAAATCTCGTTTAGAAAATCTCGTTTTTAGAAAATCTCGTTTTTAGAAAATCTCGTTTTAGAAAATCTTGTTTTTAGAAAATCCCTTTTTTTATGTTCTGGAAAAAAATGCTTATTCTGGTTTTGTATAAAACTCAAAAATCCATAAAAACCAGATTTTTCCATTAAAAAAGAGATTTTGTTAAAAAGCAAGATTTTTCAATAAAAAACGAGATTTTCTAAAACTAAATTTTCAAAAAACGAGATTTATAAAAAAAACTGAAAAGAAACGATAACCTTCGTAAAGAATTAAAATTTAATACAATGATGTATATTTACAGTTGGAGACCAACTACAAAATTTGGTCTCAATTTTGGGTGAACAATACTAGTCAGGAATTTAAAGTAAAGTAAAACCGAGTTTTTTAAATTAAAAAGTACAAATCGTCTGGCAATACTGAAATATTTTATATATTATGATATATGATATAAAGTTGAAAAATTTTTCAAACCAAAATCAAAAAACCACAACAATTCAATGTATAACATTATTTAAGAACATGAATCGATTTCTAATGAAAGAAATAGATCTTTTTTACAAAATTGTACATCAACAAAGAGTTGATATTTGATTTTCTTAAGAAAGTTATTCATTGTTCTTGAAGAAAAACTTTTTTTTTTAACAAATATGTTTGTAAAATGATGATGTGAAAGTTGAGAAGTTGATACAAGTTGTAGATATAATGTTCATACTCGAATATATGTGTAAAAGCTGGGAAAACTTGTTTAAAACATTTCAAATATTTTTGTTTTTTAAAAGACTCATAAGTGTAAATTTAATATTTTAAGAGAAATTTTTTTTTTATACAGAAGTTTTAATTGGACTTTTTTGTTAAATGGTAAAAGTTTTTTAGTTTTGGAAACATGTGATAAATATTAAGAAAAAAAATTTTTTTTGTAATAAATTGGAAATTTTTTAGAAAATTATAATTAAAATGGAAACAATTTTCCAATATTCGTATAACAGTAAAGCTATAGACTATCATTAGCTAAAAAAGCCCCCTATATAGAAAAGAGCTAGTTTGTCACTATACGGTTTGAAGGAGCTAGAAGTATTTAATAAATGCATTAAATTAATGTACACCACAAAAAATGTATTTGGTTATGTATGGGTAAGTGGTTTGAAGGAGAGCTTCCAGCAGTTGATGTTAACTCCAATTGAAATTGACCGTAGATCAGGAGCCTATTGCACCAGCTACTTACTAAAAAATTCAAAAAACTGTAATTAAAATTGACTTTAGATATGGAGCACGTTTCTCTAACCAATTATAACTCATCCAATAATCAAATAATAATATTCGATAATAAATTCATTGAGCTTTGATTAGTAAAAAACACTAACTTATCAATAAAATTATTAATTGATAAGTGGTAAGTAGCTGCTGCAATACGTCCCTGTTTTAATAAAACTATAAGACTTATAGAATAAAAAATTTGTATTTAAGTATACAATATGTTTGGAGATTATTAAATTTATATATATTTTCACTTATTGATGCCACTCTTAGTGTTTGTGCAGTCCAGTTTTACTTATTTGCTGCCATTTATAATTTAATCGAATTTTTTAGTTGTAACTTGTAACTATCAAATTTTTAAAATTAACCTGTTATAATCTACACTTCTTTATAACCCAATTAAGGTTTCAAATGTGATGCACTATAAATAACTTTAATTATAAACAAATTCTGTAATTTCTAGTTCAATAATTTAATTATTTTAATATTTGTAAATAAAAGAAAAACAAATATTAAGGGACAATAACTTAACACAAATCTCTTTATATTCATTTAATTTTATAGTGCATAAATTAAAATACGATAATTATTTACAAACTTTATATATGTACAATAATGTGTAAACACTGACATATTCATTATGTTCATTTCAAATAGAATAATTTAAGAATTAATTAATTATAGTACTAACTAGATAATATTATATACATGATATGAAAATTAATTACAATAATTGTAGTTGTAAAAGTGTTTGAATTGTAAAATACATACAAAATTTGTATATAATATAAAAATATATATATATGGTATTTATTTACATAGACAAAAATTTATGCAAAATTTATTTAAATTAAATTTATTTTTTTTTTAATTTTTATTTATCAAAATATACGAGTATTTAAAAGTGAAAGGATTGCAATTGTGAAGAAAATCTATCCTGAAAGTGATTACAATAGAACTAATTTGTTATATTGAATACTTCTATTTTCAGGAACTATATTTGATTTCTTAATTTGAATTAGATTTTTAATTTGTGTAACAATTTTATTCAGACTTTAAAGTTAATGATTAAAATTGTACTTAAATTCTGTGTTAAGTACTATTACTTGGTAATCAATACTTCTTAATTACCATAAAAATTACCAGTTTTATTTTTATACTCAAAAGAATTAATTATTTAATTTATATTTCCTAGAAAATAATTAATTTTTGATTTCAATTATTTGTGTAATTAGTTTTAATACTTAAATTACTTTTGTAATTATTTTTACTTAATTACTTTTAAGTAACAAAGTACTACAGTGAAAATAAATCAATTAATCAAAATGTAAAAATCAAAATTGATTAATTTTTAAAAATACCTTATTCTTATGATAATATAGTATTTTTTGGTATGTTAGTATTTAAAAGTAATTAATTAACAAAAGTATTACAACAGTAATTGAAACCAATATAATTACTTACTAGGACCAATCAAGTAAATATTTAATTCTTTTGATTGCGTTTATTGATTTTTCAAAGTTTATCATTACAAACCAATTTTAATTGGAATTAGCAAGTAATGGTACTGGTAATTGTACTCGTATTTGAAATTTATAGTTCTGATTGCATTGCAGTAAATGTTATTTTTAAAATTGGTTCTTTACACATTTAATATTACCAAATTCTGGTAATTGTACTGGTACATGTTTTTTACAGATTTGATTTTATTTTTACTTGGTTGAATTAAAAGCGTTCAGTTATCCATCTTTATAACTTTATACATATCTGCAAATACTTAGGCAGGGAAATACAATTTGTATAACTACATGCTTTTATAGCATTTAATGGACAATTCAAATAAATTATTTCTTTTTTATTAATGTACTCGCGCATTTGAATTCACTGAAAAGTTGTAGGGAATACATTATAATTTCCGTTTTTTTTTTACAAAATTTATTTACAATAATTACTTAAAAAGTTAATTTTAAAAAAAAAATTAATGTGGTTATTTTATAATTGGAATTCAATAATAATTTTTTAATGAACAGGAGAGATAAAAATTATTAACCCAGATCAGGTTTACTCATATGAAAGTTGAAAATAGTAATAAGGGTTGCAATTACATTGTATTTAAATATTTTAAATAATTCTATGTATTATGAAATTTAAAGACATTTTTGAATATTACATTTAAATTGAAATAAAACGTGTGAGTATTAGATAACCGTGATCTCTACGGTTACTTGCCTTTTTTTATTTTTGTGAGAATGTAACGTTCTCTTTAATGGTTGTGGTCCGCTATATATCATCTGATATAAAGCCATTTTTATGCCAGATTTTTATAAAAATAACTTTAAATAAAATTTTTATTTAAATTGCCAAAATAAAATCTAAAAATATGGCTTTTTAAAATGGCTTTTGAAATTTTGCAACTTACAGATAAATTCATAAAATGAAAATCAAAATAATAATTTGGTTTTTTATGGTTAAAATAAAAAATCTGAACAAAAATAAACCCCAAATTTAATTTAATTTATGCCATTTAATTTTTTGAATTTTTTATTTTGTTGATTCAAAGTATTAAAAATTAAATTTCCAATTTGATTTAATTAGTTGGGAATTATTGGAAAATTTGAATCATTGGTTATTGAACAATTTTATTACATATCGAAATGTTTTAACATTTAAAAATTAAAATATTTTGATTTAAAATAAAAAAAGGGGTTTTTTTTTGTAGAAATTAATTTAGTTGGTTTTTATTCAATTTATTTTAAGTAGGTAATTTTATTTTATTCAAGGTTTAAATTTAAATAAATTATTTTTAATTTTATACAAAATTATTGTCATAAAGTCATATACATATAGCCATACATTTAATTTACATTTTTAACCTTAATAGTATTATTTTTAATATAGGTACGATAGTTCGTTGAGGTATCAACGCTGCAAGTATCTCCATTCTCTGGCAGAATAACATTTCCAGCAATTTTTTTGTATTTAAATAAAATGAAAGTAATCATTAATAGTTTTGTTAAGTTTTTAATTAGTCATCGGATAACTTGTAAAATTTTTATTACAATTATATCTAGATTACAAATACTTAATAATCGGTAATCAAAAGTTTTAGACTAATATAATAAGAATTATAAGTTTTTTTTTTGATTACTAGCAATAATAATCAAAAAATTTGAGTACAATTACTATGGTAATGGTAATCAAAATTTTTGATTAAGATTATTAAGTAATCATTATGTTCAAGTATTGAATTACAAAGTAATCATTATTTTTACAATTCTGATCGTCAGTCGGTTGTAAAACTAGTATTTCTAACCTATTTATAATGTTAGTAATGAAAATTTTAGAACCGGAACTAAGGTTAATTGAATTAATATTTTTCCTTCAAATGATAGAATTCATATAGATGATCTTAGAATCATTTTGCTTTAAAAGGTTAGCTTATTCCAAAGTTTGAGTTGATAAATCATTGATTACCTATAAAGTACTAAAAAAATACTTTATAGGTAATTAATTACTTTATAGTCATTGACTAAAAAAATTAAGATTAATTGTTTCTTCATTACTTTCGTTTAATTATCTAACTTCATTTAATTGAATGTCTGACGCAGTTCTATTCTATTGCGTTTAACAGACCTAAATACATATATAATAAAACTTATGTATATAATCATAAATTTTCTCTTTCTAAATTCTATATTTCATATTCTTTCATATTTTATCCAAGTCATGTCCTTTTTTTAGATTTTTCCTCCACTTTTTTACTTAAAATCTTGTTATTACTTTCACTTCTAAAATTCTACAATCAATTTTTGAAAAATCTGACAACTGGTTATAAAGTTAAACCCCTTGTGTAATATATGACATTTTCTTGTTCTTAAAATTTAATATGACAAGTTGTTAAGATTTTTTTTTTGTTTATTTTGTTGTTATTATTCTATAGCCAACATTTAAAGTTGAATTGTTGTTACAGAACAACCGTGTCTATAATAAAGGAATATTGCCAAAATTCCAATGCCCAATCGTTATACCATTTTGTTATTTCAATAAAATTTAAAATCCTTTGAAATTTATGTTTATACAACAAATTTCTATTTGTATGTGTATTATGATTTGTATAATTCAAAAGGAAATTATATTTATTATGAGTTGGAATTTAAACATTGAATGAAATTGGGGAGAGTTTACTTCAATATATCCGTTAAGAAACTCAAAGGAATAATTGTTTAATAAGCAGGACACTTTTTAAACGAATCTAAGTATAATGAAATGAAAATTTACTACCGCGTCTCTTGAAAAGACTTATTTGTATGCAAAACTTGTCTTTTCCGGGAACATTTAAATATTACATTTTGGATTAAATATTAAGTTTTATAAAGAGGAAGAGGAGAAGGGGGGATGTTATTTAAAATAATAAGGTTAAGTTAAGAGGTGAGGAAGTGAAGACATGAGAAGTTTTTTATTAGATAATTAAAATAAATTCAGATTGTTTTGACTAATTTGTATGGGATTTAGAGATTTTTTTGTAAAGTTTTTTCATCTGGAATTCTCTACAGGGTTTTTACTTTTTATTTTAAATACACATATTTTAAAAAAAATTTATGTCTTAAGAATTCCCAAAGAATATTAATCCCCTGTGATTTTCAAATTCTGTTGTTTAAGATAATTAAAAAATTGAGGTTTTTTGTTTTTAAATTAAAAAAATTTGAGATTAGGGGGAGTTTACATGCTTCAAATGTTAACAGAGACCTAAAATCAAAAGAAATTTGTTAAAACCACTCGAAATTCAAAGAATTACTCGAGTATATGTATATGTGTACCTAATAAATTTCATAAATATTAAATTACTTGTAAAAGCGATTAGCATCTGACAGATAATCCAATGAGAAATGTTTATTATTAGCCAAACGTTTTTTTTTAATTATAAGAAATATCTTTTGATAATTTTTTCAGATTTTACGAGTTAAATTAAAAATTCTTCATCTGTAATTACAAAATTGCCAATTGCTTTGCCTTTCTATTGCCAATTGTAATTGCCAATTGCTTGGACTTCCGACTTTTTTTCTCATTTAATAGATATTAACTAAAGCTGGTTTTTTTCTGATTTGGCCTAAAATATCACCTACTGAGGTTGAAAATCCTCCTAAAATTAGACCAATTAATTTATTTGTAATCAATGGTTTTTATTAAACTTTGGAAAAAAAGGAAATTTTAAATTTCTACTCAGTCCTTTCTGCAGGACAATTGTACAAAATCATGTAAAGTATTTGTTCAAAATATTTTGAAATACTTTTTATAAATATTGAGTTCTAAATATATTTGAGTTTATAAAGTCAGACGTCCAAGAGTTACTTTTGGCTTAAAATTTTTTAAGGAGTTTTGGTAAATCAATTGCAAACCACTACTCTATCTATAATTCTTTAAAATATTTGGCTTTAGTTTTTTATCGCATCATTGACTTGTTAAATATTTTATTAAAAATAACAAAATAATTTGTTTATTACTATTAACATTTTAAGTTTCATTTTAAATTCTTTGTACTATAAAAAAATAAAACTTATTGATAAGTATCTAATATAGTCATGTAACATATGTGATGATTTCAAAAATGTATAAACCGCAATTGTTTTCCATTATTTTCTTAATAATAAATGAAAAAATCCCCAAATATTGTTGTTGCAATTTTAAATTATCAAAAATGTTGGGAAGAACCCCGTAAAAAAAAAATATTCTATTCATAGAGGATAACTAAAGCTATTATCTTTTACTTATGCATTTTGAATCTTATGAATATATTCCCCAAGTCCATATTTTTAAACAAAAAACGATTTTTTTTCAATTTTTTTGTTTAGCAATATGCAAAAGACGTTTACTATTATTGTTCACGTGTGGAAAACGACAAAAGTCTAGCGCACATAATATAGCAAAAGAAAAATCGCATATGCAAGTTACTAAATTAAGAATTTTTGCATGGTCTTATTTTCTTGCTATTTTTTTGTCTTATTAAAACAAAAGAAAAATGCAAAGAATTGTAATTTTTCTTACCTCAGCTTTTGTTGTTTTGAAGAAAGGAATAAGTATTCAATTTTTTTTATTTTGGATACTTTTATTTTGAATAGACAGTTTGTCTTTGTTATATATCTACAATTAGATTGAAAAATTAGATTTGTATCCAGTCTTGTATAGTACTATGTAAATTGATACTAAAACAAAGTTTCAAGTAGCATTACCTGATACTAATTACTATGTCACCAGTATTACTTAGATCTCGATTATAACACAATCAAGTAAAAGTACTTATTATTGCCAGAAAATAATTAAAATGTAAGTTTAATTATTGTATTTATTTATTTGTACTTAAGTACCTTCAAATATCAAAAAATTTAATTATTTTTCAAGTATTGAAGTATTTTGCAAAATACTTGAATATTTAGAACTGCGATGTTTAAAAAACCCTCAATTATCAAAAATGATTACAAAAGTAATTTAAGTTCCAAACAAAATTATAAAAGTAATTGAAACGCAAATTTAATTACTTTTTAGAAATTATCAAGGAAATACTTGATTCCTTTCATTGGTAATTAAATTCTAAAAGTATAATGTAAATAGAATGTAATGATTACAAAGCAATCGTATCAGTACCTGTATTGGTACTTTAATTTTACAGGTCTGAAACCGATATAAGGAAATTGATTTTTTAACACGTTTAATATTATTATTAAATTCAAAACTCAAGCCCCCTGGCAGCTAGTTGCTTATAAAATAAAAAATTAATTGTAATTTTAATTGTAATTAATAAAAGATAATAATAATATTAAATTCTCAACTTAATTGAAAAGAAATAGAAAGGAACTTAAAAAATATAAGATATATAATGTACTTAAGTTTAAATTATTGACTAGTTTATGCGCAGGTAAATTATACTATCTGTCAATCATATAATGAAAAATTGCATAAATTTAGGCGCAAAGTATGTAATTTTATATTTTTCAAAAAAACTATTCTAGTGTCTGTAGAATTATGATTTTCCTTAGATTTTAACTTTTTTAATATTATAAAAAAGATTATACTATTTTTTGTATGTGTTCTTTGTATATTATGTCCTGTATATTTTTTTTGGTAACTTATATACTTATCATTTCAAAGGTAAATGATGTTAAAAAAAAGGACACTACCGTTATACAGTAAATAATGAAATACCCTTTCTTCACATTTTTAATAATATACTGTTTTTTATGAAATAGCTTTTTTTTTTATAAATTTTTGTATTAAAGCAGGGTGAAAAAGTTTTACAGTTAGAATAGCTGGGATGAAAACATTTTAAAGCATCTGTTAACAATTTTGTTCATTTACTTTATATATGCATGAATTAAATGTAGAATTAAATGAAAATACTATACAATTATTTTCAATTCTTAATACTTACATATTTGACTATGTATATGACTGTGTACAACTGTATATATATATATTTAATACTTTATCCTTTTTATTCTTCTTATTGTATTATTCTAACTTCTCACCAATTTAAATGTATTTAGATTTAAACGGTAAAAAAATGTTCCATTTCCCTGATAATCAACATATATATATATATACAAAATTGCACAATCAGTTTCGTATATACAAAAAAAAAACAATATAAAAAGAGTAAAAGAGATGGAAAATATAAAATCTTGTTTTGTCTTAGAATGTAAAATAAAATGAAAAGAACTTCTGTCATTATATAGTGCATTAAAAATATTATTCTGATTGTAAATATGAAAAAAAAGTATGGAGTGTATAAAATTTAAACTTTATAACGGTAATTTTTGCAATTTGTTTTTTCTATTATCATCCATTTTTTTTTTTGTTGTCTTTCTGTATTTTATGAAATAAAAAGACTTCCTCCATTTATGTGCATTTTTTTTTAGTGTCAGTGAAAAATATAAAAATACAATTTCACTTGAACTGAATCTAAGAAAGTGAAAAAAAGAATGAGATAAAAAAATAATATAAAAGAAAGAGTATAGAATAAAAGATAGAATGAAAAAGAAATAGAGATGCTCTATTAATAAATGCAATTGTATAGAGTTGTAAGGGAAAATGCACTTGGTATTTTTTTTTTAAATCTATTATTTAGATGTATGTGTTTTTTGATGTATTATTTAGATGTAAATGTATGCAATTTTTTATTTTAAATTATTAGAAAATGAAATTTTTTGTAGCGCGTAAATTTAAATTATAAGTACATATAAAATATTTAAAAAAAATAGAAATGCAACTTTAAAATTAATTATAAAAATTCTTTGAATATATTTAAATAAATAGTGAGAGTAAGCATTTAAATAATTTTTCTGAAGGAAATTGGGCTCAATAATTAACACAAATGCTGCAACCTATTTTCTGACTATTTCGGTCGGTTTTAACTCTTTCTCAGGGTGCGTTTATGTTAGAGTTGTGATAAGAGATAAGAGCATAGCGTACAAAACTATATACATGATATAAATAGAGGTGTTTATATTGGTCGATAAACAATATATATTTTCTATGCTATGCACTTACCGACGATCTTATCACTTTATCAACTTTTATAAAATCACTTGTAAATAAGATTAACTAACAATGTATACATATATAGAAATGAACTGAGCACATATATAAAATACTTTAATAGATTAAATTTTTATATCGTCCTACATAATTTTTAAGGATTAATATAATCTAAATTAATTATTCTTGAACTTATTTTTAATCTACCCAATTAGTTTTGGTCAAGTTCGCCCACATAATTTAATCAGTCCCCCCATTATTATCAAAAATAGGATATCTTTTCATTTACCTTTAACTTTTACATTAATTTTTAAATTCTTCTTCCATATATCGTTAAACAAATCACAAATTTGTAAAATTTCTGCAAATAAAAAGAATTCATCAAAGATTACCTTATCTTTATTCATATTAATCGAATTATCAATTAAATTGCCAAATTTCCGATTATGTCACCCTAAACTTAAAGTATGGGAAGGAAAAATTTCATAAAAATAACCTATGACCTATAATTTATTTTTTTATTTTGTACACTTCCCCTTATTTCACACATCATATTTTTGTGTTTTTTTTTTGTTAAAGGAAAAGGAAAAAATTAAAGAGGGAAAAAATGTAGTAATCTTTTCCTTAATAATTTTCACCCCATTTCTTTTCCTATTGTTTCATGTCATTTGTTCGTTTTCTTTCAAAACAATCAACAGAAAAATTCCTATTATTTTTAAGGACAAACCAATGGACTTTAGTTTGAAAATGACTAATGTTTGTTTTGTAGGACGATATAAATATAGTAGTAAAAAAAATATGATTGTATATTTTACAAGATATATTTTATATTTTTAAGAAATTATTGTTTTGTTGACTTTTTTTTGCTGTGTGGTAAAATGAAGGGTTATAATTTTTTTTTCTCTTTTTTTTTTTATTTTATTATAACTCTTCTTTTTTGTGGCATCAAAAATCAAATATATCGAAAAAGTATGGAATTAGGGCTGGGAGTTGACTACTTATGAGTTAAAGTGACATGTTCAAAAGACCCAGCTCTGCAAACCTCTAAAGAAGGGTGTCAATCGGTTAACAATACGATTGTAAATTACTGAATGTCATTGTTATATGATCGGGTCTTAGAGCAATGTTGGATCTTATGGGGTTCAGATCTATGTGTAAAGGTTTTTCGAACTGGATCTCAAATAAAATAGTAATAAGTAAATTGACAAGGTTTTATAACCCAAGGTAGATCTTATCAGATTCACAATAATTTTTAAAAGTATTCAGATCTCGTTTCCTTGAAGAATGCAATATTAAATTGGAGAACCATTTGGCAATTTTATTTTTTCTTAAAGCTACTAATAGAAGCTTCTGAAAGTTACTAATAGAAACTTCTTAAAGCTAATAATAGTAATTTGCCTTTAATAGAAGGGCAAACAAAAGTTAACAGCGGTATTGAAAAAGACATATTTTAAAATTCAAAGCTCTTAAAACATATGAACTAAGTGGGACAGTATAAGGTCTTATACCATCTAGAATGTTTTAGATTTCAGTTCATACAATTCTATATTTTTTTATATATTGCAATAATTTTTTATTTCAATTATAAGTTGTTTCTGTATCTCAACTTATTAATCAAATGCTTCCCAACCATTAAATAAGTTACCCTATACTTAAAATAAAATAAATAAATATAGATAATAAAAAGGGTTGACATATATACCTTATATGAAAAGAAAACAATTTGCTTATTTGGCGTTAAAGCAATAAAAATAAATTTATTTCATATGGAATGTAAAATAAGGGACAAAATAAAAATAAAACTCAGAAATTGAAATTGGACAAACAATTTCCATTGCGTGTATAAATCAAATTGTTTCATAAAATAACAAAAGGACTTATGTAAGTCTTAAATATCTTTATAAAGAAGAGGTAAATATAAAAAAAAGAAATTTACAGTTTTTAACGTATATAATTTTTTATTTCTTTTGTTAAATTGTATTAAATTACCATATAAATGAAATTATATTCTGTCATGGATTTTACTTTTTTTTTTTGTACACTTTTTTTTTTATCAAGGACATTCATTTTCCGAACAGGTGTAAATTACCTGATGAAATTGTTTTAGCAAAAAAAAAAAATAACCATTAAAGAAGAATTGAATTCATCGTCTTGGTTTTAACAATATTTTTACCTGACATTTTATAAAACAGGAATAATTTATTTAAATTTTTTATTTTTAGTTTATTTTATTCCGATTTTTATTTTTTATTGGGAAATGGAACTTGTTGAATATACATTGTATTGTACATTTAAGGACATATAAGTAGGAACGAATATATAAAAATTTAGAAAAAGTCTTTATAAATTTAAGACTTTAATGGTTTAAAATTTAATAAAATGCACTTTAGGGCATGTTACAGGACTTTGGTATTTTTTCTGGATTTTTACACATTTATTTGAAGCTTATCAATAGACAATAGGTTCTAAACTTAAGATTATTTATCAGATTAGAATAAATTAATTCAAACATAATTTCCGATAAGAGCAATTATCTTGCATATTATGTGTAAATGCATATATTTTAGCAGAAATGTTGAGGTAGTTCACACATTTAGCTACACACATAATCTCACACGTTAAACCAACTCGAACTTGAGAAAAATCAAATTTTGAGTTGAGCAGGACTCAAATAAGCTCAAAATAATTTAATTAGATATACTTAAATTTAGATACATATTCATATTTAAGTATTTATATGTAATATATGAATTAAAATTTTAAAAGATTTAAGCTAATTTGACTTGCGCTCAATTCGAATTCAAATCAAAAGTGGAAAGTAGCTCAATATTTGAGTTAGCCTAATCTGAAGCGCGCATGTATATAACTCAAGTATGAACTAGCACAAACCTTAAAATAGCTCAGCTTGTGAGCTTTTTAATATATCTCAAGGTATTAGTTAACTCAAAGTATGAATTAGCTCAAATTTGAGCTTTTGACAAACCTGAAATATAGTTTCTATGAGGAAAAGTCTTGATTTGAAAAAGTTATATTAGGAAATCTATTACGATAGATAAAAGTGGCATTCAATAATTGAAGTACTTTTGCTCACTATTTTATCGAATGATGTTCAGATTTATTTGTTTGTTACTATTCCTGAAATTATTAAGTTTTCAATTTAGTTTAGTAGTTTTTCCATTTGTTTGTTTTTGTTTTAATGTGAAAGGTTTTAAACAATCAAAAACAAAAAAAAATCAAAATGTTTGGAATATTCAGGTCATTTAAATATAGTGTTAAATGGTCTATCAAAAAAAAATAAGAATAAAAAAAACGAAACACTTAATATATAGCTGTGAAGTAAAAAAAATGATTATTTTTATATATGTAGCAATAAAAATAAATGACAGAAAATTTAATTCCAGGTCATGACATTTTTATAACATATGTACCTTTACATACATAATATGTATACATTTAATTTGGTGTGAAATTAATTGCACAAAGTTTAGAAAGTAACAATAATGAAAAGGCTTAAAATAAATTTTTATATAACTGATTTTGAGTTTAATAATGCATTTTGTAAAATAAACTTATAGCCCTCTTTTACATACCTTTTACACTTAGTCAAATATGGATAGTTTTAGAAAATCATAAATATTTTGTGTTAAAATGCTATAAAAAGAAATAAAGTACAATTTTATAAGAAAAATACTCATATACATTTATTTATTCCAGAAATAAAGAAAAATTAGATAAAAAAGTAAATCTAGAACATACAAGTATGCAATTTCTGTATTGTTTTTTCACAGTTAAAACATTTTTTGTATTTTTAGATTAATGGGTCATCAAAATGCATGCTAAATTTATTTTGAATAAAATTTAGAAAGTGACGCATATAAATAATAACTTTTTGAAAATCACTCAAATGATTTAAGTGATTGTACTAGAATTTTTTTAGTTAAATGACTTTACAGTTATAAAGCATAATAAAATGGTTGTGCAAAGATTTTTTTTAAAAATTATTATATTAATTTTTATTACTAACATAACAAATAAAAAAAAACAATGTAAATTATAAAAAATCTTTTAAATGCTTTCTTATTATCCTCATTTATGCAAAATAATAATTTCCCTTTATTTTACACATACTTCTGTAAAGTAATCTTATGGCGAAATTCCAGTACTTTGGTATTTAATTAAATAAACCAGCACCAGTCCTATTACTGGAATTATATTCAAAGTTTACTGGTACTGGAAGCTACCATTACTTTACTAGTATTTACCTGGCAAGTACTTGTAAGTACTGGTAATGTACTGGTTCGTTTGGTAAATACTGATAAAAACTGGTAAAGTCATTGAAGATCAAATTATCAGTATTGTTACTAAAACTTGTATTTTTTCAATTTCAACTTAAATTTCACTGATCAAATATCAGAACAGGTACTTGACTTGTACTACTACTTGAAAAAGACAGCTCCGATTTTATTGAAAGATTAGGAATTTAATTTAAATATTTCGGAGAATAAATTTGTATAATTTTTTTAAGAGTATTTACAGTAAGAATAACACGAAGTCTCAAAAGGTGAAATTCATCAAAATAGATGATTTCGATTTGGGCCTAATATTTCACAATTATGAGCAGGGCATTTTTCTTTTAAATTTCTGGTTTCTTAAAAAAAACTTTCAGAAGCCCAAAATAGCGAAAAAATTAGATTTAATACATATTATTTGTATTTAGACTAAAGCTGTTTTTTTTTTTTTAAATTTTTTTATGAGGTTCCCCAAAACATTTATTTCAATGGATGAGAGAGAATAAGATTTCTGTAATTTGAGATTTTGAAAATTGGAATTTGTTGATATTAGATTTTGCGATAAGATATTGTTTTATTCTTTAAGCTGATATGCAGCAAAAGTGTTCATCTTAATCTTGTATAAAAAATTATTACACAATAATTATTCAAATTAAAAAAAAATGCTAGTCTGGACTCTTGTTTAACAAATAATAATCACAATTAACAAAATATACAACAACATAATTTCTTCCATTAAAAAAGAACTATAAACTAGAGTACAAAACTGCAATTGGAATACAAAAATGTGTATAAAAATTTTGCCCAGACATATTCTCAAATCCCTAGCATTTTAAATTAACATTTATTCTCAAATTCTTCTTTCATTTTTCGTATTTCATCAATTTGTCTGAAAGGAATTTGCCATTTACTACACATTTATAATAATGACATTGATGCCTATTTTACACTATCTATGATAACTATATAACAAAAAAATTCTGAATTCTGATGACAATGAATATGTTAACAATGAATTTTGCATGTTCATTATTATAATTGATTGATATATGATGATTATATAAATGATGTATATTGTATAATATATAATGATTATGTTGATGATTAAAATAAGAAAATAATTTTACAAAAAAAAAAAAGAAACGCGGAAATAGGCTTAAATGGTTTATTTGCATGTTCAATTTTATAGTGTGTTATGTTTAACATATTCACATACCATTAAATAATTCATATTCATACATGAATATATTACTACACAAAATACACAAATAAACTTTTGTGAATATATAATTATGTCCCTGTTGCTATTTGATTATTGTTATATTTGTCTGAAAAATCTATTTTGTATATATATTATATATATATATATATATATATATGAAAGAAAGAATGAATGAATATGATTGAATGAATGAGTATAAATGTACAAAATAGAAATATATTTAAAAAAAAAAAATAGTCTGAACCACACGTCACCGCAGACAAAATAAAAAAAAATTTAAAGCTTACAATCAAAAGAATGCGAATAAAAGTAAAGAGAAGGAGTAAAAAATATACGAACCACGAACGATGAATAATAAACCAAATAATCATTTTTTATGATGACATGTCCCTAATGATTTGTATAATGTGATGTGTCCTAAGCCACAAATAAAATATATATATATGTAAAATAACATTATATACAACAATACTTTTTGTAGACTTTTAATTATGTGTTCTTGACCATTATTATTATTATCATAATTATTTATATTATTCGAGAATTTACTGTAATGAAGCAAATTTGGAAAATTTTTATTATAGTGTTAGGAGATTTTTGTTCAAAAATGCGTTCGTTTGTTTGTCAGATCGAGTGTGGGAAACTTTAAATTTTTGGTTTTATTCAAATAAAAATTTTTCTATTTTCATATCTATTGCATAATAAATTATATTTTAGACATATGTATATAATAATATGATTTAGTATTTATGATTTTTCTTTTTGTGCAACCAACATAAAAAGGATATTAAAAAAGGATCAAAAGGATAACATAATTATATTTGAAATTGTTTTAATCTATTGTGTTTAATCGTTGCCTGTTTGCCTGCTGCTGAATTAACTAAAACCAAATCGGATCGAATGGGATGGTATTTTTAGGAGGATAGAAATTATTATATGATTATTATTCAACAAAAGTTCCCAAGAGATTCGTTTAAGTTATGGAATTATGCGTTTTTTTTAGAAAGTCTTTTGTGTTTAATAAATGGAGGAATAAAGTTTTGTACTTTAGTTTTTTATTGTCGTGAATTGAATGAATTTATGTATAATTCAAGGAATTAATGAATAAACGCTGATTAACTTCAGTTTTATAGTGGGTGTAGTGTAATGGTAGTGGGTTGTATATGGAGATGTTTTTGGAATTTAGTAGTTGGAATAGTTGGAATATAAAAATTTTATGATTCATGCGGGATAGAAACTATTAGTAACTTGAAATTTTATTAAAGGGGTTTAGTCACGCAATTTTGGTAAAATTTTTTTTTTAAATTTGTCATTCATTTTGTCATTCAATTTATCATTGCTAGTATTTATGAATATAATAAATGAAAATTGTATTTGAAATAATTTAAATAATATTAAATTGAAAATTCGGGATAATATGAGTATAATTGAATATATTATTCAATATGTTTTGATTATAACGAATGTGTTTGTAATTTAAGTAAATTGTAGGCCAATTTTGAATAAATTTTTGTAAAGTCTAGATCTAATACTGTAAATTAGAAATAAGTTAAAAATCAAATTGTAACTCAATACTGAAATAAGTGTACCAAATTTTGTAAAAATAATTTCCTTGGTTCGAAGGATAATGGCTAGGTACTTACTATTTTTTTTATTTTTGTTAGACACTATCTAAATAGTATTAATATATCCTACATATCCTTATATCCTACAATATTTCTTTGAATTTATACAAAAATAATGTAGTTTTAAACAAATAACAGAGGTTTTGAAGGGAAAATAGGATGTTAGAGGAGATCTTAAAAGTAAATTTGAAACGAACCAGAACTGTTTTATTTTTAAATTTCTCAAAATTCGGCAATTTCCATTAGAGAGCAGAATATCAGAAACCTGTTTATTTTAGATGTTGTACATTGAATAATTTTTGATTACCAGATTCAAACCATTCACGAATTTTCTCTTGGAAGCACTAAAACGAAGAAATAGATATTTAATTTAAGTTTTAGTTGAAAATTTCAATTGGTACGAAACCTACTCAAACTTGAACAAATCCATTTAGTAAAGTTCAAATAAGTTCATTAAACAATTTCTTCAGGTACTTAAAATAAATTTTATTTAGAAATTAAATGAATTACTTAAGCACGATATCGGAGTGACTCATTTAAAATAAGTTTTAAGTTAACACGATAGTTATAATATGTACTATATTTCATTATTTAAAAAAAAGTTTATAGGTCATAGCATTAGCCAGCCACAACAATTTTTTATCAATTATTATTTAAATTATTTTTTAATACAATAAATTTCAATGAAAATTTATAAACTTTAAAAACTTCTAACAGTTTTTTTTCTTTATTAAGTTGAAAGTTAAGTGCATAAAAAATGCAAACATAAATATAATAGAGAGCCATTTTTTTAAATTAATTTTTTTTTTTAAGTTATTAAAAAACAAAACTATATGTTTCCATATAAATACTTAACATATTATGAATTTGAATATAAATGCAACCTACTTTTTAAAGGATAAAACTTCCTACAATTAAGATTAGACCTGATTTATTCAAAAATATTTCATAATATTTTTTTCTTCATTAAATTTATTTTAATTTTAATGAATAATTTCTCAAAATTTACACCCACATTTCCGTTTATATACCAGTTATAGTTCATTTTCCTTAACTATATAAATAAAATAGTTACCTTAGTATTTTTTTTAATTCAAAAAAATTGAGCATTTATTTATAAACTTGTAACATGTTGCATAATTTTTTTTTTTAAATATGCAACGGTTATAAAATACCAAAATACCATAAAAAAAATTAATTTAATGTAAAATTTTTTTTTCTACTTATTTTCATTCATTTAAAATTACCATTTTTTTTTTTTACATTCCTTAGAGTGTTTTTAATTTTCTCTTGATTGCGCAATTTATTTTTAAAAAATGCATAATGATGTCCTTTCATGCAATTCGTTTATATATATAATATGCATTCATATGCATATATATTCCGAATTTTATTAAAAAATAAAAAAAAAAATAAATGAGGAAGTAAGTAACGTAGACTGTGTCGACTTTGGGATACTCGCATGATTATAGTTAAAACGTTAAACAGTGGGTTTAAGGAATTGACGATAATTGTTAAAATTATTGAAAGATTTAATAGTCAAACTATAAGGACTCGAAGCTGTTTTAAGGGACCAACCACATTTTAGAAAAGCCGTTATATAACTTTATTATTTTTTTTAATAACTATACCAGTGTAGGTTGATTCTACTAGACCAAGTTTCGAAGTACTTATAGCAGTTACCCGAACCTGTCACTTAATTATACATATGTGAATATAAAAAGTTGTATGCAAGATTATAGGATCTCTTGCGTTAGACAAACTAAATTTTGTGGAGACTTTAACTATTAAATATGCTTAATATCTAAAGCAAAAATAGCTTTCATATACAAAAAATTCAGAATCCAAACTTTTCAATTATTCGAGTTATACGGCGGACTAACGAGCAGGCTCAAAATCCTAAGCCAACTCACTTTTAAATTCTATCATTTCTATACACTTAGTCTATATATCCATCTCGCCTTTTTTACAGTGTCTTAAACGCAATGGCAAATTAATTATACCCTAACACAAGCTCGGTCTTACAAGAATTAAAATTAAAAACTACAAAACTCATTAGTTAAACTACAAATATAACTTAGGAATGAAATTTTTGGGTAATAATTTTCGATAGAAATGGGTAGGTATTTCTTCAATATAGTTGTTATAAGTGGAAGGAAATAGTGAAGAAAAATCCCTAGAGTTTAATGAAGAGGATCAAGTAAAATAATTTGGAAATATGTATTGTTTTTAGAAATTAATATACCGTGAGTGTATTATGAGTTTATTTTACCATGGATGTAGAAAAGAAGGATGGGATGGTTTGAATGTGAATTCACAACCTCTAAGAGGTGTTAAGTGTTGATATAAGTATAGTTTTTTAATACAAATTTTTTTTTGTATTTTTTACTTTTAGTTGAGAAATTTGTCATAGATGGATGGTAATTTTTAAATTTTTTTAAAAATATTTTATACCATGTGCACATAGTACAATAAGGTGCAAAATGTTAGGTACAGTGAGGAAACATTTCAATAATTCAGTAGTTAAAATTTTTTATAGATTTTTTTCTACAAAAATGAATTAGTGACTAAACCTGTATTTTTAGTATTTTTGGCACAGTCTTTAAGTATATTATACATAAATTTAAAGGAATTCAGTATATATATTTTATTGTATATTAGTGTATATAATAGTTTCATTGAATTACGTAAATATATCAAGAGAAAATTGTTAAGTAGTCACGCACTAATAATTAATTAAACTCTATAAAGAAACAAAAAAAAAAAAAAGAATTATTAAAATGAGGTTAGAATTAAACTAAATGGTTCATATACAGACATATTATATATGTGTATTGAAGAGAGTAGATAGTGACATACCTTGTTCTATAGATTTTTTTTTTTTTTATTATAAGGTAATTATTTTTAATTAAATGAGAAGAAAAATGTGTTCTGTTCTCTTTAGGTGGTATATGTACTATATGTATATGTATATATGTATTTAAATTTAAAAACGTAAATTATTTTTTTTTGAACGTGGTTTTGGGGAAGTTTGTGTTATATTATTAAAGAATTTAAAAAAATTTTGAGTAGAATGAAAATATTTTAAAATTATTTTTAAATTCAATTAGGATTTCTGAAAGCAAACTAAAACTTTATTGTTTTGGGTGTTTCAAGCTTCTCGGGTATTTATTCTAATATTCTAGTTTGAAGGGCGTGGAATATTCGAAGTATAGGTTTTCCAGATACTTTAAGAACCTTTCCATCTTAAAATTTAAAAAGTGTTAAAATTTTAAATTTTAGACCTCAGATGCGGAAGCAGCAAGTGAACAGGGTTTTTTTTAAGTCCAAGTATATGGGTTTTCATTCGAGTCAGTGGTCATATAGTAGAGCTACGAACTAATTCAAAGAGCTGTTGGTCACTGTTTTGTTAGCTGTCTGAATATTTTTCGATTTAAGGAATAGTAAGAGCACGACAAGCATTATTCAGATAAAGTAAAAAATATTTAGCTAACGGAAATAGTATTCCCAATACATGGGGGAGAATAAAAACGCCTATATCTACAGAAAAGGACTTATATCGCAATATAATTGGAGCTTTTTTATTTTTAAAATATAAAATTTTAGGAATAGAGACTAGGAAGCTTAATCAATCAGTTATTTTGCATTTATAACTCCCAACCATCATTAACAATTCGTTAATTTTATTCACAAATCAAGAAAAAGGATAAGGGTGATAAAAAAATTTAAAAATATATATTTAAATAAAAAAATTATCCAAAAAATCTCTAACTCCTCTTATATAATACCCCTGCCCCTGTCTACAAGCATAACCATTAAAATTACTATTCCTATAATCTATAATATACATATATTAATATGGGTATTGATGATGATAATCATCATTTTGTAACATTATCATCTTCATCAATTTCACATCATTCAAATTCACACCTTAAGGCCTAAAAAAAAAAATTGAAGGAATCCTTATTTAAAAAATAAAGGAAGTATAGAAAAACTTTACAAATCAAAATATAGAAGAAGAAATCCCTTAAAGTTATCTTCAATTCAAATAATGATACAAAAATAAAACACAAACAACATATTAGATATGTCAAGTATGGATGAAAAGATTTAAGTTTGTTTTGTATCCATTCTATATCCTGTTTTATAGATGAATTTGACATTAATATAAATATTTGTTATAAATTTAAGAATTTTGTTTTTTTTTTTATATTTTTGTCATCCATTATATTTTTAAGTATCCTGCTTTAAAACTGGATCCTTTGAAATAAAAATTTAATGCTTTTGTATGTGCACAATTTTGCTTGTCTTGTAAATTTAATATTTACAAATATGAGTAAGTGTAGGATTGTATTTTATAAAATTTATAGCCAATGGCATTTCAATTCATTTGATATAAAACATTGAAAATTGATTTAATGGTATCACTCTTTGATATTTTATTAAAATAAAAAAAAAATAAATACATAAATTGGAAAAACATAAATCAAATATTTGATTAGAAATAAAAATTTTGCAGATGTGAGGAAGTCAACCCTTGATTATTTTAAAAGATAACAATTATGGTGCACTTAAATTGAAATGGATTCAAGATATAGAATTCATGGGTATTGTTTATTTTGACAAGATTATTAAAAGGTCCTGGATTTAAAATATAGAAACTAGAATGCATGAAATTGATTATTATTACAAGATGATTAAATGGTATTGAATTCAGGATACAGGGTGTATAATATGACAAAATAATTCAGAGCTTTGAATGTGAAACTAATGAAACTTTGTTTGAAATAAAGTTACTCAAAAACCATTGAAAAATAATTTTAACTTAAAATTTGAGAAAGTAAATTGTATCAGTAATTTATAAAATGAACTTAGTGTAAATTTATTTATAATTCTATTTAAATTTAAACAATTACCCCGCAATTTGTAGGTTACTTCATGGTTGACAAATCATAGCAATATATTAACTAATCCAAATTTATTAATAAGGAAAGAATTAAAAAAAAAAGAAGAACTGAACAGTTTTCTTAACCTTAGTTAACTTATCCGAAAGTTATATCTTAACCTCATAATTAACGTTTACTTTTAATCATCAGATAAACTTATGAATAATAAAACACCCTAGATTTTCTTTTAAAATTTATCCAGTTTTTTTTTTTTATTTATAATTATATTTTTGCATTACAAATATTTATAAACCTTAAAATAAAATAATTCATTTATTATTTTTTTTCATTAGTGCTTCCTTAAAGCGGATTTTCCTACAACGTCAGATACATTTCAAAAATTTTCGCAAAATTTTTCACCATTTTAAATAAAAGGACTAAATAAATATAAAGAAAATTATTTTTAAAAAGCTTTATGTATTATGATAGGCTTTCTTTTATACTAATATAGAAAATAATTTAAGAAAGTTATGGACATGTAATTGGAAACACTACGGTTTTATATACATTCAGTGCCCTATTTCATAAAAATTGACAACCTGACAATTTACAGGAGAAAAAATGTAAAACCTCCAATTTAATCAAAATTCAGAGCAATTAAAATTTTTTAAAAATAAAATTGTCAGAATATTGTGACAACTTTAAAAAATTTTTCTCGGTCAATACTTATAAAATGGGGCCCTATTATAATTTAATTAATATATTATATAAGTTTGAAATATAAGTCAATATTTACTAAATATATAATGAAAATATAATAAGTAATAACATATAAAAATAATACAATAAGTATTGATCAGTCATTATATTGTAGGAATTTTCGGATCAGGACACTAGAGTTCTAAAGTTTTAACAGTTAATTTGTGTATATCTATAAAAAAAAATTAAGTTAAGGCTATACCTTAGGTTGATTTATTTACTTGGTACTTGGAATTTAAAGTTGAATGATGATATTTTAAACCAACCTAAATTAAATCTAAGTTCTAGACTTAAGATGACATATTAATAGGGTGATTGTAACTAAAAGTTGACTGGGTAATAGAGTATTTTCATTAGTTAACATAGGATTTTAAACAAAGTTCGAAAACTGATTAATATAAAAATTTAAGGTCATTTTGTTATATATACAGTCGTTCAGATTTTGTATTTCTACGCAGGAAATCAAAACCGAATACTGAAATCTATAAATTCGAAACTAATTCTTTTTTTTTGAAATTTCAATAATATTAAGCTAAAAACATAATTTTTACAGATTACCGGATAATAATGACTAACAATTAGACAATTTCCCCAAAAATCACTTAATAAAATTATTTAAAATTTAAATCTAAATCAAATTATATGTCCATAACTGTAATTTATTTAAAAATATAATACCATTTAGTATATCCTGTCTTTTTCTTTTTCTTGTTATTTTTATTTTTTTTTTGATGAAAGATAAATAAAAAAAAAAAACCGTAAAGTCCCTACGACATCAACAACAGAAGCAAAGTAAAAAAAGGAAAGAAAAAAAACAAACCCAAATAAGAAAAGAAAATATAAACCGTAGTAAAAAAAAAAAAAAAAAACAAAGAAAATACTGTTACAAAAAAAAAACGAATGAATCATCATAGACCAAGGCGTTTAACCATTTCACAAAAATATATTTTTATTTCGTTACAGTTACTTTTTCTATTTTTTAATTTTATTATATATATATATATTTTTTTTATATTAAAAAATCAAGTCCTGAATGACCTTGAGGGAAATTATATTATTTTTAGATATACATATGTATACAATATATATATATATCATTTAAAATGAATACAAATTGTTATTATTTTGATTGTATATATACAGTCATTAAAAAACATTAATTTAATGAAGCTTTTTATATGAATGTGCAGTTTTATACATATGTATATATAGGTATATATTACATACACAGTATATATGTATAAATTGTAGTATAAGAGTTTGGAGAAAATTGATAAGGAAAAATTCATTTAATTTTTAATGATAATGGAAAGAAAATATTTTTAATTTATTTTTTTTTTGAAGGGAAGGGATAACAGTGGTGTTTTGGACAGTTACTTTTTTTTGTTTATTTTACTTTATTTTGTTTTTTTTTTTAAAGAAAATTTAAAACAGTTTTCTTTTCTTGATAAATTGTAAGAAAATTGAAAAATCTTTAGTTTGCAAAAAATGTTTGTAGGTGCTTGTGTTGTTTTTGTTGGGTAAAATTAATAAAATATTTAGAAAAATTTTGTTAAAATGGACCTAAGATTAAAAATTCATTAAATTAAATTAAAAAAGTTTGTTTTCTAAAGATTCCATTGACGTCACAAACCTATTTTTAATGGTTAATTGGATGGTTTCTTCGAGTATATTTTGTAGTAAAGTTTTTTGATAGATTTGATGATAGGGTCCAAAAACTTCAGAATGTTAATATAATATTAAAATATGTATAATGATATTATATTAAAAATTTATAATGAAGTTAACAAAAAATTTATTTGATTATATTAATAATGATAAACATCTCTAATCTTAGTCAATTTTATTAATAGATTAATGATTAACACCTATAAATAATAAAAAGAAGGACATTTCCGAGGAAGATCCGAAAAATTTATTTAATCTTATTAATTGAAATATCAAAAATTAATGTACATTGTTTGGCGTTATTGAATAGATGACCCTACTTAAAACATATTCTAAAATAATAAAGCAATTAAGCCCTCTACTCAAAATGTTTGAAAGTAAAACAAGGAGGGGCAACAGATGCCAATTCTTTCATAGGGTAACTATCCAGGTTATAGAAACTTGTTAAATAAATGTGTTGATTAATATTGAAATTTTTCTTCTAAATATTCTAATCAATTTTACCCCTCCCTAGAATCTGAGTTTCCTACATTTTCTAAACTCAGCTGCTCTAATCCTTTCATATCCTTATCCTCGAAACCAAATTGCATCTGTATCACAGGTTTCATTATAGTTTTTTTTTAAAAAAAAGAAGTGTTATTGTGGTGTATTTAAGTCTCACATTTCAATTCAGTGCGTCGCGTATGCCCAAAAGGAACTCCGTCTACTGAAACTTTCCAAGGTTTTGTTGAAATAATTTCATAAATTATTACGATTCATGAATGTTAAAGTGCACTCTGAAGTTTGACAATTCTATAAATATAAAAGGTAAAGATAAAGGTTATATACTCAAATTAAATTTCCTTAAATTTACAACTAACATTGGAGGAAAACCTCTCCGTTACCCCTTACAAAAACTTTATATTTTAAAGAAGCTTTATTAAATTAAATAATACTTTTTTGATCATAAATCTTTATAAATTTACCTACCATTTTACTAGCGTATTTTTATAGTCTGATGAATAAACATTTTAATTTTTTGTTTTAACTCCTTATAATTAAAAAATATATATATATATATATTTGCATAAATGTTGTGGTAAAATATCTGTAAAGGACATCATTTAAACGAAATGACGTAAGTAGACATAATAAGATATAAAAAATGTACTTGTTTCTTATTTTCGTTTTGTCTTTTTATTTTGACTTAAAGCATTTGAATAATTACTGGCATATATATAAAAATATTGTAAGAAGCCCTTTTAATTATATAAGGGGGGAAAATATATAATATATAAATATACATAATAAAGTAAAGGAATATTTTGGTGTATATATATTATTAACAATTCAAAGGACGTGAACGTGGTTTGAAAGCCAACGAATTAAACTGTTCTATGAAGAAAAACTTTGAATGAAAAATATGTTAATTTAATTAAAGAAATTTTTTTTTAAAGAACTAGTTTAAAAATAGAAGCTTTTCCAAGTATCTTTTTAAATAAGAGAGAATCTCGGTATTCAAAATGTTTGTAAAAGTATTTTAATAATCTTTGATAGGATAATTAAAATAAAAATTACGTATGATCTACTCAATTGTGATAAACTCATGGTCAACTATGTCTTTAATTTTTGTAAGCCAAGGGGCTTGCTTTGGGTAGTTAATGG
Source organism: Dolichopus griseipennis (assembly GCA_963082915.1). NCBI lineage: Eukaryota > Metazoa > Arthropoda > Insecta > Diptera > Dolichopodidae > Dolichopus > Dolichopus griseipennis. The sequence continues at coordinate 68,569,561 of OY720445.1, forward strand.
ATAATCGACTAATATTTTTTTGGAGGAACTGTTTTTATAGAGTTTTATCAGGTTTAATAGGATTTATATAAATTTTAGAATCTTTAATAGAATCTTCATTGGCTTGTACATTGTTTTTAATTTTAAAAATACCGGCCTGAACAATAAACAAGGCAATGGGATATTTATAAATTTTAGAATCTTCTGTCCATTTGTTTCTAATTTTATAATCTAAAATTTTTTAAAAATATAATTAACAATGTTCAAGTACTTTAATTTGTCATTCTTGGTCCCGATTCCGTAATGTTATATTAAAATAATTTAAATAGTTGTAATTGAAATATTTATTGAGTTGTTTTTGTGGAAATATCTTTTGTTAACTACATGAATTTACAAATATTTTAAAAGGTCAAAGGAAAACTTTTAAATATCCTATTATTTGTGTTGGTTAAATAATATTTGTTGGGAAAACAACAAATAAAATGACAACATTTTGTTTAACTAATGACTTATGGCATGCAAAATTTTTAAAGTTATTTAACTACTACTTTTATATAAGTTCAAAAATAAAAAATTTTAAAATTAAATATTTTTTAAAAATATATGCATGTATTCTTGTTTGTTTAAAATTTTATTTAAAGATACTATAATAAATCTTTGTAAAAAACATATAAAGTTTAACAAAAGAAAAATTGCAAAAATATAAACAGGATATCCACAAAATTGATTTGTATTTTATTTAATTTTGACTCGAGTTTTTATATATTTTTATAAAAATTTCTTTTTTATTATAAAAAGTTTTTGTAAAATACTACTGGACTATGATCCGAATGAGTCATAAGAAATAGTTCTTATGATTATTTTATTTTTATTTTAGATATATCTATAGATATTTATTTTTTTTTAAAAAAATATTATTGTGTAATTTAGGTATAAAACTTAATAGTACAAGTGAATAAAAAACTATTATATATTCTTTAGTTGTGCAAAATTAAAGTGATACGATTTGGAATAATGTTTTAAGTTTATTTTAAAAATATAAAAAATTTTGACAGTCCGACTATACTTACAGGTACAAATTGACAAAATTACCTCATTAAATACTAAATAAGAATTACTAAATATAGAATTATAAAATAAATTTTCCTTATTTTTTATAAATTTTAAATATCCTTATTAGAAAAAAATAAAGAAACTTCAAGAAATTAAATACTTCAATTATGCAATAACGGTAAATTTAACTATTGTATTGTCTATAGTGAAAAGGAGTAAGACAACTAAATACTTTATATTATTAATTTTCAACTGTAATCTCCCATTTATACGGTGTTTTAATTACAACTACAATACAAATAATTTATTAAATTATTAGTATTGCATACTTGTGGGGGATTTTATTTAAAAAAGTCCCCTTAAAGTATGCAATTTAGTCAATATAAATATTTTGACCGAAATACCTCTGTAAAATTTACAGTTTATGTTCGGAACTTCTTATTTTTTCTCATTTTTGTTTTTTTTACATTTTTTATTATAACGGATATTTTTTTTTTTTTTTTCATTTTGTTTGCCAAAAACCAATTTATTGGTATTATGTACATATAGCAGTAAACACAGTAGACAGTTAGTATTACCAATTTCTTTGTTTTTGGCTTATTGCCCACCGACAAGAAAACTAACACATTAAATATGATATACAGTTATAGTACAATAACATTTTTTTGGTTTTTTTCTGTTTTTTTTTATTATTTTTTAATTTATTTTTACAATTTGACAACTACACCTAAAAAATAAAGTTTTAATTTTTTTATATTTCTTTAAAGTTTTATTCTTTTTGTTAGTTTAGTCACACATTGAAATGAAGAGAGAAGCGACAACAATTTGAACAATTGTTATTACCTCATCATAAAAATGTAATATAGGTTTGGTACTATTTATAACCCCTTCCAGACAATCAAAATTGACTTTGAAAATGTTTTCTGTTTTTTTTTCAACTCCTATAAAACAAATAAAATGAACCACAAAACATATCCAACTAGACATTAAGTCTATGTTTGAATTTTGTGTATAAGTAATAAATTTATAGATATATATATTCAAATATCTATAGATACTTTTTTTTGTAGAATACAGTGCTTAGGAGATAGGTGAAATACAATAAAAATAATAATACTCTTTTTAGTAAATGGATGATTATATGGTATTCTACCAATAGATTTTGTTAACCAATGATGATGACTCATTGTAAATACAGTTATTGGTATAACTTAATAAATATATTTAAAAGTATAGAGTATCTTGTATAGAGTATCTATAACTAGAGATATTTTTTGTTTGTATACGAACAAGTATATTAAACAAGTCGTAAAATATTTTAAGTGGATAAAAGCTCTTTAAAATTGTGGTGGGGTGAATTGTTAAAGGATTCATATCTAGTTTGTGTTTAGGTTTTTTGTTAATAATAAAAAAAACAAAAAAGAGTGGGACAATCAGGTTAAGCGTTGTAGGGAGCTAGTCACGCGATAATTTGAAATATTTATTTTTTATGGTTTGTTTACATGATAACATAACAGTTAAAAAATATATGTATATATTTTTTGGATTTAAAAAAATACGCTTTATATAAAAATAAAGATATATATACATGATCAGACATATATTATACTGTGTTTCGGAATTTTAAAAAATAATGGTTTGAAAAGAAATATAGTGGAAAAATGGTGAAAAACAAAACAAATAATAAAAATTAAAAAAAATTTGCAAAAATTTATGTTCAATTTTTTCTACTGAGTAATTTGTTTTTCTTTGTTTTTTATTTTTTATTTTTGTTGTCTATTAATTTTATATATATATATATATATAGAATATATACATGTATTCTTTTTAAAGTATCCTATAAATATGTCTAAAGATATAAGTAGATATGATAATGACTTTTAACTTGTGATTCATAGTCTAGGGAGTTTTAGATATTTTGTTTATTTATATTCTCCTAGAAAATTTAGCAGAAGGGTATAGAGACAGTTTAGAGTTGAGGTATAGTAAAATTAACTGCGTATATTTATTTCGATTTTGTGGTTTGTTTCAAGGATTTGTTGTTGTATGTTTGGACTGATTAATTTGTATTTTGTCTTTTGTTTTTTTTTTTTTTTTGAAATACAAGTGGTGATTTGGAACGTTATTAAAAAAAATTGAAAAGCAAATAAACGCATTAACAGTGTATTATTAGCACGAAACTACTGTGATGGAATTAACAATTAATTATCTAAGATTAAATTTTAATCTATTAATTATATTGAACATTTTAGAATACTTATTTATCATAAAAAATTTCAAGGACTATAGAATATTTTTAATCTATTCGCAATTTTATAATTGTCTGATATTTTCTTTGAAAGACAGAAATTGAATTAATCCAAATTTGGGCTAAGCCTTAGTTTATTTAATTATTAAATTTATTTATAATTAATTTTAAGCTGCTGATAATTTATATGCAGTAGTTACAAAGTAATAAATATGATTATTCCAAGTCAATCATCGACAGAGCTGGAATTTTTCAAGTACCAGTACAAGTTAAGTACGAGTACAGACACTGGAAAAAAAATTTAGTGAAAATGAAGAACTCTTACTGGAACTTGAAATAATAATAATACTGTTACTGGAAGTTACCATTACTTTAAAAGAACTATCAGTGCTTAGCAGCACCTTACATTACTCGTAACTAATGATAAGTATTGGTTAAGTGCTGGTAGTATGGCAAGTACTGATAAAGTATTGGTAAAGTAATGGTAGCTTCCAGTACAAATATTTTTGTCAGAACTGGTTAAGTAAGTAACCAAGTACTGGTTAAGTACTGATAAAGTAATGGTAGTTTCCAGTACAAGTATTGGTGTCACAATTTAAAAGGATCAGTATTGTTTTTGGCATTTATACTTTTTTTCAAGTACTAGTGAGAAATACATATAATTTACCGAATATTTTTCCAGTAATAGTACTGATATTGATTTATTTACTTAAGTTAGAAAGTACTAGATTTTTGCTATCTCTGATCTTCCAGATTCAAGAATTTTTTTATAATAAAATATTAAACATGATTGAACTATAATTCATTGGCGAAATTCATTGAACTAGAATTAAGGTCGTGATTCAAATTGTGATACTTTGATTGTAAGTAGATTATATGAAAATTTTCTTAACGTTAAGTTGTAAAAATTTCTACTTTCTATATTAGACACTTATAACTCTTCTTTGTAAAAAAAAACACCCAAACTAAATATTTAGATTTCATTACGCGGAAAGTTTTTGCGAATTGAATTTTAAAATAAAATGTTTTAGAATAAATTTAAAATCGATTATTTTATATTTTTTGCTAATTTATTATTAATTTTCCTCAATACTCTTTTGGATTTTATTTTGTACTTGTTTTTTGTATGTGTATTGAAATTTTAATTGAATATGACGTTCATATTTTTATTTCGATCAATAAATAACAAAAACAATTTATTTATTAGAATATATATAGATACATCAGTATATATACATAAAACTTGTACTTTTTTTTTAATATTTAAAAATATTTTTGTACATGTACCTAGTAAGTTCTAATATAAAATTTGAAGTGGGTGGGTAGTAGTAGTAGGGTTTGAGAAAATTTCAAAATTAAATTTTTCATTAAAAAGTTTCTAAATAAATAAATATGATAAAACTTACTTATATACATTTTATATAATATAATATATACTTATATGTATATATATACCTGTATTTTTGATGGAACTTTTATCTAATAAAAAATTTATAAATAATTTTCTTTCAACTTTTTTTTTTTTGTTGTTGATGTTTATGTTTTAACAGCCATCTCTCATAACATTTTCATAATTAAATTGTTCAAAAAAAAATTTATTTTTAAAAATTAGTAGTACAGGGTGTTTTCTAGTTAGGTGAGTTTAGTTATTTAATCAAGATGACTTCGGGACCGGGTCTTAAAACCGAGTAAGATTTTAATTTTTGAAAACTACTTAAAAGTGTAATTTAAATCCCCAGATCTTTTAAACGAAACGATTTTTAATTTCGGTTCTTTACAACGAAGCTATCCACACATGCAACAATTACTTAAAAGCTATAAAGTGGTACATTTGAAGTGTAATTAATAAGGAATTACTCAGGATATAACAGTTAAATTTATTTTCTTTTATTTTTTTTATTTTTTTATCTCAAATCCTTGAATCTAGAAAACGCTTAACATACCCCTTATAAAAAAGAAGTACCCAATATCTTAAGTATCTTTACAGCGATAAATTAAAGAGTATTTTAATAGGAATCACTCTGTACTTAAACTCTGTATTTGTTGTGATGTAATATTGTGATGATGTAATAACAAAAAAATTTTTAATCAGGTATCTATCAGATATATGTAAGTTATATAGTATATATTTATGTATTCGATTATTAAAAAAGGCATTGAATATCTAAACCAATAGATGTGACAAACAAACTATACTATTAAAAAATTTGTAGTATCCTTTGAACACGATTCAAAATAATTTTTAAGTGACTGGATAAGAATTGCCAAAATGTAAAAAATAAATCTTAATTAGAAATTTCCCCAACAAAAAATTGTTTTCTATTAGTAGAAAAAAAGTGGGGGTTTAAAAAAACAATAAAAGGAGAAAATGAAAAATAAACTCATAAATCAGAATACAGCTTCTACGCTTCCTAGTTTTCTGCTTCAAAGAACTTATCTATATAATAAAATCCTTAAAGAAATTGAATGTTTTTTTATAATATCCTTGTTTGTAAAAAAGTAATATAAAAAAAAAGTTGGATTAAATTGTAAAATTTAATAACAATCACAAAAAAACAATGAGATTCCAATCACAGGTTAAAAGTTAAAACGTAGGACTGGTGAAGAAGTACTGCTAAATAAAAATTACGAAGTGGAAGTGGACGATAGATATAAAATGGGGTGGAAAGCTAAAAAATAAAAAAAACGATTGTTTTAGAAAAAATTAAAATCCAAAATAAATTTTATTATTAAATTTTTATTTTTTTTTACATTGTTTACTATTTTATAGATCCCTGGTTTTGTCAAAATATTCAACAGAAGCTAAGTAATCAAAAAAAAAATACTGACAAATGAGTACTTTGAAAAGTTGCTTTGGAATTAGAGATATGCAATTTTGCGAAAAGTAAGCAATCATATTGGATTTGGATAAATTAGTAAAGTTAAAATTTATATTACAAATTTTAGTTAAATAATTTCATTATAAAAAAAAATTGGGAGAAAGTAATTGAAATTAAATACTCGTATACGCGTAAAGACTACATAAAAGTGAAGTATTCTGATTTTGAATCCTACTGTAATTACTCTTCTAATTCAGAATATGATACTGTACTAAACCAAACTTCGAATTATGCATACAATGTTTTTTAATCAATTTTCGTCAATTATTTAAAAAAATCTAAAATAAGAAATGAGGCATTGTCAAAGTAACGAAAAGTATTCGTTCGGTTACTTTAAATACATTCGGTGTATTTCGCCACGCTTAATAAAAATTAATGTAATTTATTTCAACTGTCAAAGTTATCTAAGGTAGTAAAGCAATTTATAAAAGCATTCGGTTATCATCTGTTAAATATTTCAAACTTTGTCATTAAATTTCAATTTTAAAATAAAATTATTAAAAATTTAAAATAAAATGAATTTTATTTGAATTACCAAATTACAATATACCAATTTACGTTAAAGTCAAACATCATCAAACTCAAACACAAACAATCAATTTTCAAAATTTTAACTAATATTGACCAATAACTTAATTGATATTTAAATATTTGTATATAAAATTTATTTGGGCTTTCAAGGATATGCCAATTCTAATATTTTAAAAAAGGGAATTGATGAAAAAGTTTGAGAGAAATATTGAAATTTACACAGCATACAGTAGAGAATAAAATTTTGAAATTGATTTTTAATGAGTTTTTAATGCTTAATGTACTGCGCTCAATTTGAATTATGATTTTTGAAGGATATTCAGCAAAAAAATAACAAAAAGAAAATAAAAAGGAACAAATTTCAAATTTACTTAATAAGGGGAGAATTTAAAATTTTTAAATGAATTTATTATTTTCTCACACTGTTCTATTATTTGTTATACTTGAAGTGTTTTTTTCAATATATATAATTGTCATGAGTTAAATTTTTTGGTAAATAGTTGTGTAATTGTTTTCCAAATATTTAATATTGAAAGATTAGGAATATTGGAAAATTTTTATGTATTGGGATACATAAATAAAAAAGGATTCCGATTAAGAATCGAAGTTATTTTTTAATGAGTTTACATGATAGACTAATTAAAAAGTAGTTTTTTCTATTTGAGGCCTGAATATAAAATAGTATCCTTAAAATCTAAAACTTTAGAAATTGAATCCTGCCCATTTATAGCTAAAAGGGTTTAAAAAACTACTACTGGTCTTCAATATTTAAGATTAATTTCTAAGGTAGTTCTTCCTTTGAACTTAAGAAGTTTTTAGGTTGTAATAATTTTAGAAAGTAATTAGGTTTAAATATTTTAGAGACTTTTTATTATCATACGTATAATATAATGTAAAAGAAAAATCAGGGAATAATTCAGTAAAATATGTTAAAAATTTTTAAATAGTTATATATTACATACCACATTTAAATTTTATATTGCTATTATGGACCTAAGAATTTTAATTCCATTTACCTGTAATTAAAAAAGGAAAAAATTAAATAATTTTTGTATTTATATTAAAATATTTTATTATTTAATTTAAAAATAATTTTAAATTCACAAACAAAACAATAAATTATAACTGATCAAATAGAAAATAATATTAAAAAATTTAAAAAAAAATTAGTAACTACTTTTCAACTACTTTCTTAAGCAATCTGTATCTAAATTTCAAATCAGTTACTATATTTTAATAAAATGTATTAAAAAATACATTCCCAGAGCTTAATACATATTTAAAAAATCTTTAAAGTTTTCTTATAGAATATATCTGTTTGAGAGGTTTTGCAAATACTGCCAAGGCTTACATTAAACAGTGTAGGACACATACAATTTCAAATCGCAAGCTTATCAAAGAGTTAGATTAAAGTCTATTACAAAATACTTAATGTGTATTTGATAGATTGAAAAGAAACGAGTTAATAAAAATGGATTGAGTTTGAAATCTTGGTTTAGTAAATCCCGTTTTCAGAAAATCGCGTTTAGAAATTCCGTTTTTAGAATATTGTTTTTGTTTCATATTTTGTAAAAGGCTCGTATTTCTGATTTTGTACCCAATTCTAAAATCCTTAAAAACGAAATTTCCCAATAAAAATGTTTTATCCCGCGATTTTTTAAAACGCGATTTTCCGTTATGATAATTTTAACGTTTAAAAACTCTTTTTTAATAAAATTAAATTCCTTAAAAATTTGGTATGAAAATCAGAATATTGCTTTAATATTTCTTATTTTCACTTCTACTTTAAAAAATTCTTCGAAGTTCTAATTTAATTCAAAATTTCTTTATTATTAAATTTATTACATCAAAAAAAAATACATAATTTCTATATTCAAAATAATCAAAAAAATTCCAAAACATTCATACCACTTAATTTAAAAAACGACAGTAACAGCAAATTCAAACTTCTAAAAACCATTAATTTAATCACAATTTTTTTTTTAAAGATTAAAGAATATGAAAATAAATAAATTTCTCTTGTAAAAAAATCGGATCTTGTCACTGTTTTTATGATTAATTAAAAATTACATTTAAGATTACAATTGTATACAATTTTTTTTTTATTTTATTCTTATATATTTATTTTTTAAATGCATTATTCGTGTAAATTGAAAGATTAAAAGAAAACTGTGTAGGAATTTTTCAAGTCCAGTTCCTCACACTACAATATTACTTAAAGGAACAAGGAAGACTGAAAGTCTGTTTTAATACTTTTGTATTAGTCTTATAAATCTCAGGACATGAAATTGTTTTTATTTTGATTTTATTTATAAACAGGACACAATCAAATAAACTTTGAATTCTATTTATCAATTAATAAAAATTCCTGAAAAAAAAACCAGAAAAAAACAAAACAAATAAATTTTGTTGTTTTCAAAGTTTCCTTATCATTATTGCCTCAAGTCAATCAAAAAAAAGATTTGAGACTGAAAAATAGAAAACTCCGCAGGACATTTTTACTGAATAATAAACAAAATAAAAAGAAAAATAACAAAATTATCTTAGAATAATTATTTTTGATTTTTTTATTTTCAGAGTATTAGTGGAGATTTTTTTCCTAGACACAAAATTCAAAGAAAATTTGTATAGAGGAAAAACAGATTTGTTTTTCCCTTAGAAAACTTTTTTTAATTTTTCTGGTCTAAAACATAAGAAATCAATTAGATTTTGGCTTTTTTTTTTATGAGATTATTTGGATTTTCTTATTTTCCAAAAAACTTTTCTTTTACATGAGTTTTTTTTAATTCTTCCTGGTAAATTCTGAAAATTGTTCCGAATTTGTAAACAATAAAAGAAAATTTTTTAAATGATTTTGAAATAAAATAAGCTAAGAAACTTTATTCGTTTATGTCATGTTTAATTAATTAAAATATATAAATTTTTATTTACGTGTTTTAATCAGGGCTATTTTATTTAATCACTTGACCGTTAACTATAGTTAAATGTGTTACATTAGATAAATACGAAAAAAGGAAATTTTCGGACGTATATTCGAAGAAACAATTTGGTAATCAAAGATCTAACTTGGAAGATAGCCATATGTAAATTAAGAGCCAGAAGTTCGTTGGTTTTTGTGTTGTGGAAATTAGAAATAAATTTAACACAGGATATTTTTTTTGGGGATGAGTGGCCTTTTAGGTCTGAACGAAAATGAACGAAGTAGTTCGTAAGATAGCTACTCAAAATCAACTTTTATAAATTTAAAGCTGTACTAAATCATATTAAGAAAATATTCTGTGATAATTAACGGAAATACAAAAAAAAAAACTAATAAGATAATACAAATTGCATACTTTTAGGGGTGCCAAAGTTTAGAATAAAAAACAAGTAAAGAAACAGTCAGTCGGTGCAACCGACTTAGAAATACCCTACACCTATTTGGTTCAAATTTAAGGACATATCCATAAGTCATTTTAACACCATAGAAGCTGTTATTAATTTGATCGTAAGACATAGCTAACCAAATTAACTGTATAATACTAAAAACATTTTCTAATTACCCAATCTATTAAAAAATACTACAAATTCATACTAATTTATCTATTTAAAAATATTAAAAAACAAACAAACTTGAAATAAATGAAAATATATTTATTCCAATTCAATTACAAAATGAAAAAATTCTAATTATTAAATTTTGTGATAAGAAGATAATCAAAGCATAATATATTTAATAATCCAAATTTTTAAAAATTGCAATTATTTTAAATGGTTAGTTTATATACCTAATAGAAAAGCTTATAAACGCAAAATAAGCAATAAATGTATTTCTAAAATACAATTAAAAATTTACACCTTTTCATATAATTCATTTAAATATAAAAATAAATTTTACATAAATGCAGCAAGTACCTTTGAACATAGCTGAACCACTACAATTAGGTCTAGATTTCGGAGACACATAGGACATAGGAAATATATTCTTTGTACTACATATGGTCGAAATTAAATTCGACCACAACCAATTCCCATGGTACTTTCATTACTAGTAACCTACTGTTAAATTTCATCAAAATACCGGCATTATTTTTTGAGTTATGGTGTTTGTAAGATATATGTTTGTTAGTCCTTGAACTTTTCAAGGGTTCCAGGACCCGAAATTATGGTACGATTTCGCCCATATGCAGTCCCGTCATACTTTCAATACTAGTTAACCCTTGTACACAATTGGAACGCTCTATCTTAATTTTAAGTTACTAGTTTTATTAATTTCGATGATAAGCTTTTACACATTGGGTGGTCTAAGAGAGGTTCTGAACCACCACTCCAATTGATCCCAAATTAGGGGGGCACGCAAGAAATAGTAAAGAACACCCTTGTGGCAAATTGGAAGCTTCTACATTTGTTTCAAGTTACTATCTTTATTAATTTCGAAAATATGCTTTAAGGGCCTAAGAACTGAGTGGCTGGTTCCCGATCCACTAGTCCAATGGGGCCCAAATTTCAAAGACACTTACGAAATAGGAAGGGACACCCTGATACCAAATTTGGAGGTTCAATCTTCATTGGTTTCGGAATTATGCTCGTTTGGCCTAAATTCGATCAAAAAGTTCTAAGTTCCGAACCCATTGTCCAATCCTCACCGTACGTAATCACCGCCGTAGTTTCGCTGCCAATAACCTACAGCACAAATTTCATGAAGATAGCCTCATTAGTTGTTGAGTTATCGTGATTTTTTATATATGTTCCGCCCTGACATCGATTAAAAGGTCCGGAATCCGAACCGTTGGGCTGATTTCGCCCTTATATAGTCCGCGCTGTACTTATAGCACTAGTTAACCCTTGTACACAATTTGAACGGTCTATCCTAATTTTAAGTAACTATTTTTAGTAATTTCGATTATAAGCCTTTAAAACTTGGGAGGTCTGAGAGGGGTACAGAACCACCACTCCAATTGATCCCAAATTAGGGGAACACGCAAGAGATAGTAAAGAACACCCTTGTGGCAAATTGGAAGCTTCTACATTTGTTCAAGTTGTTATCTTTATTGATTTTAAAGATATGCTTTAAGGTCTTCGGAAATGTGTGGCTGGTCCCCGACCCACAACTCCAATGGGACCCAAATTCACAAGACACTTATGAAATAGGAAGGGACACCCTGATACTAAATTTGGAGGTTATATCTTCATTGGTTTCGGAATTATGCTCGTTTGGCCTAAATTCGATCAAAAAGTTCTAGGTTCCGAACCCATGTACCAATCCCGACCTTACGCAATTCCCGAAGTAGTTTCATTACTAGTAACCTACAGCACAAATTTGATGAAGATAGCGTCATTAGTTGTTGAGTTATCGTGATTTTTTATATTTGTTCGTTAGCCCTGAAACCGATTAAAAGGTCCAGAATCCGAACGCATGGGCCGATTTCGCCCATATGCAATCCCCGCCGTACTTTCAGTCCTAGTAACCTACAGTTAAAATTTCATCAAGATAGCTCCATTATTTTTTGAGTTATCGTGCCTACGGACGGACGGACGGACGGACGGACATGGCTATATCGACTAAGGCGGTCACGCTGATCACAAATATATATACTTTTCCATATCTAGCTCGCTTCCTTTAGGTGGTTACAAACACCATACCAAAGTTAATATACCCCTTTACCTATTCTATAGGTGTAGGGTATAAAAATAAAAATTATATGAAATTAATTTAAAGTTAAATGTGTAAAATTAGATAAAAATCGAAAATAGAACATTTACGGGCGAATATCCGAAGAAACTATTTGGAAATCATAGATCAAACCTGAAAGATAGCCATGAAATTTATTGGTTTTTATGTATTGGAAATTAGAAAATAAATTGAGCAGAGGATATTTTTCGATGACTGCCCGAATGTTCCGAACCAAAAAGAACGAAGATAGATATTCGAATTGAAATTTTATAAATTTAAAACTGTACTGTACGTATTAAGAAAATATCCTGTGATAATTAACGGAAATACAAAAAAAAATTGTAAGGTAATACAAATTGCATACCTTTAGGGGCACCGACATTTATTAAGAAATTAATTAAAAATGGTAATCGCTTTTGATAGGACATTAAATATGAAACTTAAATAATAGTTTTTCTTCAAACTTGGACAATCCTGTCAATGAAATAACATAGAAGGATAAAATATAAGGACATACATTACATAAGCTAATACATGCAAAAACAAAAAACTGATTGAAAGTTTAATATAAAAATCAAAATAAAAAGTAATGATGTAAAAATAAATTGCAAAAAAATAAAAGTAAAAAATAAAACAAAATGAATTATCCTTTTTTATGAATATGTATTAGATACAAAATATATTATTTTTTTTTTGTATATGTATATAAAAAATTTGATGTGAACAGATTTGATGAATTAATAAACCACAAACTTAACTAAGCGAACGATGATGATGAATAAAAGGAAGGGAAGAAAATAAACTGAGCAAAAAAATAGCAAAGTAATCAATCAATATTATAGAAAATAAAAAAAAAAACAATAAAGAAATAATAAGACATGAGATGTCAACATAAAAATTTCACCCCAAGTTTTATAACAGTGACAATATGAATTAAGAATGAAAAGTGTGAAAAAAATAACAATTATTAATATAAAGAACTAAAAAAAATGAATGAGTGATTCTAAATATGAAAATAAAAATTCATTGAATTTATTATTAATTAGAAACTAAGAGATTTAATGTTAGATAGAGAGACGTCCATGTTTTTCCAAAAAATTTATATTATTTATACAAAAGAATTTTGATATTAAATTAATTATCATTTGAGGAAAAAGGTCATATAAAACAATGCTTTCTTGCAAGATTAACCTCGGCTAGTAAAGAATTTACAAAAAAAAAACTGATTAAGTTTTGTTTTATGTGAATAACAGCTCGGTTTTTGTATAGACAACAAAATAATAGTAATGGTATAAAATCAATTACTTTGATAAAACTGATTTACAAGGCATTGGTTAGAGGTGAACAAAAAGTAATTAAACAATAATGTGAATAAGTAAATTTTGTATCATTTTTTATTTAATTCTGACAAATAAAATTATTATATCAATTATAAATTGTCAGTAGAATTTTGTAAAATAAATCGTCATTAGTAAGATGAAGCTCATTTAACTCAAAGTTTATTATTTAAAATGATCCCGAAACTTAAGAACACAAGAATAAGAACCTATAGTTCTAAGAAAAATTCAATTACAATATCGTACTAAAGTTGGATGAGGTTTAAATCAGACCTGTATAATACAAAATAAAATGGTGCTTAAGTACAATTGTAAGTACCATTACCTGATACTTTATTAAGTACCCAGTTTTACTTAAAATTTTGATACTTATGAAATTTAAGTAGAAGTAAAAGAATCAAATAAAAATACTTCCAATTAACAAAAATAATTAAATTTTGAGTATAGTTACTTTGGTGATTATTTTTTGATACTTAAGTAATTTCGGGTAATTAAGTACCAAAAAATTCTTTAGTATCAAGAATGCATTTATAAGTAAAAGAATCAAGTAAAAATACTTATAATTCTCAGAAAGTAATTAATTTTTGGAATTAATTACTTTTGTAATTATATTTCGATACATAAGTATTTTCAAGTAATTAATTAAAAAGAAGTACTTTAATGACAAGAATTCAATTGTTTTCAAAGTATTTAAGTGTTTTAAAAACATTTTCATTTATAAAATCAATTGACAAAGAAATAGTAATTGTACTTGTACTTGAAATATTAAGGCCTGGTTAAAATATATTTAATAAGGAATTGTGATAAATGATATATTGACCGAATATACATTAAAAATTTTAAAGCATTGTTTTAAAGATTTATATGTCTAAATTAATCAAAGTTCTAACTCTTAACTCTTAGTTTATACAAGGCAAAAGTTAAAATGATTCCATATAACACTTTATATAAAATTTTAAAAACTTTAGTAAAAAAATGTAATACAATATCATATAATATTTTGCAATATATTCAGGATACCCTCAAAAGGTTCAAGTCTTGTGATTTTTAGAATTTTTTTTTTTTAATTCAATACAATTTCGTTTTATTTTCATTAAATATTGATAATTTACTAAAAAACATTATGGACGACCACAGCTTGTTTTTTATTGGTTTACATTCCCAATAAAAAGCAAAACCAAATATGTAATTTAAGGATTTGAGGGTAAATTTAATAACCCCAAAACTATACAAACCAAATTCAATTCATAATCATAAGATACCACATTTAAAAAAAAAAAAAAAAATATGTTTATGGAATTTAAAAAAAGTAGAAGTATTTTTACACTTAAAAATAAAAAGTCAGTAGTCATCACATCAAATATTTAAGAAGAAAATATTACAATAATATTATCATATATTTACCCATTCCATATATATTCTTCCAATGTAAACCACTTTCCAATATACCCCTCCTATGTATACCTTTATATATATATGTTGTATTATGACTATGAAATATTTTGAAGATTCATTTAGATATAGCACCTAAAGATAAATATGTGGGTTCTATTTTTTACCAATACCCCCTCATAAAACTTGGGTAATAATATAAGCCATTATATATCTAATATTAATGTAAACAAAAACAACAACAACAAAAAAAATATCAATATAGAACATTTACAAAATAAAATAAGAATAAAAATATAGAACACACATTATAATGGAACCAGGCACAGTCAAAACATGAAAAGAAGAAATAAGAGTAAAAAAAAAACTGAAGTTATGGTTGAAAATAAAAAGCACGTAATATATAAAAAAAAAACGTTAAATTGTTTAAACTTTAACATATCCTGATAGAATCCTAGACTCCAAATACAAAAAAAAAGAAAAACAATAAAGGACGTACATATGAAATCAAAATGTATTTATGCGGAAGTAATATGGGCAACAAACAAATAACAAAATAATAAAACAACAACAATAGTGTACAACAAATAAAACGTCATCATAGTAATATATGTTAAATGTATTATTCGTGATGTACAAGAAGAAGGATAAAAAAGTGAGAGAAAGAGTTGGAATGTTACATTAAGTTAAGAATTTTAGTTTGTCGCGCCATTTTTTATTTTTTTTTTGTTTTCCTTCAAAAACAATTTTTTTTTTTTTATTTTTACAGGGAAAATTTTAAACTAAAGAAAAACTTAAAAAAAAATTATTTATAATGTTTTCAAATGTTCGATTATGTTTTTCCATTTGTTCATACATGGGAGTAAAAGAATTTTGGGAATTCTGTCAAAAGGAAAATTACACAGACACCAACGTCAGAAATGGATAAGAACCAAGGAAACGCGAGTAAAACTTTTAAGAGGAAAATTAATCCCAATAGAACATTAGGGATACATGTGCTGAAGAAAGTGTGTAGGAAAATAAACTTTGATATTGATAGTAATACATTTACATGATATACAATGTCATACACTTAATTGTGTGTAGGTTTCTAAAGAAGGCCCTTAAAAGCCGGTAATATTATATATCGAATTTGATTGGATATAATTTAAAAGTTCGCAATTGAACTTGAAGAGACAATGCCTAAAAGTATGCAATTTTAGAGTTACCTTAATCCCCCATAATTACAAAATTTTAAATTACCTAAACCCAGGCCCTTTTGCATCAAACACTTTTTTGAAAAGAATTTTGATTAGTAAAAATCAATCACTTATCAAAAAAATGTTTTTTGATAAGTGATTTCACTTATGAAGCAATAGGGCCTAGGCTATCCAAAATTATTACTTGTCCTTACGTCGAAACAAAACTATTTGTTTGTGTCACATAGGTCCCACCTTAAAGTTGAGTTCAGAAAGGGCGCCGTTTTATTGTGTTACACTAGTACGCTTACATTATTCAAAGGAACTTGTTACAGTTTCAAATGATAATTTTTAATGTTTTGGCTGTTCCTTGTAAAAAAAAATACATACAGTACAAGTACGTCCTCGCTAAATGCAACAGTTTAAACATTAAGAAAGCGTATAATTTAAGCTTAATAAAAATAAACAATTAAGAATATCAAACTTAAGATTCTAATTTTCGAATTCGTTCGCGGAATTTATTTTTGCATTATTCTCAAGGAACATATACCGGTTATATGCAATCTGTACACATAACTTAACACGTTTAAGGAAACATTCTTAAGAGGTACTTCTTTTATATTTTTTTAACTTTCTTTTTCCCTATTTTTATTTTAATATTATATAATATTTTTTTATATTTCAAAAAAGTATCATATACTACATAAAAATGTACATATATATTGTAAGTCAAATAAAATAAAAATTAAAGAAAAACAATAACAAAGGATATGATTTTTTGTTCTAAACCCAAAAATGTTTTTTTGTTTTTTTTTTTTTTTTACACTCAAATCTACATATAGTTACTTCCTGGAGTTCCTGATTCCTGAAGCAGAAAAACAGTTTTCTATTTTTTTTTTCGATCTTAAATCTACGAAAAAGTATCGAATCAGAAATTAAACATTTACAAAGTGGGAAGGGGTTTTTGTGTTTTTTTGTTTTTTTTTATTGGTTTTGTTTTAAGTATATGAAGAAGTTTTTTTGAAGTGATATTATATATTATATACTATAAATATATTAATATATACATATATACATACTTATGAAATAGGTTTGAAAATGTATTGCAAAATACAAAAAAAAAGCAAAATTATTGTAAATATTTAGATTAACGATTTTACATAGAATTTTAAAGCATTGATGAGAGTCTTCTCAACTCCATATACTTACACCATGTCCTTATTTTGTTAAAAAAAAAAACAAAAATACACAAAAACGCCAGATGAATTCGAATATGATATTGTGAGTCTATATTGTCTCAAACTCTTTCCAAATAATATATATATATATATGTGTATATTATATATATTTACATTATATAAACTATTAGCAGCACATACATGGGTTATGGTGGCATATGTGAAAAACATATGCGGAACATCATTTGACTATGGGATGTGAAAATATGTTTCCTTAAAGAAAGAAAAAAATTTCTCACTTCCGTTCCCGTTTTTATATATACATATAGTATATATTATATATTATATACTATAAATATATTAATATATACATATATACATACTTATGAAATAGGTTTGAACTAGATTTAGATGACGGAAAGAGTAAGAAGTAAGAAAAACTTCTTAAAAAAAAAGGATACTTTTGTAAGAGAGAGAGAAAAAAAATGAGAAGGAACGTGTGCATATCTACATATGTATTTTTTTTTTGTATGTGCGTTTTAATATATTGATATTCAAAAAACGTTTTAAACACATTTTCAGATCAATGGATTTTGGGGTTTTTTAGGTTTCTTAATACTTTTTCCCTATTCCAAAAATAAAAAATAAAAAAAATTTTCCACAAGACTGAATAGGAAAATTTTTAAAAAATATGTAAGAAATGTTTTTTTTTTTTAATTTTATTTTCTAATGTATTGAAAGTTATTAATATTGCCTTTTGTTTCTAATTTTTTAACCTAAAGCTAGAATTGAAAATGGATTTAATCGTTTCGATGCGTTAAAAAGGTACTCATTCAAATTTCGATCTAAGGTAATCATTATTGAACTGGTCAATTTTTGGAAACTTTATTCATTACTTAAATTTTAAATATAAAAATTAGATTAAATCGTTCTTCGAACAGATTCAACTCCCAAAATAAGACGACTGCGGAAGGACATGCAAGTCTAAAAACATCAAAACTAAGATTAAGAAACTTGCTAAAGAGCTTGAGAAAACATAGAAGAACAAATTTCTCATAATTATTTTTTTTTTTTCAATGGAAATTTAGATTAAAATAGACCAAGGTGTATGGAAAGAGTTTCAAGTTTGGAAAGATCAAAAATGAGGGGCAAAAGGAAATAAGGATGAAATGAAAACTTTTAAAAAAACAAACTCTGAAAGACATGAAATCCTAAAAAAAAAATATTAAAACACAAAGGAAAAGGAATTTGATAAACCTTAGAGAAAGATCAAAATTACAATACCTTTATGCATATTAAAAAATAATCAGATAAAAGAAGCTACAAAAAATTTGGAAGGACATGGAAAAATAAGGATTAAAGGACTTAATAAAGACAAGCTAGAAAAACTTATAAATCAACATGCTTTCTAATTGTAACAGTTTTTACTAATTTTTACCAAATAAAAAACTCTAAAAGGCATATAAAGAACTATGGAAGTATATGAAGTCTTTTTCGGAATTCATAAAACCGGCTAAAAGAAAAATGTTCTATGTAAATCGGATTTAAAAACAAAAAATCCTTCAAAAGGACCTCTGTTTTTAAAATTCATATATTCCGTATTAAATCAAAAAAAAACGTATTTTCCTTACACTAGACAGAAGGATAATAATAAAAATAAAAAATATTATGAAATATTTAAATTTAAATAATAAAATCAAAAAATAATCAAATATATCCTTTTTTTTTTTTGTTAAATCCGATATATAAAAAAGAATTAGATAAAAACAAAGGGATGATAATGATAGGGACCCATGTACATGATTTAATAAAAATCAAAAATAGAAAACATAAAATAAAATATGAAACGTGATTACTTTGTACAAAAAAAAAAAAAAGAGATGAAAAATGAAGAAAATCTTTTTATTAGAAATTGTTTCGAATTTTTAAAATACAAGTATTGTAAGTCCAGAATGTAATATATTGTTTTAATATTATTTTATTATACAATTTTATCATTATCGAATTTAGAAACATTTTTCAAAAAATTTTTAAACTTGATCATAAATAAAAATCGTTTTTCAAAATTTTAATTTTGATTTCTCAAAAAATAACCAACACTTGACCGATTTAATAATTTTTGGAAATTAGAATATTACTGCTTAAGACTTGAAAATTTCAGTTTAAAACAAAGCTTGGATGGTGAAAATTAATTAATATTTTTTTCTACTTAATTAGTATACTGTGTCCTCTCTTTCAATAAATTGAAAATAACGGTAAATATTTACAAACCCTACATAACATATATTAATTAAAAGCTAATTTTTAATAAAATAATAATTTTTTTGACAAATCTATTAAGATTGATTAGCGATTATTTGATAAGTGATTGATGTAGTATTTGATAGGGATACTCTACTGCAACAAGTACGGTCCTGACCTCTTACAATATATTGCAAAGTTAAAAATTATTATATTCAAACTAAAACACGGCTTTTGTCAATTAAACCAAATAATTTATTGGAAAAATTACCTTGGACCTAATAGCATCTGAATAAAATATAACAAATTAAAAAAGTGCTTACAAAAGGGGACATCAATATAAATAGTATATGTTGAGTTTTAAGGACACTTTTCTAAAAGTCTAAACAATGTACGGAAATTATCACTAATCAAATAAAAATATCACAATATAACATTCAGTACATTCAAAGCAATAAAAATGAATTCTGACCTAGTTTATTGTTTTAATTGTATAATGCAAATATATGTTGTGCATTGTTTATAAAAAATATACAATTTTTAATTAAAAAATAATTAAAATTGATTTCAATATCTTGTGACATTGTGAACACCTGTGTTGTTTTCTCCATTTCTACTCTTTTTCTAAATATAAAAGTTTTACATTAAAAATTTTGAAGATATATTTTTTTTAAAATGTTCAAAATAAAAAACAAGGCATAAACTATAAATTAAATGTATAAATTTAACATATGAAGTACATATGTTGCCTTGATAACATTCTACTAAGTTATTTATTTTTAATTGGAATTAGATAATATTCAGTTTATACTTCTCATTTTTCCCTCATAATTTATCTATACAGGGTGTAACAAAAATAAATTTTCTAACAAATTGAAAAAACTAAAAGTTTTTTTTATGAATGATCAAATTAACCGTTTACTATAAATTCTACCCCTATATACCATCTTCTATATAATTTTATAAGCAGAATTGCAACTATTTGATTACTTTCTGTAATCAATTACACGTCAAGTTACATTTACAAGTAATTGTAATTGAGTCTTTAACAATTACAATTAGATCTAACATGTAACTATAATTTTCAATTAAACAATTACATGTAATTTTTCAATTACCATTACATGTAATATGTTGAAAAAATCAATTTCACGTCAAATTACATTTTTAAGTAATTGTAATTGAGTCTTTTACAATTACAATTAGGTAGAACTTGTAACTGCAATCTTCTATTATACAACTACATGTAATTTATGATAACAGTTTTTTGATTACAATTACATATAATATGTAATTGAAGTTTTGCAATTAGAATTAAATGTAATTTGTAGAAGAAATTCAATTACAATTAGATCTAATAGTAATGGTTAAAAATAATTGAAATAAAGTAATTCTAGTAAAGTTAAGTAGTAGTAAAAGAATTATATTAATATTAATATCCTTTTACTTATAAATAAATTAATTTTATAATTAGTAAGTAATTGAAATTTTTGTAATTGTAATTTACCCAAGCCTGGTTCCAAGCTATGAGTTTAATTCCACCACAATTTTGATATGTTTCAACCACCCAAATCATCTTTTAATGTTGAAACTTAATTTCGCAACACCCTGTATTAGTCTATTCCCCAAAAGAGCATAATATATACGTTTAAGTTTTAACGTTTTTATTTAAAATAAAAAAAAAATTTCGCAGACTTAAAAATAAAATTAAAACATAGAAATGGATTTTATTTAATTTTTTTATCTGTATATAAGAGAGTAACGGCAAAACAAAACCGTGTAGTCGGAAACATCTAATATATAATGCATTTTCAAAATATTTTAAATTTTTAAATGTATAATTTAGGAAATCCCTTCATTTCTATAAATTATATATGTATATATGTATGTAGATGGGTATATATAAATAAATACAGAAATTTTTAAATCGTATCTTGGGAACTTAATTATTGAATAAAAATAATTCATCCATTCACACATAAAACATTGGAAAGGGTGTTGTACAGAATATAAATCATATAAAAAATAATATATGTATTTAAATTGTATATAGGTATATTTACTTAAGTTCCAGTTCAGTTGTGATGCTTTCATATTTATACTTTTTTATTTCATCTTGTGACAAAGAAAATTCTAGAACCAGAATATAAAAAAAAACAAGTGATGAAAAAAAACCAAGGGTTTTTAAAAAAGCACATTTTCAAAATTATATTGTATTACATACTGAGTTTAACTTTGGAAATATTTACTTGGAAATAGTTACTACTGACTTATAAAATTTACTGCTAACAGTAAAGCTTTTAATTTAAAGTTGTTATAGCCCTTCAATGGGGAAGGTTTCTCAAGGATCTAACTTCATCTAACTCCCCCTCCGTCCCCCTCCATTTTTTTAGGTTCTAGGAATTAAATTGTGAATTCCACAAAAATTTGGAATTTTACTTAGAATTTTATTATCTAAGCAAAAATGGGTAAAACTGAGAGACACTTTCTTCAATTTAAGGAACCCCTTTTAAATTTAAGAAAAACCTTTAACATATGTTAAAATATAATGTTGGACCTTTAAATTTTGTATATTAATAAAAAAAAAATTGGACAGGTATTCAAGTTACAGGTGCTTAAAAATAGCATAATTTCAATTTTCGGGCCCTTATAGCTCCTAAACAGGGGGCTTGACAAAAAAATTTTGTTAACTGACTCCTACTATTTTTTTAGGGTCTAACTTCTCCCAAAATTTCAAGATCCTAGCTTGAACCGTTTAGAAGATATGTGGGGCCAAAAATTTTGCAAAAATTGAGTTTTATATAATGGTAAATTTTAGTACCGGATGGCAATCCTATACATTTAAGCGACAAATTTTTGTAAAGCCTATAAAAGCAGCTCTCTTCTACCGTTTTTCGATTGAAAATAAACCTAACAGAACTCTTGTTATGTTTATTTAAATATAGGGCTTTTTTGGAATTTGCAGGGGCTGTAACTTCGTCATCCTTCAAAATTAAGAAAAACCTTTGACACATGTTGAAATATAGTTATAGAGCTTTGAATTTTGTCTATCACTAAAAAAAAATTTGGACAGGTACTCAAGTTACAGGTGTTTAAAAATAGCAAAATTTCAATTTTCGAGCCCTTATAGCTCCTAAATAGGGGGCTTGACAAAAAAATTTTGTTAACCGACTCCTACTAGTTTTTGAGTATCTAACTTCTCCCAAAATTTCAAGACCCTAGTTTGAACCGTTCAGAAGATATGTGTGGCCAAAAATTTTGCGAAAATTGAGTTTTGCGTAATGTTAAATTTTAGTACCGTATGGCAACCCTAAACATTTGCCTTGCAAAAATTTATAAAGTTTATGAAACCAGCTATCATTTGCCGTTTTCAGATTGAAAATATATGTAACAGAACTCTTGTTACAACAATTTACGCTTTTTCCAACTTTGGGGGGCTGTAGCCCCGTAACAGGTGGGGCTACAGAAAAAAATTCTTCTACGAAATTATTTTTTTTGCAAAAGCTTTCCATGGTTAAAATTTCTTTTCTCTATTTCAAACGGTGTAAAAGTTTTTGTAAACATACGGACGGACGGACGGACGAACAGAGTGAAGCTATATAGGCACATTTTTACAAAATTTTTTGAAAATGTGCTAAAAAGGGGTTTCGTATACAATGTTTGGTATATGTATGTAAATATTTTGTTAGCAGCCGGTAAGTCGTGTGTCAACCCGGTTGAATAAGTATAAATAAAAATGAAAAAATCAAACAACATAATACAGTATATAAGCAGCAGGGTGCATAATATTTACAGTTATAGTATAAAAAAAATTTAAAAAACATCATAGAATTAAAATCATGTACCAATCTGGCAATTGAAAATAAAATAAAGAAATTTTGTAATTTTCATAACGCAAAAATAACAAAAAAAAAAATAATAATAATAAAAATTATCAAAATACACTTGTATTTTCATTGTCACGGTTGTCTGAGTACTTTTCTGTTAGAATAATTTTTTATATTTAAAGCTGTTTTGTTTTTATTTTACATATGTTACAGGAATAATGTCCTGCGTAAGATCAAACAGTCAAATCAAAATGTGAATCATCATTTTACTTTCACGAATATTTAAGCATATCTTCGTAATACTGATTACCTAAGTACTGAAAGTGTATTTGATTGAATAATCAAAGATTGAAGCTACTGGGAACAAATATTTTGTAAAGGATAAAGGGTCAATAAAATATCTGAGATATTGAATACTTATAATGAGTTAATTTTAGTGCAAACTAAACAAGTAGTTAGTTTTAGTTTTAAAAAAACTTTGATTACTATTATATTAAAACAGTGATTACTTAATAATTCAATTTAAAAATATATTTGGATTATCGTTATTATAATTATCGAATTCAAATTGTTTGACTACGATTATTAGAAATCGAAAAGTAATTTACAATAACTTCGATAATAATTATATTATTTAGGATTGTTTAAAAAAAAACCTAAAAGTAATCGAAATTATGTTTTCGATTATTTTGGTTACTATAAATGTTGAGTAATTTAAAGCTAAATCAGATTAATCCTTGATTGATTAATAGTAATCTTGTGATCAGTAATTATCCAAACAAATCTGTATTACTTTTAAATTATTTTTTTAGTAGGCTAAAGTAATATATAATTTTGGTTTTTCAATTACTATTTAAAAAAAATTTGAGTTCGAATGGTACTCATAACCTTTGGTTATAATATTACAAAGTAATCGCAATTATTAAGTTTATATTAAATACATATTACAAAATAATCACTATTTTTAATAGTCTACTTCAGAAGTTTTTTAAAGTTTAAATATAAAAATTGTTAGCGCTTGCTAAGTGTCTCGAAGCCAGTTTTAGTCAAAAGCAATGTTTTTTTTAAAAGATCGGAGGTTAAATGTTAAATTACTTTTATATCTCTAATCTTTTCCTAGAAGATGTAATACAAGTTAATTAATATGTATCTTAAATTAAATTTTTTTATGTTACATCACTGTTACAGTTCAAATATCATTAAAAACAACTTTACAAGCCAAAGAAACAACATTAAGATAAATATTAAAAAAGTTATTTTTAGACAATGTACTCGGAATCAGAAAAATGTTATTGCAACAACTACAACATACATGTATAAGATCCAAAAAAAAAATTAACTTTGATGACAATTTAGTGACTTCATGTTTTCTCTGTTTTTTTTTTTTTGTAAACATTTTTGTTTGCTATGAATCACAGTTTTCCTTTACTCCATGTAATTTAAGAAAATAATTTAAAAGAAAATGAAGGGTTAAAACAAAACAAAAAAAGACCTTGGTAAAGTGCATGGAACCCTTTTATTAATAATTAAAAAAAAAAAATCAAATTTGAGACAAAGATTACATGGCATATACATGTAAGGAAAATATCTTAAATAATGTTCAAAACGAAACTGAGTGAGAGAGAAAGATAAACACATGTATAGTTTGTTTTTTTTTTCATTTTTTGTCCTTTTTTCTTTGCAACCATTTTATTATTAATTATTTTTATCTCTTTCTTTCATATATATAAAATCAATGTTGCAGCAATGATGCTGTATATTTTAAATGATTACAAGTCTAGTGATTTGGTTTTTCTAATATTTAATTTTGAAGGTGAAAATAATAATGTGGTGGTAGTGGTAGTGGTAGTTGTTGCGGGCTTGGAAGTTGAATTGTTATTAAAAATTAACTTTTGTTTTTAGTTATTTATTATATATATATATATATCGACTTATAACGTGCAATACTTCGTCCTTTTTTTCATTCTTCCCTGGATTTTGTTAATTTTATTGCAACATATATGTACTAATAATAATAATAATAATTTAGAATTGAGTGGGGTTAAAAGTGTGTATTAATACCCATAAGTGATGTTCTTATTTTATTTTGTTTTTATAGTTCTATCAACTTTTATATAATTGTTATTATGTTGTTTTTAATATTGTCCTTGTTGTTGTTTACTGTTATTTCTTTTTTCTATCTTGTCCTTTTTTTTTATTTATTTAAAACAATAGAAAATTGCAGAAGGGAATGATGTCTTCCCTTTTGCAATAAATGAAATAGCGGTGGCGTTTTAAAAAGTTGTATATGTATATGTGAATTTAATATTTAAAAAAAACGAGTAAAATTTCTAAAGATTGGAATTAAAAAAAAAAAAAAAAACAATTTCTATACACAGTACACATATTGGTTTTGATTGTATGCATTAGAGTTGTGTAAATATTTATAGAAAATTGCTTTTTTTGTTTTGTACTCTTTATTACGATTAAATCATTCAATATAATGATTCCAAGTTTAAGTAAATAATGAAAAGTAATTGAAAGAGATTTGAGTTCAGGATATAATTACAAATGAGGATGAGTACGAGTTAACTTCAATTGGATATTGGTATTAAAAACTGTTTTATATTTGTTTTGTTGTTTTTTTTTTCTGAGAGTTTCCTGAATTCATTTTCATCTATATATATATAGAAGGACTTTTATTTGGTTTTATTTGTAGAATTGCTTAAGGAAATAATCATAAATACCTAATAGGGATCAAGAATATCGACGAAAATGTATAGAGGAAGGATATATTAATTAATAGGATAAGATATTGAAAAGTTTTCTGTTTTCTATTTATATTTGTAGAAAGTTTATTGGAAAAAATATAAGTTATTAAATTTATGAATAAACATTTGAGCAATGAAAATCAATTTGAGTGGAACTGATATTAAAATCAATTTTGAAATGAGAACAAATAAAAAAAAAAGAAATAAAAAAAATAATATAAAAATAAAATATCTTAATTAATTTTATAAATTTTTGTACTTATGTTTATGTTTTAAGAAAATTAGAGCGAATATAATAAAGTTTTGTATTTTGTAAAAATTAAAAGTCATTAACAAAAGTTTTGAAAGTCATGAAAATTTATATACAATAGAATAAATTCTGTTAATTGGAATTATTATGATTAATTTATTAAAGTTATTAAATTTATAAAGATTTTTCAAGGAATAAAAGTAGTAGTTAAGAGAAATTTACAATTAACTTTTAATGGCCAAAAGAAGTGGCTTGAACCTCGGAAAATCATGGAATTAATGAAAAACTTTATAAGAAGAAAATTTTTCAAAAGCCAAAAGAAGTAGCTTGAACCTCGGAAAACTATGGAATCAATGGAAAACTTTAAAAGGCCAGAAGAAAAACTTTAAAAGCCAAAGGAAGTGTCTTGAGTCCCGTAGAACCAATTCACAACGTAATCAGAATATTCGGAAAAACACAAAAGATATTGCGCAGTATAGTGGTTATGGAGTAAGAATAATAAGTAGTAATATTTAATTTTAGATTAAGATTGAATAGAGAATCCAGACGAAGGAATAAGTTATAACTTATTTTTTGAATGTTTGTAAATCGGACTATTAGTTGGCATTAAATTGGCAATAAATAGTCTCTTCAAAGTTCAAAGCTTTTAACTTAAAATTTCAATTAAAATTCTGATACATTGATATTTAAATACTTCTCACAAGTTTTTTTTTTTAAATAAGTTGCTTTTGATAACTCTAAAAAAATAACTTAACCTAATTAATTAATTTAATTATTTTAATTTAACAAAACAAGAAGGTGGTTCTGTAAAATTTTCTTACTGAAATTTAAATCTAAAAATATACATTTTATAAATACAACAAATTTTCACTTTCATTTTAAGTTATAAAACAAAAAAAAAAAAAAACAAATTTTCTTTTCATTTTCACAACTCAAATTAAGTAAATCGTTTTAGCGACAGTGAAACATTTATCACATCCTCACAATATTCCATTCATTTTATTGTTTGTCTTATCTTTTAAATGTCAGAAACAAAATGAAAATTTCTTATTCTTTATAATAGAATAATAAAAATATTATATATAATGTATACATTTATTATAAAAAAAAAGATATGGATATATTCAAAAATATATATAATATATATATACATATATTCATTTTGGTTCATTCGGTTGGGATTGGGTGTTGGTTCCAATTTTTTTCTTGTGTTGATTACATAAACAAAAAAAAACAGTAAGGAGTTTTATGTGAAAGCTTATGCATAAAATGATTTTTTTTTTGGATTATTTACAGTTGAATCTAGGTTAAATGTTCTACAATTATATAAAAAAAAAATAAATTTTAACTATAAATATTTGTAAATATGTACTTCAGTACTGAGACATACTTTACTAATGACTTTGATTCGAACTAATCAAATAATCAGAACTTAATTGCGTTGTCATATCAAATATCATTTTGGGATACAAAACTATAAGAATTAATTATTTCTGTTAGATTAGTGAAAAGTTGTTAGTGCAAGAGATTTGGCTACTATACACAAATTCCTAGTTATAAATTCTGTTTTATTGCGCAAATGAACTAATTGCTACTCAATCATCACTTTTTTCTTAAGATTCATTGGAAGAAAATCGTTTTTAAATTATTGAAATTTTGATTAGTGACAAATAATTAGTGATAATTAATTAGTGATAATTGATTATGATAATTGATTAGTGATAAGTGATTAGTGATAACTGATTAAAGATAATTATTTGATTAGTGATTCCCTGGGCCCTGTTGCACCCAAAGGAAGATTAAAAGTTATTCATGTAACAGAGTTCAGGGAACTAGTATTTAACTAGTGATAAGTAATAAATGCTAAGTGATTAGTGATAATTGGTTAATGATAAGTGATTACTGATAAGTTCAACAAGGCTAAGGGAGCTTCAAACGAAGGCACCATATGATTTATAACTTTTAAAAAATAAAAAAATTCTGGATGAAATATAATAATAAGAAAAATTAAAGTATTTTCCAGTATTTTAAAAATCGGATTTATTTTTCAAAGGCGATTTTTGCTTTTAAATACGATTTTAGTTATGAATTTGATATGGAATATAACAGGGTAGACTGATTTTTTTTCTAAATTTATTACCTAAAGAAATATGATATTAAATTATAGAAAAAAATTAAGAAAATGTTATTCAAATTTGGATTCGTCTGTAAGAAATAAAAAGGACATAAAATATAATGATAAATTTGAAATAATTTGATAAAAAATTTTTTTTTTCATATATGCTTCTGTTTCATTTTTATTTTAGAGCCTAATTTTTTTTTGTTTCGTTTATATTTTCTTTTAATATTGTTTAATCTTGCAATCCCTGAGATTTAGTCCTTTTTGATAAGTATATTATGTAAGTATGTATTTGTATTTTTGTTTTACATAAGACAATTTTTTCCTGTTTTTGCTGGTGGTTTATTGATGATTCCTGTAATTTAACGGATATTAGAAAAAGTTAAAGAAAGAAAAAACAAAATCAAAATTTGCAAGGATTAGGAATTTTCTTCTTATTGTTATTGTTGTTGTAACTTTTGTCTAAAACACAATGAAAATTGATAGAAGAAAAATTATACAAAATCAAAAAATTTCTAAAGGCTGCAATAATAAAAAAAAGAAAAATTGTGAAAAATCTCATCAAATATTTTTTATATAGTGTTATTGTAATATAAATATATGTATATATGTGTTTATAAAACCCCATTTAAAAATATTGCTATTGTCCTTTTTTATGACTTATCATAACTATTTTTAGTTGTGTATTCTTGTATTATAATAGTTGGTTATTCATTTTCCTGGTGAGTTAACTTTCACATATTTTTGTATGTATGTTCACATTACATATATATATGTTTTGTATTTATGATCATTTTTTTTTGATTTTTACACGATGACGGCTGGTATTTTGGTAGAGTTATATTAACTCATCATCTTTATATTTTATAAATGTAGTGAAAACTTTTCACAAATGTTAAAAAAAAGCAATGTAGCAACAAAAAAAGTGCTGACTGACCACCAATTACTGGATTAGATTAAAAGCAATTTGAAGATGTTGTGTTAAAGCTAAAGGATTTAGTTAAAAAAAATTTTTTTTTATATTCTTGAGGTTAAAAAAATCATAAAATTTTATAGAAATATTTTCAGGGATCATTTTATAAGAATATCCAATTATTGCTTAAGGAAATTTAGAATTTTCCTCGTTAAAAAAAAATATCCTGAATAAAGTTTTTATCCTCTGTTTCCTACTTAACTGATGATCAGCTTGAAGTTAATAGTGTCTTTGTTAAATAAAAGTTGAATAGAAGGTGAGAGCATGATAATGACGTTTTGTATTAATTTTACCGTTGAAAAAAAACAGCATCGTGGACGAAAAAGGTTTTATAATTATTAAAAATTTTATAATGTATTATTTAATTTATTATACGTTTCCATATTCGAAATACAAACAATTTCATTATGCAAAGTATAAATGATTTGATATAATCTAAGTGCAAGTTCGAGAATAAATGCATTCGAAAACGAAAACCTTTGAGCATATTTGAAATGAAATTCTTTTGTAGAATATAATCCTAAAATATCTAGAACCACAGAATTAAAAAATATTAGTTATATATTTCATACATAAATTATGGCTTGGGCACAATGAGCGTAGCTATGACGCAGCGTCAAAGTTGCAAAATGTCAAAAACAGTAGCTTTGAATTTTTTCAAGCACTCTGCAAACATTTGAAAGCATCAATGGCTTGAAATGTAAATGACTGGCTAAATTAATTAGCTGTTAAAGTAGTGCAGAAGTTAAAAAGTAGTGCATTTGTATTGTTTTATTTTGAAGTAGTATTTCAACGATTTTGACTGCGCTTATTGTGCTTTGAAGGTTATAGTCACGATTACGAATAACAAAACGAACTATCATTTGATAAATTAGTGGCTTACATACATAAACAAAATATAATTTTACAATATGGTTTTTTGAATAAAATAGTTCGAATTATACAGAAATAGTAAATTTTAAAGGTAAAAATACGTAAATTTTTAGAAATTTTAAAAAAGCTTTTTTTTAAGAGTACAGTAGTATTTCTATTAAAAGACGTTGAACTTGAATATCAAATGTTTACGACAACTTTTGCTGGTTACTATAAACTAGAAGGCCCAGCACCATAGACAGAATATAATATTTATCCTAAAAGAAATATTAAATAAAACAGTATTTTATAATAAAAACTAAAAAAATCCAGTTGCCAATTTTATTTTCAAAGTATTTCCACAATTAAATCGTATTTATCTGACATCTTTTATTCTTTTTATTTTGCTAAAATCCTAAAATCAAAATAATTTATTTTTTATTTTTAAAATTCTTTAAATTTAGAACAAAATATGAAACAAATCATATATTATATCTACCATTTCATCGTAACAATATAACATTGTTTTTCTTCTATTAAAAATAATTGTTTAAATTTGCATACTTTTAGGTTCCTTAAAATTTTTTTTTCTTCTTACTAATGAGACGCGTGTGACGTAAATGCTTCATATTTTTTTGTATTATTTTTATTATTTTTTGTTTTTAATAAGCTCTAAAAATTATATGCAAAACCGGAACAATGGTAAAGTGGATTTCCAAGTAATTAGTTCAATTATTCTCGTATACATTTTCGTTTTTATGAAAAAAAAAATTTTCCTAAAAAATAAAATAAAAAAAAAAATGACATTTTAAAATAAAATGATAGCCTTGAACTTTTTCACATCATTTTGAAGAGTCTTATTTCATTTTCCAAGATATTCTTGTGTGTGTTCTATTCCAACCACAAATAAAATAAAAATGAACAAAAAAAAAGAATAGAAAAGAAAAGGATCTTCTCAAAAATTCAAACTCTGTACACAATATCATTCATAATGTAATCAAAATTTTTATATCTAACAAAAATGTTTAAGTGTGTGAACAAAAGTGGAAAGAAAATGATGAAAATAGAAAAAAATTTACAGAGTGCGAAAAAATCCTTGAAAATTTTTTTAATATGACTTTTAGCGTTATATTCTTGGAAATAAGGATCAAAGATGTATGATTGTGTATATTAGGTATTACTGGAATAAATGAAAATATTTTAAAAAGTATCATAAACCACTAGACCATTCTATACATATATTAAAATTATTTAATATAAACGTACTGCATAATATATTTCAAGGAATTTTTATAACAGAAATTTGATTTGAATTGTGATGTAATCGTCATTTTGTAAATCACAACGGTATTCCCTGGAAAAAGTTAATTTTACTTCCGATATGTAGTTCGTGGGTAAAATTTTAGAAAAATTACACGTGTACATATTAAACTTTGTGAGACCTTTTGTAGAGTTACCATATGTCGTGCTAAAAAAAAAAAATATATATAATATAAAGTCTTAAAGTTGAGTCTTGTTGTTGTAATCTAAAGCCTTGTTGTTGAATTACTATGTTACTATGTAGTTACTTATGTTAAACCTCATACCGCATTTTGTAGAGTTACCATATGTTAGGTTTGAAAAAAAATTTAGAAGATATATATTAGACGGGTAGATATTAATCTCTGATACTTTTTTGTAGAGTTACCATATGGTGTTCTAAAAAAAAATTAGAATTAGTATATTACATAAGTACATATTAACTCTTATTTTAGCTTTTTTGTAGAGTTACCAAATGTCGTTTTTACAAAAAACGAATAAGATGATGTAATATATTACACGCACACAAGAAAAATTCATATACTTATATTTAGAGTAACCATATGCTTTTATAAGATAAGTATATTAGTTGATATAGGTAAAATAACGTGGGCATATAGAATATATGACAAGTGGATATACCTTATGGTGCCATAAATCGTTGATAGAGCTACCATATACTGTGTTTAAAAAAAAATTAGGAGTTATGTAATGTAATGCAAGTAATGTAACACGTTAAAATTAATTTAGAACATATATATATATGTTCTAAATTAATTTAAACTGTGCAATATATATATATATATATTGCACAGTTTAAATCTCGTGATAATCTTTTGTAGAGCAACAATATGCTACGTTTAAAAAAGAAATATGAAGATAAATATAATAGAAGTGTGCGCATATTATATATTGTAGCAATATTTTGCATATGGTAAGCGCTAATTAAAATAATTATTATACATTGTTAAAAAAAAATATGATTTAAAAAAACAATAATGACTGAAAAATTTTAAAAATAATGAATTTTCTTTGTTCATTGTAATTTATCAAGTAACAAGTATTGCACTTGGTGCTCATAACATTATTTACATGGGCTATAAAAATTACATACACACATATATTCATTAAAACAAAGGACACTTTTTTTGGCATTTTACAAAAACCAATATTATTATGCCTTAAGTTATAGTTTTGTAACTTTTTAATGTCACAAAAAAAAAATTTAAACTATTTTTAAAGTTTGATACAAGTATTTAGAAAACTAAAATAGAAATGAAAGTATGTTACATAACACTAAAAAATTAGTAAGAATGATATATGAAGCATTAAAATACTAAAATGAGAATTTCTTTTTAAAAAAAATATAAAGATTTTTTATTTTCTTACAGGCAACACTTAAAGTACTTTTATTGCAGAAATAATGCAAACGTGTAATTTTTTTTTTTCAAAATTATTACATCATCATCATTATGGTTTTTCTTATATACCTACGTAAGTAAAGTTATTTTTAGTTGAAAATGTAAATTTATTTGAAAATATTTAGAACAAACATTTTTTGTTTTTTAGCTGGAAATATATATTTCATACCTGTATCGAATTGTACTTTGAAATTTGTGATTTATTGTTTTAAAAACAGAAAATCCGAGATATTTTTACGAATAATTAAAATTTGAAAAATAACAAAGAACTTATTTCTGTATTGAAAAGTTTATTCTTTGAAGATAAAAAAAAACATTTAAATATAAAAACTTTTAAGATTGACGCAATATACATTTAAATTATAAAAAGGAAAACAGAATTTTATTTTTGAAATATGCAAATGAATTGCAAAGTTTTTGAAACAAAATCTGTAAAAAGTTCAGAAGAAAATTTAAAATAAAAAATATTGCATAATATACTTTCAATGTAATCTACTTTCAATTTAGGCAATCTGCGAGGAATATGGAACATGATTTTCAATTTTAGTTTATCTATGCACCTATAATAATTATAATACCTTGGTCGTAAAATTCGACGTTAAGCACATTGTAAATAAAATGCATAAAAATCTGAAAAACTCGATCAAGTCCAAAATAGCGACTGATGCTCACCCCTAAACAGTTGAATTAGTAAGATGGCGAAGCATGGCTTATGGTAATTCGTTTCCTATTATGGATTCAGCTACATTGTAATGTATTCCCCAAATACTATCCAGATAAAACCCATACAATAATAATGGAAGATTTTCGATGCTTTCCATTAACCTTCTTAAAAAAAACGAATCCAGAAACAAGTAGGTTCAAATACTTAGAGGTTCCTTTAAATTTTTCTGTGTTACTGAAATGAAAAATATTGGGATGAAAAGCAAATTATGAATTTAAAGTCCTATTGTAAACCTAAATTTCAGGATCTTTTAAACAATCTCTTAAAAAAAAACTTTCTCAGTTAGAGCGATTAGAAACAACATTTTCATATAAAAGTTTATACATTCCTTTTAATTATCTTGCCTTCATTTTTAAGTTAATTAGTAACTCTTTCCTGTTATTCACATTTTTCAATCAAAATATTTTATAAAATGTTAAAATAAACTTGGAATACCTTTCCTCGTTCCCTAATAGTTTTGTTTACAAACTTTTTAATTTTTTCATACCAACATAACTAATTTTTTAATGTAATTCTAAATAAAAGCATTTGCTTCAAGTCTCAACTATGCAACAGCAGAAAAAATCAAATAAAAAAACTATAGATACATCTAATAAAATATTAATAATATATAATATGTGTTAGAAAATAGAATAAGAGTTAATTTGATTTTTTCTTATATATATTATGTATATATATTTAGAATTAAGTATCAAATTACATTTAATATTAATAGACTCAAATTCTTTTACTTTATTATAAAATATATAATGTAATTTTTTTTTAATTTTTTCCTTTTTTGGTTTTATGGTTGGTTTTCCTTCACTTATTTTTCAGTTTTTCCTTTGATAGAATAGTAAAATATTTCTCTACATAAAAATACTTTTCGTTGCATCCTTTTATAGTTGTAAGGAAAATAGAATAGTTGTAGTTTATGTTTAAGTCTAACAAGAAAGGGAATACAGCTTATTGTGTCAACTATAGGATACCCGTGCAAACAAATTATAATTATTGCATCATAAGGTTTATTTCTTTTAGTAAAATTTCAAATACACAATTTTTTGAACACTAATTAATGTATAAAAAAAATTTGAGTTATATGACAGCTATTTGAACCTCTTGCACAAGACCAATTATATCGTACGACGGATGGATGGACAAATAGGCGGATGAACAAATAGATGCAAGGGCAAATAGACGATGAGACAAATGGATACACGGACGTCAGATGATGAATTGACTCACTTTTCGATTCTAAACCGATCCATAAACTTGAGTTTATATTTATTCCCTCTCCTTTTCAGCGCCACAAAATGGAATGCAAAATTTAGAATACCCTTACATTAAAAACTTTGCAATATGGTAAGAAAAAGGCAAAAATAAAAAAAAAAACTATAATAAACAAAAATAACCCAATATTGAACAACCAAAAAGATGAAGTAACCAACAAAGAAGGGTTATTTTCTAGTCTTTATACTATTTTTTTTCCTCCTTTTCTTTCTTTCATTTGATTCACACAGACTGATTTTTATTTTAATGTCCCCAAGGAATTTGTTTTTTCCTTTTTATTTTGATATTTTTTTTTTGCTGTTTTTTACTTTAGCAGAATTGCGTCATATGGAATAAAATATCCTGTTATTTTCTCCAAAGACAAAAAAAATATCTTAAGATTTTAACTGCATCCAAGACAAGTAAAAAAAAACAAAAACTAAAAATAAACCAACATCTTAGTTTATACCACATTTGCTCAAGTGTAAATGGAATATACTTATTATCTCGATTAATGCAAGTATATATATATATATATGAGTATATTCCGAGTATATATACCGTTATTCCGTTACTTTTACTTTTTCTCTCCACAACTTTTCTTGTCTCTATTGTCAAATTCAAAGTTTTTCCATTTTTTTTTTCCTCAAATCTTGTCTCTTTTGAAGTTTCATTGAAAAACTTTTTGCAATTTATTTTTCTTAATTTTTTATTTTAGCTGAAAACAGTTGTTGTTCTTAGGAGTCGGTGTTGCTGTTGTTTTTGTTGTTGTCTTGGCAAAAAGTAATATAAATATAAAAAAAAACAATATTCAGGAAGAAATGATAGCCAAGATACTGCAAAGAATAATAATAATACAAAACCGGATTATGAAAAAAATGGAGAAAAAAAACAGATCCAACAGACCAAAGAATAAGACAACAACAATGAATATTTGTTGATTTGCTTTCTTTCGAGTTTTGGTTTTATGGAGTAGTAGTAGAGAAATGAAAATGAAGAAAAATAGTATTATCATTATCATTATTAAAATCATCATTGCAATCAACATTATCATTATATAAAAGTGTAGGGGTAGTAATATATGTAGTATAGTATAGTTATTGAATGTCATGTGATATCAAGTATAAAGATGCCATAATGCACTTTACAAATGAACAACTTTTAAATATTTATTATTAGTTTGGTTCTTTTTTTTTTGTTTTATTTATTTAAACTTTTATTTTTTTTAAATCAAAAAATTCATTGTTAAATACAAAAGTATAACGTAAGAATAACCATATTTACTTATTGTAAAGGTAAAAAAAAAAAATGAATCTAAAGATATTTTGTATTTTTATCTTTATGCAACATTTAGTTTGGTTTTTTTTTTTGCATTTTATTCAGTTCACATGCATTTAAGTGGTTTAATTTAGAGGAAAAAAAATTTCTAAAATAAAACAATTTGCAAAAGAAGATTGGATTTAGATATTGGTTGTAGTTTTTCTTAAAATCTATTTCCTTTTATTGTTTTATAGCTTAAGATATAAAAAATTAATAAAGTTTTTAAGATTTGGTTGCATTATACGAAAAGCTGTCTGCTATATACAATTGCAAGGTAAAATGAAAAAAGAAAACACTTTAATGTTATAAAGACAGATGCAGTCGAGAAAATCTTATAAAGATTTTATAATTGACCAATAATCTTTTGGGAGTTTTACTGTAGATTGATAATAAGCTGTTTAATACACATATGCAGTTAGCTAGAGGGGCAGCACACTGTTATAGATGTTTAGGGTACATTTATTGATAGTTTGCCTGGTATATATTAAGTTACATTCTACGTTACATTCTACGTTCTTAAGTTAAATATTAAACAACTTTTTTACAACACAACATTTTTATTTTAAGAAAAGAGATTTTTTAATTTAAGATTTTTACTTTAAAAAATAGGGTGGATGAACTAGAACCCTAAACAATAGATTGGCGCAATATATAAATTACCTAAGTTATTGAACAAATCTTCATTTTTTATAAAAATATCTTTACTTTAAGAAAAAAAGTTCATTTAAAGTAAAAGATATTCAGTTAAAATAAAAAAGATTTTCAGTTAAAAAATATAGTTTTATATATTGCAATTTGCCAATTACTGGATATTTTACCCTACTACTTTAAGAGAGAGCACATGTGAAATGTTTAATATTAAATATGGTTTAGATTTCATTTCATTGTTAAGTATTTTGCAATTTAAAAATGAAAAACTTTTGTAGAAAACTTTGAATAATAAAAAATAAAACTATCATTAAATATAAACATTATAATACTATAAATATTATGCTATAATAACAATAATATTTAAAGTTAACTAATTCAATAAAAACAATTTTAATGAATTGTTAAGTGAATTAAAACTTGTGTACTGAATAATAAAAATTTTAAATGCATAAAATTTAACATTTTATTTTCTTTATTTTTTCCTACTAAAAGTTTTAAGGCATTGAAATTGTAATGGTATAAAGCTACTTAAAATTTTCCAGTTCTGTTAATTTTTTTTAAGTGGAAATTGCATTAGTTCTCTCAATATGTGTTATTTTCAATCTTTAAAAAAACAGGTTGTTCAAATATAATTTGTATATAAGATTGGAGATATACACTTATTGAGAATGTAATATACCCAAATAAACTTTTTATTAAGTGTTATTCATGTTTCAGCGATTATTAGCCAATTCCAGCAAAATTTTTAAATTAAATGTTGATTTTGTTACGTTTTTAATATAGGGGATTCCTAGGCGTCTCTTCTCGTTAAATTTGAAGCACCACAAGACTTATTTAAATAAAATTATTCAAATTTGCATACAAATTTTAATATATTAAGAAAATTTATTATAGTACGAAATATCAATATTAAAAAACAGCACAGAATGTTAACCATTGAATTTAATATTGGGGGTAAAAAGGCATTAGTATAAAAGAGAAATGTGGGTTTATACATTCTGTTCTGAATAAGAATTATTATCTGAACTTTGAGATTATAACTGAAATCTAAGTATATTACATATTACGCTTGAACTCGGTAACTCTGCTTGAAAAAGTGAGATTTGATTTCAATTTCAGTTTAAAGCAACTGACCAATTATTTCTATTGGAAATTTATATAGAACTATTTAGTAGATTTAGTTATCAAGAGACTTCAGAGGTTAATATAAAATAAATTTCTGTGTTTATGTTTACATTGTAAAATAAAAATAAAACAACAAAATGGTCAACATGGAAAAATTCAAGAAAAATTTTTGCAAAAATTGTGTACATTTTTTTAATTTTGGTTTTATTTTGCCATTCAATGGTATTAACCCACATTTTTTAATTGTGTATAAAATTGCAAAAAATTAAAATATATTTTTTTTCTTTATATTAAATGTTATTGTATAAAACAAATATAACACTCTTTGTAACCCCCTTGAATAATTATAAAAGAAATTGTAAGTAATAAAACAAAAAAACTTCATCCCCATATAAATAAAAAAAATCAAAATAAGAAAAACCACAATATAGTTGAACATTGTTCTACTTTTAATTAAATGGATTAAAATATATAAAAAATAAATAAAAATAAATAATTAAATAAATATTGTATTTTTATAGAAATAAAA
This sequence comes from Dolichopus griseipennis, assembly GCA_963082915.1. Taxonomy (NCBI): domain Eukaryota; kingdom Metazoa; phylum Arthropoda; class Insecta; order Diptera; family Dolichopodidae; genus Dolichopus; species Dolichopus griseipennis. The sequence goes on from OY720445.1 coordinate 68,608,318, forward strand.
AAAAAAACACAATGTCTTTTTATTATTTATCGGGGTCATACATACGGTTTTGATTCTTTTCACATTTTATAATCTTTTCATATTGATATTTCGAGATTTTGATTTTCGAGTGATTTTTGAGCTTTTGGTACCGATCCTTATTGGGGTTATACGGTTTGAATTCTATATGAGTTATAGTTTTTAAAAAATTAAAACAAAACTTATCTAAAAAAATTTAATTTAAACAGTAAAAAAATATTTTAAAACTGAATATAGCTTAAAAGTGCAAAAAATAATTTAAAATAAGTTGAAGTAAATACAATGGCCTATTTTAGAAATAGACTATGGATCATATAAAACTAAAGACTTAGATAATTAAAAGTTGAGTGAAAATATGTATATTAATGAAGTAAATAATCGTTATTTAAAAATATATATTCCACTTAAATGTATTTATTTAAAGTAAAAATTTATTACTAATATAATGGCCTGCTATAGAAAGAAGCAATGGATAATTTAAAACTAAAGATATATAGTTTAGTGTTAATATGTATATTAAAAAAGTAAGTAATATTAATTAAAAGAAAATATTCCACTTAAATGTCTTCACTTAAAGTAAAACTTTATTACTTAATATAATGGCCTTACTTTAGAAATGGGCTATGGGCTATTAAAAGCAAAAGAATTAGATAATGGCACAGTATGTTAAAGTATGTCTTCAATTAAAGTAAAAATATCTTGAATTAAAGTAAAAAAAGTATATATCAAATAAAAACTTAAAGAATATTAAGATTGAAATAAGATTAATTAAAAATTTCATATTTCATAAAATATAACAAAATGTAGATTTAATAAATAAGCTTATATCGTTTTAAGAGTATGAAGAACAGTAAAAGCACCATCTTCATAAAGATCAAACAAATTATTTATCAAAGTTCAAATATAAAAAAAAAATCACTTGAATTTTTAAAAAAAATTAAACTTACTTAAAACGTGTCTCTAATAAATCATTTCGTTCTATTGATTCAACAATTTCTTAATAAGGGCCAAAACACTTGGAATTATTATTTTAGTATACTTTTTTAATATACTTGTGGTTATAAGTCAACTTGTTTAAAAACAAATATAATCACACAAATCAATTTAAATTTAGCACATGTACTATTTTTAAAGTGTAAATACATTAAGTTTACATATGTATATACGATTTAATCTGATTATACATACAAAGAGTTGATAAAAAAAAAACAAGATTTTCATTAAAAGTATTTGTTAATTAGACTGCGTAAAAGTTAATTAAAAAAAAAATTATAAATACTCTTCTGTGAACCACAAAGAACTTTTAATAGTAAGAAAGAGGGTAAATTATTCATTCCATCCTCCATCCATTCATTCCATTTATCCAACATACACCCACACAAGTGTATATATCTTTTTATAACAATGTCTGACGATAAGAGGTTTTAAAAGAGTTTAAAAAAAAAAAGTTGTGAAAATAACTAAATGCAATAAATATTAAAAAGTATTTTATAATCTAATTAGTATAGCAAAAGAAATGTCAATGTTAAGAAAAAGTTTTTTTTTAGTCGATAAAAAATAGAAAATTGTTTTTTAAGTGCAAAATATTTAAAATATACATTTATAAAAAATATTTTACTATACGATAGCTTGAATTTTTTATAGGTTTAGGTTAACACGATTTAACCTTTTGAAAATTTTTAAACTAAAATTATTTAAAAATTTTTTTTTATTTAAAAATTTTTAAATAAAAAAACAATAAAAAACCTTAGAAATATGACACGTTGCAATTTCGCAGACATTATAGAAGCCCTATAATATACAAAGCTATTTATGGTTTTATAAATTTTCAGAACGTGGAAAGTTTTCTATTGCAATTTTATTTTTAAACAATTGTATAAGGCTAATTACAATGTTGTTTTAATGTACTTAATTTTTATTTAAATAAACTTCATATTAAAAAATGGATTATAATTTATGAAAATAAAATTACATTTTAATTGAAATATTTAAATACCAGTAGATAATTAATTATATTGAAGGAAGATTTAAAAGTTTAAAGTAATCAATTATAAATATTAATTTATTCTATAGGTATTTTACTAGTATCTGAGGTACAAAATTTTTATATAATGCTTTTATTTTAAATATTAATCAAAGATTAGTTGGAGACATTAAGTTTAAGAAACTTTTACAATAAAAACTTCACTGTAATAAGTTTAAGAAATTTTTACAATAAAAACTTCAGGAATAACATTGTCTGTTAACAGTGTCTGCTAAAAGCAAAATATTGTAAATGATAATATATACGATTAAATAAAAGAAATAATAAATAGGAAATAATTAGATAAGATTGAAATTATGTTAATCCAAATTTTTTTAAAATAAATTAAAAATTACTTCATTATTGGTTATTGTAAATGCATTATTTTATTTTATTATTTTAAATGGGTACAAATTTTGTTGCATATTTTAATTGGGGTTAAAAAATTAAATGTATTTTTAACCCCAATTAAAATATGCAACAAAATTTGTACCCATTTAAAATAATGCAATAAAATTTTTATTAGGGCTAGCTAACAAGCTTTTATTTTAATAGAATTCGAACTAGAAAATTACAAATTCTATTTTACGACTTTTTTGGCCTAAATTGAAAATAAGGAAATTTTATTTTCCACTAAATGTTGTTCTAATTAAATTCTTATATTTTTTTTTGATTCTAGTTTTTTACTTGTTTTATTTTCTTTTTATTTCCGCATCCTGTAAGTTGTTCTTTGTTTTCTAAAGAATATAAAAATAAGTCACCATAATTACATTTCCTCTTAAATTTTAATTTTTATAATGGCCTTTACAAATTTTAATAATTGTAATTATAATGCACAAAACAAATGGACAAAATATTACAAGGTTGAAAAAATTTTTCAAAAATGTAATAGAGTTCAAGGTTAATTATTTAATTAACAATTAATTTATGTAAAAAATTTTAACAAAATTATTTAACGAAACATGTAATTTTAACTCATTATATACTTGGCATGGTAACCCTCGAATTTTTAAAAAATTTCCGGATTTTACAATTGAAATATTCTGAGGGGAGCTGTTATACTGAGTTTGCATGTTTTTTTTAAATTTTGAACTATATGATTTAGTCATTATTCAGAATCTTTAGGTTAAGATTTTATAGTTCTAATGCCTATTAAAAATGATTGAATACATGATCCGTTCGTCCGTACGATAACTCAAAAATTAAAGGAGCTAGGATCTTGAAATTTTCACAAACTCGTTTTTTCAATAGCCGTCATCGCTATTTAAATCCAGCCACTTTGCTCCATGGGTTCGGGTAGCTGCCATACTACTTCTTTTTTTACATGAGTAACACTCTGTATACCTATAACAGCTGAGTGTCTGAATTTTTACCAAAAGTAGTTTGGTTTTATGGCCAAAGTTTTTGCAAAATTTTGTTGGTCTACTGCAGTGTGTTCGAGTAGCTGCTATACAACTTCTTTTTTTATATGAGCATTACTCTACACCTAATAAGGCTGGGTTTCTGAAATTTTGCTTAAAATAGTTTAGTGTAATGCCCAAAGTTTCTGCAAAATTTGGTTAGTCTACTGCAGTGGATTCAAGTAGATGCCATACAACTTCTTTTTTTATATGAGCATTACTCTACACCTAATAAGGCTGGGTTTCTGAAATTTTGCTTAAAATAGTTTAGTGTAATGCCCAAAGTTTCTCCAAAATTTGGTTGGTCTACTGTAGAGGGTTCAGTAGCTGCCATACAACTCCTTCTTTTATGTGAGTATTCCACTACACTTAATAAAACTGTATGTTTGAAATTTTGCGAAAAGTAATTAACCGGATGATAATTATATGTTATGGTCATACGGGTATCCCAGAGTTGACACAGTCTACTCTACTACACTCTTCCTCGTTATATTTAATTGTCTATAAATTTTATACTGATCAGTGATCGCCCACTTTTCAACCGTACCTGTAATTTTTAACTATTTAAAAAATTAGATGACCCATATAATAAAGGAAATGCCTTCAAAAAATTATAATAAAATATTAATAATAATGTAAAAAATATAAAAAATTACCTTAACAAGTTTTAACCCATTTATATACAAGAAAGGAACATCAAAACTTTAAAATAATTAATAAACCTTAGAATAACTAATTTTCCTCTGTCCTAGTCCTAAATGCCTTTATTAAAGTTATAAACTAAAAATGTAAACAGCCTAAAGTCACACAAAAATATTTTTAATACAACAAATAAATATTAATTAAAACAAAAAATTAAATACCTGCCATTTTCAAGATATTAAATATTCAAGAAAAAGAATTTTAAACTAGGTTATATAATATCCTACCACCTATATAAAAGACCTAAAATGTAGGATGTTATAAAAGGCATAGAGCAAAATATTCCCCTTTTATAAAATTCATCAGAATATAAAATTATTACTACCAATGTACTCCTACAAGTTTTCCACCCCTATAACCTTTATTTTGTATGCCCTCTAATGTATAAAATGATAAATTGAAAGTAAATATTTTAAATAAAACGAGGAAGAGTGTAGTAGAGTAGACTGTGTCTACTCTGGGATACCCATATGACCGTTAAATAAACATTATATCCTTATTATTATAAACATTAATTACTTTTGGCAAAATTTCAAACATACCAGCTTTATTAGGTGAAATATAATGCTCATATAAAAGAAGGGGTTGTAAGGCAGCTACTCGAACCCTCTGAAGTAGACCAACCAAATTTTGCAGTAACTTTGGCCATTACAATAAACTATTTTTGGTAAAATTTCAGACACCCAACTTCAATAGGTATAGAGTAATGCTCATATAAAATATGAAGTTGTATGGCAGCTACTCGAATCCTTTGCAGTAGACCAACCAAATTTTGCAGTAACTTTGGCCATCACGCTAAACTATTTTTGGCAAAATTTCAGACACCCAACTTCAATAGGTATAGAGTAATGCTCATATAAAATAAGAAGTTGCATGGCAGCTACTCGAACCCTTTGCAGTAGACCAACCAAATTTTGCAGTAACTTTGGCCATTACACTAAACTACGTTTGCCAAAATTTCAGACGCGTAGCTGTAATAGGTACAGAGAAATACTCATATAAAAAAATAAGTTGTATGGCAGCCACCCGAACCCACGGACCAAAATAGCTGAATTTAAATAGCGATGACGGCTATTGCAAAAAAACGAATTTGCGAAAATTTCAAGATCCTAACTCCTTTAGTTTTTGAGTTATCGTGCGGACGGACAGACGGACGGACGGACGGACAGACGGACGGACGGACGGACGGACATACATAGCTAAATCGATTTTTTTTTCGATTCTGAACCGATCCATATACTTGAGTCTATATCTACCCCCCCTCCTTCTCTGCGTCACAAACGTAATGGCAAATTTATTATACCCTTTGACTATATAGTCATACGGGTATAAAGATGGCAATTGCCTTTAGCATAAGGGAGATGGATTATATTTCGCTGGATTGGTAATTTTTATATGACAACGGCAGTAAGAAATGACTCTTTGGAGACGTATTTAAGGTTTACAACAAAATAAAATTTAAAAAAACTTTTTTAATTGGGGTTGATTTTCTTATGTCAGAATAAATTTTTTAAAAGATATTGATATAGATTGAAATGGATGCTCTTTCATTATAGGAATTTAATTCTAGAAAAATGTAGAAACATTTATAAGTATTATAAATATGTATCATGAAGTTTTCTATTAAAGATATGTATATATTACTAGAAATTTATGAGATTAACTTTCTAACAGTCTTTTTTTCACGATGGTCATGGAAAGCTTCGAGGGCACCAAATGGAGCTGTGAGTAGTTTCTATATGTAGTGTTCGACTTTAACATATACTAAAACCACAACCATTTTTGAACCAATTTTTAGGATAGATCCTGTAATACAAATGTACAGTTTGGTTCTAAAGATAAGGATGTGAAGTAATTTTTGGGAATTGAGTTCAGGAAATACGGAAATTTGGGATTAGGGGGGGGGGATTAGGAAAATTATAAAAATTAGAAAAGAATAGTAGTAATCTTGACTTAAAATGTTTAAAAATAGAACGCTTTAATCGTAGATTATTTAAATATTATTAAGGTTTCAAAAAAACGTTTTATACTTAAACCAAGGCATTAAATGTTATATTTTTTGAAAAAGATTTAGCTAGAAAACCCAAAGAAACTTTTATTTTAGAGCTAAAGTTATACTTTTACCATTATTTTGAAAAACAAGAAAACCTAAACCTGTATAAATTAAGTAACTTAACATTTGCGAAACCTATCTCTAACGCAATACTGATGTTTCTTTTATAATTCAAGCCTTATAAGTAGCACTAAAATTTTCAACTAATGTGGTGGAAAATTATATTTTTAATTATCACATTACCAAATCTTTCTTAATCCAATAGTAGGATATTACCAGGATTAAATTTTTTAGTGGGCAAAATGCTTGAAAATAAAACTCTCCTTGTAAAATTTTTTCAATAAACGTATATATATATACATAGAAAAGAAAATTAATTTCCGTGAAAATTTTTTTTATTTTTTCTTGTTTTCCCTACAAATTGTTGATTCCTAGAATTTAATGTTGTGTTCTTTTTTAAAAGTTTTATATTATGTTTTATAAGACATAAAAATTAATATTTAAACTTTTTTAAAAAATATTTTTGTTACCACTCCCTCCGTTTACCATTTCTTTCCATCTCTTTCTGTTGCTTTTTTTGGAGGATAAACTTTTACTTTTACAGAAAATAAATAAATAAATATATATATATATATTTATATATGTTCATATAGATATTATACTAAAAAACGAAAAATTAAAGTTTGTTTAACAAGTGTCCTGAGGAATCCAAAATTCAAAAACAAAAAAAAAAGAAAAACCAAAGTTACAAAAAGCTTTTCTCATGGTTTCTTATAAATATACACTGAAATTTTCCTCTTTGTGTTGAAAGAACTTAAGATAAATAGTAAATACCATTAATATTTTTGTATTTGTGCCTCTGGTTAAAGGAGCTAAAAGGAAAAAACAAACTTGAAGTTTTCAGATTTTCTGTTTTTATCACTTTTTATGCAACTAACATTAGTGTAGTCGGACTTGGATTTATTGGATTTTTTTTTGCAATCTGGAAATCTTAAATTAATTGTAATTAATCCGTTGCAAAAGTTCTAGATTTAACTTAGGAGTTTTTTTTAAGTGAAACTTTTTTTTTTAAGTTTAAAGATTTCAAAGTAAAATAATGTTATTTTATTTGTTTATTTGTCTGTACAAAAACTTATAATAACCGATTATTTTTTTTAGCTATTAAAAGTAAAATTAGTTTTCAAAGTAAACTTAATTAATTGTTTATTGCAGAAAAGCATCTAAAAGAGAATAAATTTCCTCAATTGGCAGGAAAAACTGTTATTCGGATTAAAAATAACCAAAAAAAAATCAATAAAAATTCGTTCAATTACTTGGTATTTATTTAATTAACTAATTTATAGTATATTTTATTAAAATATCTAACATATTTACAGAAAATCCTTAAGATAAGTTCAAGGATCATAGTAAAACGTCAAAACGATTTTCACTTTAAGTGCAAGTTTTTTTTTTTTTTTTTTTAAGCAAAAGAAATGCAAGTTTTCTCTTTTAAGTGCAAGTATTTATGTTTACGAAATATTTCTCTACTGGTATTGATTAAATACAATATCTACACTTTATAAATCTTTCAGAAACCGTTTAATCCCTGTTTGAAAAAAAAACCTGGTGACAAAAAAACTTTCTTTAAAAAAGAAAATACGTGCTCTTAAAATAGAAATGCTTTCTCTTAAGGTAAAATAATCATTGAATGATTCAAAATGACTCTGAAAAAAATTTACAAAAATTTTCAAAAATCTCTTCTGTTTTTTAACCTCTAATCTTTACTCAAAAAAAAAAACAAGACAAACCATTAAGTAACCAAAAAAATTAAATTGTCTTGTGAATGACACATGTCAAATTAAATTTAAAAAGCAACAAATTTTCTTTAAATTATGTATAGAATAAAATAAAAACAATATAAAAAATTTTTAAAGGATACAAATAACAGTTATACAATCCTTTTTTTTCTGTAAAAGAAAATTTTTTCAAATAAATCAAAAAAAATTAAATAAAAATAAAAATAAAGGAAATCAACTCATCATAACAATCAATTTGTACCGTTATAATGCATACAAATAAACATATCCAGTTCCTTAGGAAAAAAAAAAAAAAATAAAAAGTCCCAATTTGTATTATTCCTTGATATTTGATACTTCTGTTATAAAACTGGCAAAAAAAAATCCTGTTTGTTATCCTGTAGTTAAAATTAAAAGAGAGTTGAGCCGACTTTTACAAAAATCAAATAAAATAAAAAAAAAAAAACGAAAAAACAAAACAAATATTCCTTTAGCATTTAATATTTATTACAATTTTATTGTTATTTGTTGTAGTTTCTTCTTCCAGTATTTTGTGCTATCCTTAGCATTCAGGACTAAAAAATATTTTTAATTTTTTGTCTTTTTTACATTTTAAGTTTTGATAAATTACATGTCATCTATTTTAATCATTAAATATGTGCATACAAATTCATATAGAGCATATATACTGGCATCCAGACGCATAAAAATAAGGGAGAGTCTGGATATGTAGCAATGAAGTAGTAATAAATTGGTGTTATATAAAAACAAATATTAGATCATTTAAAAAAAAAAAAAATTAATATTGTAAATATGATTCAAACATTTAAAAAATGAGGCATAATTTAATACATTACATACAATACACCAGTTATGTCATTAGTATGTGAAAGAAGAAACCAATTGTATCTGGGAATAAAAAGGATTCATTTTGTAAAAAAACGAGGAATAAAAATTGATCTGGAAAATATTAGGATATCGCCCAAGTAAATAATGTATCCTGAAGATACTTTTGTTAAATCGCATTTGTTTGGTTTAAATTAAATATTACAATAATAATTATCAGAGAACATTGCACCAAACACTTATCATTTATCAAATACTCTAATAATCATATTAAGTATGTAGTACGATCAATTTATTTAACAAAACTTATCCAAATAAAATGATTATTTAATTAATTGATTAGTGATAAGCGATTGTTACAATTGGACCCAGGATTCATACATTTAATACAATGATTACTAAAACAACTACAAATGTTTTTTAACTGTTATACAAATCCAAGTTTAAAATTGAAATAGCTCTACCCTGATAATAATAAAACTGACTTTCAAATTTAAGTTTCAGAAAAATTTTTGGGAAATGATTTACAACATATGACATTATTAACGAAATATGAAATTCATATCCAAACTTTAAAATTATACCCCTTCGAAATACAAAATATAATCTTAATCTAATCAAAAATGAAACATTATCTACATTTTGAAACCATTCTATTCCTACATATTTTTTTGCTAAATGTAATTTCGTTTTGATAAAAAAAAATTAAATAAAAGGATCTGCCACCAAATATCAAAATATAAAATAAAAACAACCACTTATCCCCTTTTCTATCTCTTTCTGTTGTTGTTAACACAAAAAAACTAAAAAAAAAAACATAAAATTGGTTTGAGTGGTCGAATATAGTCTGGTTTAAAAATTATTATATATAGATGAACCAAACCAAATCTAATAATTTTGAAACACCCCATTCATCCGATCCAATTTATATCACCTTCCTCTACCACCCATACTACCCATATCACCCCCATAACCATATCTAATATAATTTTTATAATTTTCATAAATAGAATTTTGTTATTTGGTTTTTTTTTTGTTTTGTTTTTTTTTTGACTCTTTTAGAAATGCGTAAAAATAAACCCTTATAAAATATTTATTACAAATGTACATAATATTATAAATAAATATATATGTATCTATGTATCTATGTGTAAACTCTTATCCTTTAACGACAAATTTCGTATTTGTTGTGTTATTTAATATTAACAAATTAAAGATGTGAATATAAAAGTTATATTTTCGAAATCGAAATTTTTCTGAAAAATTCTTGTCTCAGAAATAAAAAAAAAATTAAATTATGGGTTTTTAAGATATGTAATTTTTAGAAAATGTTTAGAAGTTTTACTAATATGTTTTTTTGAGAACAAAATTGCGGTCTAAAGAGACGTGGTTGGAGAAATTATAGTTAGTTTTAATATTTTCTAATGTTTAGATTGAATTTGAAAACAATTTATTGGAGAACATTTTATTAACGCTAATAACTAAAAAATAAAAATAACAGTTAGCATTTTTGGTTTTTTTAAAATTTATTATGCTGGAAATAGTATAACATTGGAATTTAATTCAGAAAATGAAAAGTTTTTGGAATTTTTATTTGAAAATTAAAAGATATTATATTTATTATATAAAAGTTAAGTAAGTAATTTTTTGGGACAATTTTGTGGTTTATACACAAAAATTGCTTTAATATTTCATTCAAAAGTAAATTTGTATATATATATGTGAGAGTTAAATATGCCAAAGGCAAGAATGTTTTATAAAAAAAAGAGTTTTTAAAAGTATTTTATTACGCAGTTACGGGGTTATTAGAATTAAATTTTGTTAATTTATACACGAACAACTCATGAGTCACCATTTTATAATTGCATCTCCGTTTGTAATGCATTGAATTAGACGTGGTAGATTTGGATTCGAGACCAGCTATAAAAGTCAATTGATTTAATTACATATTTCTACTAGAGTCTTATGATGATAATTAAAAAAAACTAAAATTAAATTAACTTTATTAAAGATATTTGGTATATTTTGGCGTATACTTTACCAAATTTTCTAATGCCCTTTAAGCATTGCAAAGAGATCCCTTAGGTTCCTTTACAAAATTAAATGAATCAGAGTTAGCGACGGGGATTAAAGTGGTCAAAATAACCTTTAGAAATTTATGGACAACTCACTTAAAAAGCCGAGGAATCTTCATTCATCCAGCTAATAAATCCATGCTAAGTGCAGGGAAAGTCCTTGAAAAAAATTGCTCTAAAGTTATAAACCGTTGCCATAGCGTATAGAGAAAGTTCTGAAAAACTCTCTTCAAAGAATTTTATAATTTTTCATGATATACAAAGGTTCGGGTATAGAGTGCTAAAAAAAAAGCAAATTTAAAAAAAAACTAATTAACATAACGGTACATTTTTTCTAAAATCACATTACATCACGATTTATGCATCGTTTTCAAATGTAATTAGTTTCTATAAAAAAAAATATCATAAAAATAATCCGTACAAAGGAAGAATTTAAAAAAACTTTAAGTAATCAATTAATGGACCAGGTGTAATTTCAAATTTAGAAAAAAATTGTATCTGTCAGTTAATTTATAATAAATTAAAAATATGACCTTGTATAAATGTATTATACTTTTATTTTGCTGTTTCACTGTTTTTCGAAAATCCATTTTTTTTTACTAAAGATTTTCTTTTTTTAGTGTATTAGTGTGGTGATATTGAAAAAAAAAAAAATAATATTGTTATCCTACGCATATGTTACAATTCAATGCTTCCAGTTTCACTCTATTAAATTCTTTTATGATTCTTTAATTTTTCATTAAATTCAAGTAGGTTCTACAAAAGGTTTCTGGGGAAGTAAAAAAAGTACATTTCAAGTGAATGGAAAGAAATAAGATAAAAATGTTAAGCAGGTTATTTTTCAAGTGATATCTAAATAATTATTTATGGGAATATAATATTTAAATAATGGTTGGCTGTTCCTCAAAACTTTTTCTCAAATTGATATAAGTTCTACGCATAAATAACAAAAACCAAATTCGTAAACCTAATGAACCTAATAAATATTTCTATTCCTTAAAGGATAACGTAAGTTGGTCAAGGAATACAAAGTGTCTTAAAAATATTGTTTTAAAACCTAGTTTTTTTGGCATTATTTAAAAAGGTTCGTGAAAAACGCGTAAGGATAAAAAATTATAAAATTCTTTGAAGAGAGTTTTTCAGGACTTTCTCTATACGCTATGGCAACGGTTTATAACTTTAAGAAAATTTGGATTTTAGCATAGGCGGGACTTTAACAAACTGGGATTTGGTATGTCAAATTTTGAATCTTATTTCGAACTGACAAAATTAAATTTTGCCTTTTTAAATAACTTATGTTTAGTAAAAAATAAATTAAATTATCAGCTAGTATAGAAACTTAAGATATATGAATCCCAAATTATAATCAATACATGATTTAACTTTTAAAAGCATTATATGATTAATATATTCATATTTAAAAACTTTTAGTACTGCCTTAATAATGTGTATTCTGTATATAAAATATAATATATAAATTTATATATATATATATACATACGACTATATATAAAATATTTGATTAATATAAATTATGTAATAAGACCCTTAAAATTACCCCTAATAACAAATCGATAGTATTATATTGCACGATCCGATAAATCTTATCATGAAAAATTATAAAAAAATTTACTTTTTTTTTGTTTCAAGACAAAATTATTCCAAAGATTTTTATCAAAATTTATTGATAAATAATCGTTTATTTTTATTAGAAACTTTTATAAAATTAAATTTTGTTTAATAAAATAAAATAAAATACAAAAACAAAATTATTGACTAAGTTTAGTTTTGTTTTTTTTCTAAGACTTAAGTCTATTGTAAGAAATGAAGACCTAGAAACGGGTAAAAGTCCTATATAACTACAGAATATAGAAAATAGAACAAATCGAGCAAAAAAATTGTCGAAGAGGTGCCTCAGAAGGTCGGAATAGAACGGTTAGGGAAGAAGATAAAAAAAAAAAAATCAATCGATTTTTGTAATATATATATGTGTCTTGAGAACTTTTGTTTTTGTGTTTCTCTCTCTTAGATTTTTTTTCTTCTTTGTTTTACTTCCGTATGTCACCCGTTTCCTTTTCATTGCTTTTCCTAAGTATGATTACAAAGCAAAATAAAAGAAGAAAAAATTTAAAAAACTTAAGAAACTTTTCTTTTTTTTTTAATGTCCCATACTTATTCTAGTTTTCTTTATAATACATAAGTATATTCATGTAATATATATATACAGACTATAACATATAGCATATGCTTTTTTATATACTTCAATATATATCTATACTTCAATATATTCATAAGTATTGTAAATCGATTCTATATAGTTGTATAAAATACGTATTACAAATATCGACAACATTTATAGCCCATATGGTATTTAAAGAAAAAAAAAAGTGTTTTTAAATTGATTTGAACTTCTTAAGTAAAAATAGAATTGATTTTTTATTTAAAAGAATATTAAAATAAGAAATTAAATTAGGGTTTGATTTTTTGAAATAATAAGAACGTTTTCAATAATTAGATATTTTTCATCATTGTCTTGATTTAACTTACCATTAAAGTTAAGTTTAAAAATTGTAATTAATAAGTACTGGACTTGAATTAGTATAAAATGCGTTTCTTTAAATAAGACGTTTAATTAGATAGTAAATGAAAGGGTTTGATCACGAATCAGCTTTTTAAATTATACTTATATTAATATATCTTATGATGATTATTTAAAAGTCGGTTGAAGAGCCGGCTTAAAAGTCGAATATTTTTTATACTTTATTTAAGTATTTTTAAAAAACTCAGTTTCTTTTTAAAATCATGTCGGTCCGATTATCCTTAATTTTTAAGTCCGGATAAATATTTAGAGCGTTAAATAGAGAGATACGTTATTATTTTTACAAAGTGCAAGTGCCCACTGCGTCAAGTGGAAAATTCACAATTTCGAACAGTAAATTTGTACTTAAGGTACAGATATGGCGTTTTTCAAGTATTAGTCTTGATCCTGGAAAAAATATTAATAAAAATTTAAGGTTTTGTTAGATAAGTGAAGTAAAGGAAGCTACCATTACTTCACCCTTTACTTTACAAGTACAAGTACTTACCAAGTACTTGTTATTACTGGTTAAGTATTGGGAACTACTGGTAACTTTCCTTGTAAGTACTGGTAAAATAATGGCTACCAAGTCCCCAATACCAGAATTGTTACTAGTACTTTTATTTTTTCTAGTACCAGCAACATTTCGTCAGCTCTAATTCAAATAAGAGTTTGGTTTTAAAAAGGAAGATTGTTTTTGTTGGTTAAAGTACGTGTCCCTATCATAAAATGTTGTCATTATTGTTATATTTAAAATTCATATTAAAAACGGAAACTATTTTACATAAACCATATCAAGAATTAGATTAACATTGATTCTGATATAGAAAAACTAGCAATCACTATTATTTAATTCATTCTTTTCTTTATTACTACTTAAAATGGGTTAGATTAGAGTCACTATAGTTTGCATGGGTGTGTGTGTATCTTAATATTAGTTTTATTGCCAATTTGAAATAAGATAAAAAAGGATTTCCCATTTTCTTATTTTTATTATGATATTTATTGAATTTTATGTTAATTTTATTTCTATTTTTCGAATTAAATTGTAATACTCAATAAATATATACATAATATATTCAAATTTAATACGATTTATATAAAATTTTCAACAATATTCACTTAAAATTTAAAATGGAAATAAAAACAAAATAAAAAAAATACAATTTCAATTGAAAAAAGTTTTGCAACATTTACAAAATGAAAACTTAAATGTAAGTGAAAAGTTTTCCCTCCACATTCTTTTCAATTTCTTAGATAAATATTTTTTAAGTAAAAATGGTGTAAGTTCTAAAGAAGAGTTAAAAGTAAATGAATAGGCAGCTATATTTTTAAAGTATGTATTCAAAAAAGTTCGAAAAAACTTAAAATAAAGAAAGTTTTTTCTTTTAAGTTTGTTGGTAGTTTCTTATTGATTTCAAATCAATTACAAAAAAGTTTCCACCATTTTTCTAAAAACTTTTGTCTCAGTTGAATAATTGAATTGAGTGAGAATTATGTTCCAGGTATGGATTTAAGTTGTTTTAAATGATACAGTCCAGCTCATTTTTATTTTCTTCAAAGATTCGACAAAACATTTCATGGTAAGGAAGAAACTAAAAAAATAAAAATCTAAATTTCTCGATACAGACCTAACACATGATTGGTATTTATATTAAAGTTTTAATAAATTTGTAGGATTTCATTGTGAGAATTGTTGATAGATTACAAAGTCTACAGAGAGTTCTTTTACACTCATTCCAAAGTTATAAAAAAAACCTCAAACTTCACTAAATATAAAAACTTAACCATAATCAATAATAACATTTATTTGTTTAATTGAAATAAAATTGAAGCTCACCTTAAATATAAAATAATTTAAAATTTTAAAATAAATTAAATAAGAAATAAATAGGAAATACAAAAGAAAATCACAAGTATTTAATGGAAATATATTTTATAAATATAATTATTTTTAATTTAAATTTTAAAATGAGTAAAAAAAAAAAAATTGTTCCTTGAAAGAAAAAAAAAAACACTTTAAAATAATAGAATTTTAACCCCTAGCCTATATTAAAAATTCTTACATTGAAGCCTTGAGGGATTCTAATAATATTTTCTCTATTCAATCAATCTTCCTTTATATAATTATACAAATATATTTTCCAGAAGTCTTTCTTCAAACGCATTCTTTCATTATTATTTTAAAAATTAAAAGTATGGGTGTCTCATACCTAATTTTTTTTGGTCTCAAACAATTTTAATTATTCAAGGATTAAATTCAAGGATAAAAAGAAAAGGAGTGTTCTTTTATGTATAGTGTTAAATAGATTTTGTGATATGCATTTTATTTTGACTCATTTAATATATAAAAAAAATTCTAAGTATGGGTAATTTAAAATTGCATTTTGGTGAAGAATTTTTATTCAAATAGACAAAAAAGATTGAATAGGATCAAAATAGGATAAAAGTTTAGGCCTGTCATATGTAATAAGAATTTTTAGAGATTACGTTCTAAAGGATAACTATGAACAAAGGAAAGAAATTTATATAAATTTGCTTCAAAAATTAATTTTTTTTTTAAATTCCCCATTGGACTTTATTTTTAGAAATTCTTTACAAGTGAATGAATCTATTTTAAAAATATTTTTATTTGATGTAATTGTTCAATGCAACTGTACTTATATGAAAGCTGATAAATCATTAACATTTACATATTATTAAAAATGTCTATATACCATTAGAAGTAGAAATCCCTAGCATACGTAATAAGGATTATTTCTATAAATTGTTTTAACCCTTTGAATCCTGTAGAATATAAATTGTCAATAAAATAATTTTGCCAAATTTATTTAACTGATTTAAATTAGGTGGTTAAATTCTGATTTGTAGAAATTTTTTTTTTTAAAGATTTGTATTTAAATACTTATTTTATTTATCATTTGTTTCCTGTTAGACCCTTGTTATACAATCTACATGTTAGATCCTTGTTAGTTTCCTTGTTATGCAATTCAAATGTCCTTAAAATATCTAAAATAAGAATTCCAGAAAAAAAAAAAAACGAATTTGCTCCTGAATGGGTTAATATGAAAAATTGAAAATTACATAAAATTTTTTTATTTTTAGCTTTACTTCGTTACACTTGAAAAGAATATAGAGTCCAAATGGTGCTATTGCGTAAATGACATGTTCCAAATTTTAAATGCAGTTTTCTTTTTGGCATTCAATTATAACAAAAAAAAAACACACTAAGTAGAAATAGGTTCTATTATAACAATTAATAATGCACCCTATGTAGAAATTAAATGTCGCATATATCTGTATGTTGAAATTATTGTATGTATGTATATTAAAATCAATGCAATTTGTTATATAAATTTAATTAATGGCATGAATATCATTATTTTTGAATATCCGAACAGAAGAATATTTAACATTCTTACATTATATGGTTTTTAAATAAAGTAGATATAATTAATTAAAAAAAATTTGGCAAATTTGCTAAAGTCCTAAAAAATTTAAAGTTATTTCGTTTTTTTTAGACTTTCTTATTGAGTAGAATATATTTACATACTTTAAAGCTAAATTGTTAAACCTTTATTATATATTAATATTTTAGACTTTAATTAAACTAGAGTTTAAAATTAATTATTTATATTTCCAGAATAAGCTAAATAGAAAGTTTGTTTTATATTTTATGATAGTAATTATTATTTCTAGAATATGAAATCTAGATATAAGCATCTGCGCACCTTCTAGGGAGTCTAACCCAGAAGAGAATGCAAAATCTTGTATTGAAGATTATGTTTTAAAATTAGTGGAGACAAAGTGATAAGTAATTTCAAAAGTTTTAACAACCTCGTAACATTTTCTAAACATCAAAAAACATTTATAAAAATACTAAACTAAATAATTAAACAAAATTTAAAAAAAAAATCAATTTTTCTAACGGTTAATTGTAATTGATGTGAAAATTTTCTTTTACATTAAATTAATGAATATTTTATAAAAATTAAATATTGAAACAAAGAATAAAAATCAATAAGAATTCATTAATAAATAAAATATATTCAATTATTCATAGATAATTTAATGAAAAGTAAAAAATCTATAGATACAAAAACTTAAAGAAAGATTAAAAGGCTTATATATAAAAACAAGGAAAAAATTAACTGTTTCAATTTCAAAAAAAGGATAAAGTAAAAAAAAACAGTCCCATGTAATTTGTTTCAGTATTAGATTTCTAATTTTATTTAATTACCACAAACAAACGAATAAACTAACAAACAACCAAACAATTTTCTTTATAAGCACTACATATATTATATATTTGTTTGTAAGTAAGTACTAAAATTCTTTATGATAATTGGTACTTATACAATATAATAATATACACATGTATACATATATTAAAGTATTTATTGAAATTGAGAATACAATTTAAAGAGCAACTCTTACAAATATAAATAGAACCTAAAAATATTTTACCTTAAAATAATTATAGTATATGAGTACTATTTACTTAGAAAAATAACCATTTATAGTACATATTACATATATATAGTAAAGTACAAAAATGAAAATATCTTAAATAAAATGTTTTTAAGGATTAAGGATATTATATATAGAAAATAGAATTTCTTAAAAAGGATAATTTTTTTTTTCTTTTGTAGGAAATTACATAGTTTTTTTATTCGAATATTAAAAAAAAAAATAGAAAGAAAAAGGACAAAAAAAGGATACAAAAGACTTTTTTGAATGAAAAGAAAACCAATTTTGAATGATCCTACTACATATACCTTAAAATTCGGATCAACAATTTCAAGCTTATAATCATTTTTGAAAGTGTTACCATATTAAGGTAATTTAAAAAATTTCAAGAAATTTAGAAAAAATCTACTGCATATTGTATTAGAATATTAAGATATCCAAATTTGCAATAACAAAATAAGTAGTAAAATAATAAGTAAATTGAATCCTTAAACCTAAGTTTAGAAAGTTATGGGATGGTTTTTAAACGTTTTATTGAATCGTTTTTTTAAAATCTCGTTTTTAAAAAATCTCGTTTTTAGAAAACCTCGTTTTGGAAAAATCTCGTTATATAAAATCTCGTTTTATAAAATCTAGTTTTATTAAATCTCGGTTTATACAATCTCATTT
This sequence comes from Dolichopus griseipennis, assembly GCA_963082915.1. Classification (NCBI taxonomy): domain Eukaryota; kingdom Metazoa; phylum Arthropoda; class Insecta; order Diptera; family Dolichopodidae; genus Dolichopus; species Dolichopus griseipennis. The sequence continues at coordinate 68,626,927 of OY720445.1, forward strand.
TATAAAATCTCGTTTTTTTTAAATCATGTTTTAGAAAATACCTTTTTTTATATTTTGGAAAAGGCTGATAACTCTAATTTTGTATCAAGCTCTAAAATCCATAAAAATGAGATTTTTCAATAAAAAACGATTTTCTAATACGAGATTTTTAAAAACGCGAGATTTTAAAAAAAAAGATTGACTAAACCGAGATTATGTTACGGTCTCCTATATAAGTAAATAATAAAGCCTATAATTAGGATTTAATGAAATTGTTACATTTTAGAAATACATTTTGAATAAATATAGTAAAACAACTATAAATTCAATTATTTTTACTAGACTATAGCCATTGATTATACATTACATTTCATTTTTTTATACTGATTGGTTTTAATATTAAATATGTAACATATATTTTCTATATTTATACATAGTTTACTATATTCAGATTTCTTAATAAGTATATATATATTTTACTTTGAATTTTGTTGTTTATTTCATTCAATTATATATTTTTTTTAATTCAACAAATCCTAAATATATACAAGTACATACATACATACAGCATACAGAGTAGCATTAAAATGTTTCTAATGACATGGCAGAAATTTTTAGGTTAAAAAATTATTTCAAAAACTTACAATTTTGAGAAAATTGTTTTTTTTTTTTGCTGATGTATAAAATCTTTCTTTATTTGAAGTTAAGTATTAATGTACAAAAATAAACATAAAATAAGGTTCTTTTTAAGAAAATTTTAGGGAATTTTAAGGAAAAAGAAAAAAGGGAAAACATTAAAAATAGACTTAAGAAAATTGTAAAGAAAAAACGGAGAAAGAATGACAATCAAAAAAATATGGATGGAATAAGAATATAAAAGAAAATATTATAGTGATTGTTGTTGTAAAATGTTTTAGATAGGAGGATAAAATAGGGAAGAAATAGGAGGAATTAGAAAATTGTTTACTGTCCTTTTCTAAAACGCTGAATTGCACAAGAATTAATTTTAAAATGATAATTGCTATTAAATTTGGGATGAGAGAAGAGAAAATTAAATAAAAATATTTAATTATTTAATTAATAATTTTTTTAGAAATAAATTAAGAAAATATCTGGGTTTTTCAGTTTCCTTTTGATTTTTAACTTATTACTTTTAAGCTGAATATTATGGAAAGTTTAAATTTGAAGATAATTATTATGAACTTTCAGTTTTTTGAATTGAATTTGCATATTTTTAAATTGTTATAAAAGTTAAATTATAAAGTGGTACAATATTTAATTAACTTATCTAATAATTTGCAACATAATTTGTGATATTATTACTTTATTGCCAAAAGATTGGGAATAATTATTGAATGATAGAAGTAAAAGTGATTAGAAATTTATAAATTATTTATATTATAGTGTCCATTGGGTACATTTTGCTTTTTTTAGTTTTTTTTTAATTTAATAATTCTTATGACAAAAATGAGAATTAATAGATAAGTAATAATATATTAAATAAATAATATATATATATATTTAAAACTAATTACTTATATTAATTCATTTATTAAAGCATCGATTAAATTCAATTTTTATTAACATTGAACTTATATATACACAAATGCTTAATAATGCAATCCTTTAAGGCAACGCTTTTTAAAATTCTTTTACAAAAATTATCAAAGCTATTTTTAATTAAAATTGTATTCAATATTTAATTCTTTTTAACATTTAAGGTCATTTAATAACGATGAACTCAAGTTTTTTTTTTTTGGGGCCAATTAAAAATTTATAATCTTGTTATATATTCCATTACAGTAAAAAGAGGGGTTTTTTTTTTGCTTTTTCATAAATTTCCATATGTAATAAAATTTTAATATGACATAACATAACATATGTAATATGTCATTTAAACTTTGTACCTAATAAATTATGCAAAATATACCTAAACTATGTATAAATACATATATTTCTTTATGATGTAATAAAAAAATGAAAATAATAACTAAACTATATCCTGTTTTTCTTATCCTGTGAAAAACTTTAATTTTTTTGGAATACAAAACTAAAATAAGTACAAAGATTTATAGATATTTATATTTTTACATTCATATAACGAAGTTTTTTTTTTGCACAATGCAGAGTTTAACAATAAAAAAAATAACATAATATTTTGACATATTTTTAAGTTTTTGACAACAATCAAAAAAAAAAAAAATAAACAACTTGTAAAATTAAATTTTTTTCATTTTTTATTATTCATTTTATTTACTAACAAATCCATTAAATATTCTAGAAATGTCTGTTGACTTCCATGTTATATAGATTCTATAGTCCATTAAAATAACGGTGCCGTGATATAACGCCATATGCGATAAAGCCATAATGGCATTATGACTCAATCGATTGAGTCATAAAGCCATAATCGCGAAATTCTTTAGTATGGCTTTAAAACAAACTCGAGTTAGTCATAAAGCCATATTGTGTTTTAAAAATTTTGAGTCATAACACCATATAATTAAAATTTAATGATTGAGTTAAAATTGTTATATATTACAAAATTTTACAGCTATCATTATTATATTATTTGTTGAAAAGAAGTAATGTTCGTGACTTTTTTGATGAAACATATAAGCAATTTAGAGGTATTTGTCCATCAGTAAATTTTGGGGAAATGCGAGACATCTTTATAAAATTAAAGCAACATTTTCCCAAAAAAACCAACAAATTTTATTAGGAGGAATATTATGCGTACACCATTTTTATGTCACCTACAATAGTGTTATAAACAATAGATCAACGGAACTATCTAATAAATAGTACATTTTCAGTTACACCCTGTTCTAATACTTTTAAGCAATTACTCATAATACATAAAGCACACGCTGAATATGTACAAGGTGAATATTAGGGTATAGGGTAGGCACGTATTTGCCGCCGCGCACGCGTATTCGCGGCCGCGCCGTATCCAGACGAGCCGCGTTCGCGGATAGCCGGGCGAACCTCGACGATATCAGACTTCTACGACTTCTACAGAATATGTACACATATTATATATACGTTATGCCGCATTGGGAGGGATTTTAGAGTAAGATTCAAAATCAGGGTATTCGCTTTTTCCAGAATATTTATATATGTATATATGTAATGAGAGATTCTGAATTAGGAGAGATCTTATAAACGGGTACAAAATCAATGACTACGCATAGAAGGTATATTTGTCACCAAATTATAAACTTCGAAGTAATAATATTTCTATTGTTTTTTCTAAAAAAAAATTGTTTGAAGTGAGTCATAACGCCATTATGGCTTTATGACTTATTCGAGTGTGATTTAAAGCCATATTAAAAAATTTCGCGATTATGGTTTTATGAGACACACAAAAGAGTCATAAAGCCATTAAGGCTTTATAACATATGGCGTTATATCACGGCACCAAAATAACACTGTAATATAATAAATAATCACATGTTTCATAATCATCCCCTATTATTTGTTTGATTACCCTTCCCTGAACTACTTCAATATTCTTTTAGAATAAATTTTACATTATAAAATTCAATAAAAAAAAAAAACAAAATTTATTTTAAGAAATAAATCTTACCAATAAAAAAGAAAATAAAAAAAACCGAATTTTGCAAAATAAATATCCATGTAGTTATATATTAGAAAGAAAGAAAATCTGATTTAAAAAAAAAATAAAAAGCAAAATTGTAATCTAATTTGCATAATAATCAGGTTAACATGGTAGTATACAAGGAAGTGAAAAAATTATAGAACCCTATTAAAATTAAAAATTTATGGCATTTACACGCGACATTATAAATATGTATATATACGTAAAAAAAATTCTGTAACCACCCACCCCTATCATTAAAATTATAACCATCGGCACCATGATCAACAATAGATTCATGGATATGAATATAAAAATGTATTCAAAAAATTAAGTACGAGTACCATATGAATTAACTTTTTTAATACGTCTGTTTTAAGTGTCATTAAAATTCGGAACTTATTGGATACAACAGATGACCAAAAAATTATATAATAAAGGGGTGTAATAAGTAATAAACACAAAATATGGGTGATGTAAAATTTGAAATTATGGGACTACATAAGATAATCATAAAATAGAAGGCTGTTAAAAAAGATTAAATGCATTTATTTATAAAGGTATAAGGAAACTTCAATAAAATCTGATATTCAAAAACGTTTATGTAAATATTAATATTAATAAAATTTAAGAATTTATAAAGTATCTGGAAAGAAATAAAATTCTCAAAAAAGATTGTTGTGTACGTTTAATCACAAAAAATAAATATGTCTCCATTTTGCTTTCAGCATAAAAAAGATTTTAAATGCAGTAAATCATAAAAATATTGTTTTTTCTTTTAAAGTAATAAACAAATAAATTAAATAAAATATATAAAATACGTCACAACATACACTTAATAATAAATTATACTTTATATTGAAGATAAATTCCAATATTATATGCTCTTGAACAAATTATTGGAATAAAAACAGTAAAGAAGTATGTATATATAAAAAAAAAACATTATTGCAAAAACAAAACATAAGTTCCCCTACATTAAATTTCCTTCAAAATATACAACATTAAGTAATTTAATCTCCAGAAATTCTTACAAACGAAGCAAGTACCTACATACGTATTACAAACATAATAGTATTGAATAATCAAGTATCATTATATATTTTGCATACTTTAAGGATATTAACAACAGAACTCTTTCAATTTAACTACAATTAAGTTATAACAATTTTTTTATTACATACTTATATGCTATAAATATAAAATTTTACATACGTAGGCTCCTATAATTTGAAGAGGTGAATTTATATGTTTTTTATTTTCATTTTTCATAATTCAAAATTCACCACAAATTTTTTTTGTATATAAGAATTTATTTTCTTTACAAATACTATCTTAAATAAAAGGTGAATTTTATATATTCTTTTATTCTCTCTTTCGGTACTTTTTCAATTTACTTTAATATGTACTCTCATTTCACCTGCTTGTGTACTATAAAATGTATGAATCATTATTGAGAAGATACTTTTTTTTTTGCTTTTGTGATCTACCCACCACCCCCTACTAACAAATCAGCCATATTGTATAGGGGTATATTTTAACTACTTATATTCATACTAGAAGCTAACAAGATTGAATAAAAACACCCCGGATGAGTCATCATGAAGGTCATGACAACGTAAAACTAGACCAATAGAATACAAAAAAAAAAAAAAAAACAAGTATAAAAATAAAATAAATTAAAAGAAAATTATATTATACAACGTAATGGAAAAATATGAAAATTTTATTTTATAAAAAAAAAATTAGAATTTCGTATTTTTTTTTTTTGTGTTTTGTTTATGTTTATTAATTTTCTATTATAGACAGGAAAAGAATTGAAGAAAACAACAAAACAAAAGCTCAAAAATTGAAAAATTGATTTGACTATTCAAGAACATAAAAATAAATAACAAAAAGAAGGATAGGAGAAGAATATTTTTCCCACTTTGATTTTAAGGACATAGAAAGGAAATAGGAGTTGGAAGTGTTTCAAGATTTTGAAATTTCCTAGAATTAAAAAATATTGTACTACTTAGTTAAAAAAATTTAATAGAAATGTGAATTGGCTTTTGGAATTGAAGCCTTTATAAAGCAGTAGACTTCAAAATGTATCGACAAAATTATGTCTAAGTATATTATATTATATTATTATATCTAATACGGGTAAGTCAAAAATTTTCGAAAAAGTTCAGAAACGTTTTGTTATACACGATGGTCTAGGTTAAAATATGATCTCATCAATTCAAAACGAAACTCAAAAAACGGGTACGGCGCAAAATAAGGTCTCTTATTTATTTTTTATAAATTAAATTTAAATTAAAAAAGTTTCACCAAACACTAATCAATTAATTATTTTTTTTATTAGTTTTTGTTAGAACAAACCTATTATATTTGAAAATAGAGCAAAGCTTAGATCAGTCGTGGTACTCATTAATTTGTCAAGTACAAGTATTATTTCGATTTCGATACAAAAAAAACTTGCCCAAAAATGAAAAAATATTTTCAAAATTCTTGAATACTTGGAAAATAATTGAATTCTTGATACTTCAGTACTTTCTGGTAAAAGTAATTCAATTCAAAAATTAATTACATTCTGGGAATTACAAGTATTTTTATTGATTCTTTTACTTATACATAAATTTTGTAAGTATCGAAAAATAAGTAATACTGGTACTTAAAAAAGTAATGAGTATCAAATAATATGGTATGTAAGTAAGTAATATAAATGTACTTATGTACTATTTTTTGTTACAATTTCCATTGGAAATGCTCCTATTTTTTTTTTAAATAAAAATTTCGTTCTTTATTGGAAATAATACTCTTATAAAGTACTTAAAAAATAATTGTATTTAATTACTTTGCATAAAGAAAATTTTTTTTTGTTAAATAATAAATTAAGTGTTAAGTCTATATAAGTATTTGAAGCTTTATAAAAGATAAAAGCACCTTGACAATGAATATATAATTAAAGGTGTGTAAAATTAAAAATATATATATAAATAAGAAAACGTTCAATAATGAAAATATATTTGAACAATATTACTAAATACAACATTGTAAATATAATTGGTATACAAATTTACTAATGTATCATTAACAACATAAAATTATATTTTAGAATACAGGGTTGGGTTGAGATGAGTAATTTATTTTGTATAAAAAGTTAATTAATGAAGAATTATATTTAATAATAATTTTGAAAGGACATTTAGGTAATAAAAATGTATATATAGAAATTTTTAATTAATTAATAATTAACACATAATTTAGTTAGAAGATACACTTAATAAGTACGAAGCTATTTTTATTTATAAAATTATCAAATACTTAACAAAAAGTGTACGTTAAATACTATAATTTTGAGTTTTTCAAGTTACTTAGTTTTTAATTAATTAATTTTTGAATTTTTTAAACTAGTGTAAAGAAGATTTCGATGATTTAAAATTCGGAGTTTTAATAAGGACTAATTTGAAAAGAGGCTATTATTCAAAAATTAACAAAATATGTCTATTATATCGAACGAATATAAACTCATATATGATTTTTACAATAAACAATCAGAAAACTAATTACAATTAAGTTTTTAAATATGTATATTTACAATTTAAAATATTTACCTTAGTACTATAAAAGACTTTATAAAAAACAAAAAAAGGCAATAAAGGATTATACCTATGAGATTATATAAAAAATTCAACAAGACCAAACTTAACTATAAATGTAATAATATCGATTTTCACAACAGTTGGTGTTATGGTATGTCTAGAGTTTGTTATTAACTTTGTTATTTTTATTTTACCTTAGGAAAAATAAAAAAGAAAATCATGTTCATACACCTGTTGTGGTTATAAAAAAAAATATAAATAAAAAAAAAGTAAAATGAAAACAAAACATATTACTTTGAAGAAAAGTTTTATGTTAATTTTTAATAAACAAAAAATATAAAACTTTTTTTTTTATGTGCTTTTTCACAATTGATTAAATTGAACATTGTATATTTATATTTTATATTCTAAGAATTTTGTTTTTTGTAAAAGAATATTTTAATAGTTAAAATAAGAAAATTTTGTTTATGTTATTCCTTTAGAAAGTGAAAAACGTGTCATGGATCTTTGAGAATTAATATCAAATTATATTTATCCAAAATTAAAATAATTTATATCCATTAAACTAATAGAGAGATAAAAATTTAAAATTGTATCTAACAGATTCTAACTGAAATTTGATATACATTAATTCTTCAAATGTATTTAGATACAGATGTTTTAATAAGAATTCTGCAAATTTAACGACTTATTTAATAAGTATTCATTTCCTAGAAATTTTATATATGGGAAAAATACCTTAACTTGAAATTTAAAATTTAATTAAGTAAGATACTTTCAATTTTATTTAAGAAAATTAAAAATTTAATTCTAATTTCAGGGTAACTTACTAAAATAATTATATATACAATTTTATACTAAACTACTAAATAAGCAAAATGGCATGCAATAATTTTCATATTTTCTTTTAAATTAAGTTTTTTTTTGTAATTAAATATTTATCATACCTTATTTCTCCTGGTTAAAAATTTCTTGACCTTTGAGTACATATAGCTTTTTTTTTTAATATGCCAATTTACTTTATTAAATATAAAATTCAAAAAAAAAGTTTATAATTTTTTTTTGCGGGGGAGGAAATGGCTTGTATAACTTATATATATAATATATACACTATTATTATAACAATTACAGTTATAAAAAGTTTAATTTCTTTTTTTTTTCTGTCTCTAAATCCTATAGATAATACCTTATTTTAAGTTTATATCTTATAGATAGATTTTATTATACAGCTGCCCTGAAAAAATATACACATGTCGATTATACAAAGATTATTTTATTAAATTAAAATTATATATATATATAAAATTTTGAAAGGAAAAGAATTTATGAATTAAGAAAAATTTTATAAAAAATTAAATAAATTTTTAAAATAATTTGTCAAAATTAAAATAGTTTATTTAAAATTTAGTTAAAATAAAAAAATGTTGGTAGTGTTTTATTGATGTTAATGTTATCGAAATTGAATTTAAAAAATGTTTGAGTTTAAATATTTATGTGTAAAAGTGAAAAATTTCGGTTTAGTAAAAAAAGATTGACAAAATAATAGGGCTAGCTGTATCGTATATCTATGAAGAAGGAAATAATATCTTAATTTATCAAACAAAATCAAACTGCAAACTTAAAACTCAAATAAAATCAAAAAATTTAATTTAAAAAATCAACTTAACTCTCAATAAAATAAAAAAGTTTAAAAACTTTGGAAATAAAAAAAAAACTATTTGAAAAATTACTAGCCCTTAAATTTATAATTTTAAAAAGAAAATTGTAGATCCATAGATTTTTGCAAGGATTTTCAGTAAAACAAAGACTTAGTTAAATGTTGGGTAAAATATAATGTTGCACCAAAAAATTCATGTAAAATTAATGAATTTAATTAATTCATAATTTTATAATTATTTTCCCTAAGAGTTGCATGATTTAAAAATCATTTTCAAATACCTTTTAAACAACAATATACAATTTTAAATACACTTGATCCGCACCTTATAATGAAAAAATTTTATATAATATTTGATTTGTAATTTGAAAAGTATATATATGTACCCATTATATATTTACACAATATTAATATTTAATAACACTAATATAATTAACAGCTCTCTAATTGGAACGAATCATGCAAATAACGAACAATTTGAACAAATTGGACATGCGGGGAGGCATGTTATTATATTTAATAATATTTAATTTATAAATACTTAAAGCTGATCTAAACAAATTAATTAACAAAAACAAAAAAAAATATTATGAATTTATTTTTGATTAAAGGTATTAAACGGATGTTTGAGGACATTTAACTATATAACGATCAAATATATATACATAATATTTAGTATATATATCATGTAAACTGTGGGGAGAAATGAATTCTATAAAGAAAAAGTAAAAGTGTTGGGTTTAATTTGGTATTATTCTAGAATGTAATTCAAGTGCATTTATTTATGTATTTTTTAATTATTTTTATTTAAATTTTTACAAATGGATGAAATGAATGAAATTGTAATGAATCAAATATACATGTGTTTTAAAAATATAAATGAATAAATTAAAATGGGATTTTTGTTATATTAATATTAAGTGAATGAGTTTGGGGGTTAATATTAACTTGCAATAAACCATCTAAATTTTCTAATATAAAATCATAATTTAAACCTACCTTGTGTTTGATGTTTGACTGAAATTTTTTTAAGTTAAAACTTCTTTTGTAAATTTTTTTTGGACTTATTGAAGTCAATTTAATCCGAATATAAAAACAAAGTTTTATATTAAAGTATTAAAATTTGACATATGACTATTTCAACATGTAATTTAAACATTTTATAATATATATTAGTAGTTAAGTGAGTTTATTTGCATGTGTGGAAAAAATATAAAATTGCGATATAAAGTGCTTTGTTTTATTTTAAATATTAATTTTGAAAGAAGTGCAATCCAGTGGAATTAAATTTGATATTATTTGAATTATAAGAAAAGTTTAGCAAATTCGTTGAAGAAGTGTACAAAAGATTTTCCTTGAGATCTTGCATATACTTAAAAATAATTTCATGTATGTTCTGATTAAGATATTTTTATATCTTTAGACACTGGAATCTGGATAAATCCAAAGTAGTCTTTTTATTTAATATATGGAAATATAGAAATTATACTTCTCAATACAAATTATGTTAAATATAAAATACTAGCGAAATGTAATGCTATAACATAACAATTTGAATTAAAATTTTGAAACTAATTTAAAAAAGTTTTAACTAAAAAAATTTAATATTTATTGATAAAAGTACTGGATTGTTCTTTAAAAACATTTAAATACCTTCTTCAGTCTCATATAATGTCAAATATAAAACCAACGAAAGACACTACCTTAAATTGTGTAATAAATTATCAAATAATAAATATTTGAAAACTAAATATTAATTCAATATAATTGAATTTTTTTTTTTAAATTTGTTTCAAATAAATTAACGTGTATTTGTATTGTAACAAAAATTATTGCATGCTATTTTTTTGAACAAAACAGAAACAAAAATTAAACAAACTAATCTATATAGAAATTATATTTAAACAAGAAATGAACAAAATATATTAAACTTAACTAACTAAAAACAAACAATTAAATATTTAGTTTTAAATCATTTAAAATAAACAAATTTAATAAATAAAAGTATATAATAAATAAAGAAAAACTTTACATACCCGTATTTTTAATATTAAATAAATATTTACACTTTATGTGACAAATCAATGTTATTTTTTACTTATTTTTAATATTGATAATTATGTATTATTAATATTAATTTTAGTATGTATGTATATATATTTACAGGTTATTTTTTAAAATATATTAATTATATATAAATATAATTTTTTTAAAGTAAAATGTTATATCTCCTTGTCTGATGTATTGTACTTTTAATAAGTTTAATAAGTTTAAATATGTATTTTTTTATTTTATTGTAATTTTTATTTTAAAGATATACAAATTTTTTAGTTTCAAAATTATTCATTAATATTTGAACTTATATACTTTTTTATTTAAAAATTTTAAATTTCAAGCACTTGTTTT